>JAVXUO010001048.1:0-295465 GCA_033065855.1 Escallonia rubra | reverse complement strand
CAAATAACTGTGTCGCCTCATCGCAACATGCAACATGCAACTCTTGCAGATTTTGCAACGATACCAACCAGTTTGGTGAAACAAGTGTTGACACTTTCCATTCCCCTATCGTTACGAGTCTTAACTTGCAAAAGGATTCAGCTCGTTGACTGATGTCCATTGGGGAAATTCCTACACTACGCAAGTGTAATTCTTCCAAGCTTGGGAAAAAAACCTGCCAAAGTCATTGTAATCGTAGTTGTTAGGAGTTCTATCAATATTCAATACTAATATTAAGGTTGGGCATTCTTCCGGTTAGACTCTTAATACTACCAATTTAACTTCAAACAATTCTTTTAGTAAAGGTCAAAGCTCAGGAATTGTTCATGTCTAATGCAACCCTTAGAAAGTACCACAAATTAATATCTAATCCTTCCAAGCTTGGCAAATAAACCTGCCAAAGTTAATTACTGAAATTTGTTAATGGAATTACTAGCAACTTATCCTTAAAATCGATGAAAGCTTACAGCTCCATTGCTGTCCAATATTAATATGTATTAGCCTCTATCAATATTTAATACTAATATTAAAAGTAATTATCTAGATCTTGTTCTTTTTATGTCATCATAAATATATGTGACCAAAAAGAAATGTTTTATGTCATTACACACCAATTGTCTGATCAAATTAAATAGTGGCCGTTGTTAGTAGTTTTGCTTGATTAGGTTCACATTAGTTGTAGGGGTAGTGGGTGGTAGTTTGAGAGATGAAAGGAATGCATTTGGCATTTGACAAAAAGAAATGGAGGGGGGGAGAGAGAAAGAGCAGGAGATACAACCGAACTAGTTGAGACTAATTATTTGACATTTGGCATTTGGTGTGCTAAGGTTCCCTCTAGAAATAACTAGTCTAGACTAATTATTTGTCAAATCCCTTCCACAAAAAGAGTCTCTATAATTTTAGGCAACTTCTTCCAATTAAAAAGGAGAATCTCTCTCATTAGTTTGTACATATACACTATCAAATTATCTAGCTCAATCTACAAAATTGTCCAAACACTAAATTTATAATTTCATAAATTTATAAATCAATGAATTTTAAAATGAATGGATTTTGAAATACAAGGTACTTTGAAATTCTTCATCCAAACACACTCATAGTGTTTGAATGCTTTACTGATTTGAAGAGGAAAGAAAAGGAAATAAAAGAAAAAGAAAATGGGACTCATCTTAGAAAACTTTTACTGTAAAAATGATTAAAGTGGTGTACTAGACAGGCATTCCCTCGTCTCATCCATCGGTTACACTATGCAATCTATGTCAACATTGAGTTATTTTTCACTCACTTTCAAATTTTTCATGCGTCGTGTCTTCCACACGTGACAAACTTCTTCCAATCCATATATGATTTCAACTTTATTAATTGAGGTGTATATATTCTTTTTTTTTTCTTTCACAAGTTCTTATGCATTGAGATTTCTTTCTCTTTTGGCTAAATTTCTTTCACGATTGTTTAACATCAATTTTCTTCCTTGTGTACACACATAGCAGGTGTTGGAAAGCTATTAACCATAAATTAGCATTGAGAAGGAAATTTGTACTGTACCTTGTTGCTGTGAAATGGTAGAGGTTG
This sequence comes from Escallonia rubra, assembly GCA_033065855.1. NCBI lineage: Eukaryota > Viridiplantae > Streptophyta > Magnoliopsida > Escalloniales > Escalloniaceae > Escallonia > Escallonia rubra. Next base: position 293,854 of record JAVXUO010001048.1, on the reverse strand, counting down.
GTTAATTAAAATTGGGCCCACCTCTTGGATCTCTTCCTCATGGTGTTCTTCATATTCACAACCCCGGAACTTCGTCAAGTTTTTCATATTTTTAAGCACTATTTTCTTCACCTGAGGGAACAAAAGCTCGCCATCACTTTCTTCTCGACCTTTTCCTATCGGCGCCACAATCTCTTCCATCCCTTCACAATATCTTACTTCCAGCACTTCTAGATGCTTAAGATTTTTGGCCGCAGAAAGTGATAACACATTTTTCAACTTGTGGCAGTAGGAAATCCGCAGGTCAGTTAGCTTTGGAGACACAACAGTTTCATCATTAAGTTCCGGTGAACTCAACACCCTTTGCTTCAACTCTGGCAAATTTTGGAGGGTCATTTTCTTTAACTCAGGCAGTAAGGTTGTTATTTCTAGTTCCACACCAGTAGGCCATGCAAATTCAGTTTCTACTGATCCACAATCTGAAACGGAAATCTCCTGCAAATTCGTCAACCTTGGAAGCACAACAAAAGGAACAATAGTTTTTAGTCTTCCACAGCGCGATACACGCAATTCCTTTAGCTGGGAAAAGGACTCCTCTATCGGACATTGATCGTCCCATATAGCTTCAATTTTTGGTAAGGAAGAAATCCTAATTATCTCCAACGCAGGGAATGCGACCTGAAGTATGGGAAAATCCGTTATGGAGCATAGCCACAAATATTATTTGATATTTCTCTATGCTACGTAATGAACGACTGATTTCACTTATTAACAGAAGACATCCCTCGCATTTGTATATGCAAAATGTTGGTTCAGGTATACCTTGCTGGGATAGAGAATTTGAGCATGGGCAGGAAACATTCCCGATCTCTTCGTTGCTTCGTAGTAGAAGCTTGTGAGTTCTGGAAGATTCCACAGATCAATACGTTTCAGGCTCCGGAAACGAACAGGATCCAAGCTCTCCTCTCCCTCTCCTTTGCTTTCATTTCCCACTACCACCGCTTCTATAAAATTGCATTCTTCTATACTTAGATGTCGGAGATTCTCAAGTTCTTTTACCATTGGCAAGCTAACGAGATATCTGATCTTACACTTGTAGACAACCAATACTTCTAATTTAGAAAAGGACCTCTTTTGAAATAACGGCGGAGTCCATTTTAGTAGATATTCCATTCCTTCACAATCCTTGACTTGCAGATGCTTCAAATGTTGAAAACCGTCTCTGCTGCTCTCGTAGAAGAGATTTTTAAGAGTTTTATTTACAGTAAGGACCAACTTTTCAGCTCCCTCCACCAGAACTTTTACCGTGTCTTTTCGGTCGACCAAGTCTACGTCACCGATGACGATTGTTCTGGTTGATGAGGTCCTGGTTGATGAGGTCTTCGCGACGAAACTGTTATACTCTACAGGGCCCACCTTTATATGATACCTGATCAGCTTCTCACAGAGCTGGTGCTTTGGTAAATTGTCGAAATCGATGGCACACATCTTTAGTGCTGTTAAGCGCGTCAACGAATTTAGTTCAACGACTAAGGCGGCATTCCATTTCCAACCATCAAAGTCGCGTGGCAGGTATAGTTCTTCTAGGTGGGTTAGACTTGATAAGACACCTTCCTCGATGAATTTGAGTTCGTAACATTTCCTCAGATTCAACAACCGAAGATTCTTCAACTCTCTCAAGTCCCGAGGCAGCTTACGGATAGAGGAGCAACGAAGGATAAGCATCTCAAGTTTCTTCAACTTCTTGAGCGTGGATATATCAAACGCGTAAGCATCTCGTCTATCCCCCGGCTCTTGTATCCTCAACATCAAAGCTGTAAGGTTCTCGAGGCCGTCGAAAAAAGTGCCAGGAATTTTTTTGTGTGGATCCCAGCTACAGTCCAACATTAAGGTTTGAAGTTGAGGACATACCAATTTTCCAGGAAGCTCATCATCAAGTTTCTCAATTCTCAATGATATTGCTCTACGTGCTTCGTACTTCGCTGGCCATACAGAGATAGGTGGTTTCACCATAAATCTGTGGTCGACGTCTTCGGAAGCAATATATATGGCAACATCTCTGATAACATCGTGCAGTTTAACCTTGTCTCCATCTTCACATCCTAGTAACAAACAAGAAGTCTTGAGAGAATTCACCAGCGAAAATACTCTGTCTCTCGCATTTTTTATCGAATCCATGCTACAAAGGAAGCCCATCGCCATTGCGAGTGGTGACAAGAGATCAATTGATATCTCAGCATCTTCAGGGAACAACGAGCAGAGCAAAAGGCACGACTTTGCTTCGGGTTTCAACTTATTGAAGCTCAGCTCCAAGGTCATGTAAACTTGATCGTCTAAATTGACAATATTTTGAGGGGTGAAGTTCGTGAATTGTTGCAGTGCATCTTCCCATTCAGGCAGCTCCCTATCCCTGAGTGCTTCTCCAACTGCTCGAATTATGAGTGGTAAGCCTCCACACTCCTTAAGAACGTCCATGGCTACTGGATTAATACCTTCATCTTCAATACGATTTCCGGCATGCTGCTTAAAGAGAACCCGAGCTTCCTCTTTACTTAAGACTTCAATCACGAAAGGCAGACATTTATTATCTTCACATACCTTTTTTTCTCGAGATGTCATGAGAATTTTGCAGCCCCTGCTATCTCCGAAATCAATTCCCACGTCTTCCAAGGGAATCTTGCACCAAACGTCATCTAAGATGACCAAGATCTTTTTCCCATTCTTAAGTCTGTGCCTCAGTCGAGAAGCTCTCACGGATATCTCGTCTTCTTTCGCTAAGTCAAAAAAACCCAAATCACTTGCAAGCCTCCCCTGAATGCTTTTGACGTCCCAAGTTGCGGAGACAACTGCAAATGCAATCTCTTCGAATTCTTTTTGCTCAACCATAGCTCTCGTGACTTGTTCCATCATCGTGGTCTTTCCCACCCCTGGCATGCCATATATTCCAACCCTGGTGACATTATCGTCCCTTAAAGCAGTCAAAATATCATCGAATACCTTCGACCTTGAGTCAAAATTTTCACACGGACCACACGGTACTACAAGTGACCTCTTCCTGGTTTCTTTAAGAGCTTCATAACGTGCAACTTCATCAGCACCCTTCTTGAAACGTTCCCCTCCTTTGATGAGTTCAACAACACCAGCACTCGTCTTTGATGCCTCCCTACCGAGCTTGAATCGCCAGTAACAATTGGGAAATGGCACTTTGAGGCAAACACCATGAGCTTGGTTTTGAATTTTGTCGTCATCCAAAAGGGCCTCCAAACCTTCCATCATTTTGCCTGCATCGCCAAACCGCTTGGAAATATCTGGGACGATATCTCTTGCATTGTTGCCTGCACCATGAGCTTTGTCTTGAATTTTGTCTTCCAAAAAGGCCTCCAAATCTTCCATCATTTTGCGTACACGTTTCAACCAGTGGAAATTTCTCCTCTGATAGCTATTGCATTGCTGCGGTCTATTTCCACTGCGTTTTGAACTCCGACTAGAGCATCTTTAAGCCTTTCAAGGTTACTTTTGAGATCTGCAACATTCTTCTTAAAGTTGAATAAATAACCAGCTTCGCGAAAGGCTCCGACAATCAGAAAATCTCCCACTTTACCGAGAATATTGCCAATGCAGCTTTCGATCGCCGGACAACTCATTATAATTTCTTTGTTTTAATAGCAGACTGCGGCCTTGCAAAAGAAGAAAAACAAGTTCAGAAAAGGAACATATATATCAAATAGCTAGTCCATGGAACATAATTTGAAAAACATATGATATGTTGGTGGCAAAACTTGAAAGTCTTGCATTATTTCCAACCCTTCTACTTTTTTTTATATATAATTATTAGATCACCTGGATCTTTTCACCTAAATTCAAAAGTTGCGTTCGCCAATGCACGATCTAACAATGTTGGTGGCAAAATCCAAAAGTTTTGTGCACAGAAAGTTCCGTGTTTTAAAATTTTAAGAAGTTTTGTGCGGATATGCTGATCATGTTAAACATAATAAATCAAATAACTTAAAATGATCTCCCACATACACAGACCTTTAAGACTTGATGTAGGGCTCAATCATCGTTATAAGTAGGCAACCCCCTTAATTAAAATCCTTACCTGAGAGAAGCTTACAGGTTTTTGATGAATCTGTGAAGAAAGCTCTTCAATGAGTGGAGTGGAAGCTTGAAAATGGCAAAAGCAGAGAGCAAATTGTTGTTTGCTTTGCAGTGTTGGTAGTCAATAGTGAGTGAACGGAAGAGCATTATTGCAAAATTAAAGTGGATTGAAAGGGAACAAGAGAAAATAAAGTCACTTTTGCTTCTTGTCCACAAATTCTCCAAAAGCACATAGGATCCTTCAGAGGGCAATTATTAAAGCACATGAAGACAGCTCTTGAGTCGTCGTAATCACTCTGTCTTGACTCTTGAGGAGCAATTATTAAAGGGCATCTCTTCTCCAATTTCACTCTCTCTGTATCCATCTTTGGGAAAATTACAAAAAAATGGGTTTTGGGGTAAAATATTTGTAGATGAGGGGTTTATTTTGGGAAATTATGAAAAAGTGGGGTGATTTTTCAAAATTTCTGAACAATGGGTAGACTTAAGAAAAAATGGGTTTTTTAAAATCAACTAATCTGGACTTCCCAGATTACCCTTCCCACCAAAATCGTTGACCACTATTATGGTACAAGTCATTTTCTGCAAGAATGCAAGTACAGTTATGCAAAAATACTTGTCAGTTTGTGCAGATATACAAGTCTTTTCTGCCATTCGAACTGATGCAATACTAACTTTGCCTAAGAGAATGGCTTATATTAGAGTACACAAAGATTTACTTGATATGAACATAAATCTTGGCAGATTTGTGGGAGTCATTCCCAAATGATATTGATTCTCCGTAAAACCTATGCTGAAAAATCACTCAGACTAATCTCATTAGCACTCTAATTACTTTTAATCAACACTCAACCAAAGAAACTGTTTCCAAGAACACCCATATTAGGTTTTATCTAAACTTTTATTTTCTTCTTACTGTAAATTTGTATTTCCTAAGATACTTTTGAGATGCATAAAACTATAGAGAGTTTTGTGGTAATTCTTTAATGAAGACCAATAGTGCTTGAAATTTTGGAACAATGTCAAGCATATAATTAGTATTGACAACAAACCATTCAATGTTCCCTTCATCGCCAGTATAGACAAAAGATGGTGCTCCATGGTGCCAATAATGATCATTAGTAAGATACTTTTGGTAGAAGATTTTGGAACTCTTGGGTTAGAATATGAAGTGGTCTAAAACTTGGGAGAAAAAATAGATTTTGTATGGAAATATTGGTTTTGTTTTGTTGGCTTGTTTTGCAAGTGAAGTTTGATAGGCATTAGCGAGAAAGTATGCTGACATTGATTCAAGATCTATGTATATTGTACCCCACCATGTTCATATCAAGTAAATCTTTGAGTGCTCTAATATAAGCCATTAATTTAGGCAAAGTTAGTATTGCATCAATTCGAATGGCAGAAACAACTTGAATATCTGCACAAACTGACAAGTATTTTTGCATAACCGTACTTGCATTCTTGCAAAAAATGACTTGTACCAGAACAGTGGTCAACGATTTCGGCGGGAAGGGTAATCTGGGAAGTCCAAATTAGTTGATTTTAAAAAACCCATTTTTTCTTAAGTCTACCCCTTATTCAGAAATTTTGAAAAGCCACCCCACTTTTTCACAATTTTCCAAAATAAACCCCTCATCCACAAATATTTAAACCCCAAACCCATTTTTTTGTAAATTTCCCTTTAAGATTTTTAAATGGGAAAGAAATTTTCAATCCAATAAATCTGACGATAGTCTAATTCTAATCTATATAAAAATTCAAAAGTAAAAAATGTCCAAATACCTCGGAAAAAGGTTATTGACCAAAACACCCTCTATATTTATCCACCGGCGAATCATTAATTGGGATCATTCCCCACCAAGGCTGTAAAACACAACCGACGGGGTTATTCAAGAAAAAGAAAATATTGTAGTATCCAGGTTGGTGTCATTCTAAAAGGAAGCAATGGTAGATCTGTGTGTGAATAGCAAGAACAAGATGAGTAAAAGTCTTAACGCTCTAACCGATGTTTGGAATTTCGGGCAGCAAAAAATTTGCTTTTGGGTTTTTTCAATAACAATTTCTTTTTTCAAAGATTTAGACGAAAATTTTTGAAGGAGTTTTTGGTGTTTTTATCATTTAAGTTACCTGCTGTGCAAACAAATGCAATGCATATTGCAAGGGAGACAAATAACAAGTGAGAACAACAACCAAAAATCTCGCATCAATATCCACTATTTATGGCCGCCATCTAGCGCTAACTCTACCAAGTTTAGCTATTGACATAACTTTAAGACAACCAAGTTGTATTTCAGTTTCCGATCCTTTCCTCTCGAGGAACAAAAAAGATATATATCAGAACAGTCTAAGGCACATAATAATTTGAAAAAAATATGTTGGTGGCAAAAATTGAAAAGTCTTCAGTATTACCAGCTCTTCTTCTACTTTTTCTTTTCTTACGATGATAGATCATTTGGATCATTAAGACACATGTAAATATGTGCACGACGTCAATTAATCCCACACATATAAGCCCTAATGCAATTGACGTAGGAGTTACATACTGAGAATCAATAAGGACATACTGTTAGTAGTAGGCGTACCGTCTTCATTGTGGGGAGAGAAGCTAGCAAGTCGTTGATGAAACTCTGAAGAAACAAGCTTGAAACTGGCAAAAGCAGAGAGCAAATTATGGTTTGCTTTTTGATGTCGGTTGCTAGTAGTGAGCAGATTAAGGTTTGCTTTATAATTGTAATCCTTGCTCAAGAGAAGCTAGCAAGTCGTTGATGAAATTCTGAAGAAAAAAGCTTGAAACTGGCAAAAGCAGAGAGCAAATTAAGGTTTGCTTTATAATGTTGGTAGCCAATAGTGAGCAAATTAAGGTTTGCTTTATCGTGTTTGTATGATTGCACAATGAAAGTGGCATTGATTTGCTTTATCGTGTTTGTATGATTGCACAATGAAAGTGGCATTGATTTGCTTTTGCGTAAAAATATTCGAAACCCATATGGGAAAAAGCGTTAGAAGAATAATATAAGTATTCAAAACCCACGTGTACCACTTTGCTTTACAACATCTATCAAATGTTGTCGGGAGTAACCGTAGAACTTCTTTTTTCTTTTTCATGACGATGTGGTTCACTATGAACCAAACATTTTGAAATAAGTGTATCAACTCACAAGCTGAAACCGGTTTTGCAATGAAGAAAGTACGTATAACCTTACCAATTCCCCTTCTTCTACAACAATTATTTGTGGCTGAATTTTTTAAGCATTCATTGTGATACCTTAGCGACAGTATAAAGATTAGCAACAACTTCAACTGTCACCAGCAAGAGTTTGCAACAAATACTTGCCATTGAAAGGGGAGGGTTGGAGGAAGTTATATGGAGGCTTATACGTAAAAGCATTATCTTCAGCTTAGCTAATGTTATTTAATCATTCCACTATATCTTGACATGAACTTCATAGAGTCCAATCTCAGCAGTTGAACAGATTCAGGTAACCAACTTCTTGCATTAAATGCTTGTATAGGCCAAACACTTGACGGATAATTCCACGTGTAAGCCTCTGAACAGAGAGATTAGCAGGTGGTAGTTGTAATCAAGCAGTATTACTATAGAGTATAGGAACTATTAATTGCAATGTACCGTGGAATTGGCTAGTGCAAATAATAAGTCTGGTATTATTTGCGAGCTCCAGCATCCTTTTGAGTTTGTTGTCTTGGTTACGAGGTATATATCTCGTTTTAGCTTGTTCTGACACCTGGAGTGGCCAGTGTTTGTATTCTGTATTCATACTATAATGTCGTGAATACGACTTAAGTTAATTAGTTAGCGCAGTGTGACTTTCATTCATCACGGATGGACGGACGAGAGTACTTTGTTTTCAAAATCTTTGCGGTCGCCCAATTATGTGTGAACATTCACACAAATGATAAGTCATCGTCCGCCTCATAATATAGTGTATGACGAATTCACTTGAAAAAGCCAGTGTATCTGGAACACCCACCTCGACAATGTGAATGATAAGATCTGGATGTCAACTTAACTTAAGTTATCAGTACTCTTATTTAATTAGCTCCTCCATGTATATACAGATATTTTGATGCTTAAACTAACACAAGACATATCATTTAAGGTGGACCTGAATCAACAGATCCAACAAATTAACTTACCACACCACCTGCTCTAAAGTTTTAACACGTGCATGTCATCATTATTGACATATATTGATAAACTTTGAGATTATATCCAACACAAACCTCGTTTAGTTAGAATCAAGAAAGAAACATTGTTAATAATAAACATTGTTGATGAAACTTTGAAGAAAGAGATCACCCTGTGAGTGGAAGCTTGAAGGGTAAAGCCACTTTTGCTTTTTAATCTACAACCTTTAGTCACTTTTGCTTTTTAATAAGAGAGGATACAGTCACTTTTGATTTTTAATCTACAACCTTTAGTCACTTTTGCTTTTTAATAACAGAGGATACAGTCACTTTTGCTTTTTGTCTACAACCTTTGGTCATATGTCCCTAATATTTCTCTGATTTTTGCCTCTTGGTATTTCCCCATTACTTCTTTTAGATGACGCCTTTGGCTTTTTGGAGTCTTTGGACCCTTCAGACTCGATGCCTGTTGTGGTGTCGTTTTCTCTTAGCTGCTCAGGTCATTTCACATGTATCATCCTACTTAGGGGTGAGCATTTAAACCGTTAAAATCGATCCAACCGAACCAACCAATCCGTCTATTTTTAAACCGATCAAAAAATCAATCGGTTTGGTTTTTTTTTTCCCAAACCGTACATTTGGTTCGGTCGTTTCGGTTTAAATTTTTTTGAAACCGCATAAACCGAACTAACTGTATATAATATAACATATCTCTATATTTTTACCTAATCCTAGTTATTTTTTACTAACCTTAGTTATCTAACCATTAATATAAAATGAGATAAACCTTAAATCCCTTAATGTAACACACATTTTTCACTCGCCGCCTATATCTCACTAAGTGTTATTAATTATGTTTAAAAAAATCAGTTTTTTTTAAGCTTAATAGTATATATAAGTTATTAATTTTTGGGCCTAAACTTGCCTAAAATTGAGTTTGGCCCAAACTAGTTAAACCGTCCAAACCGAACCGTTCAATCTGTTCAACCCGCGGAAACCGAACCGTTGAAACCAAACCGTTCAACTACGGTTCGGTTTATTTTTTTTCAAACCGAGGTTGGTCGGTTCGGTTTGATATTCAGCTTCCAAACTGAACCAACCGAGCCATACTCACCCCTAATCTTACTCATAGGTGGTAGTTTTCCTCTCCCTTTTGTTGCTTTCTTGTTTTCGTTCCAACATGTAAACTTGATCCGTCATTAAAGCTAACCTGAGCAAATATTTGTTTAGCTAGGTGTCCAAATCTGCACTCCCCCGTTATTGGCGAGTCATTGGAAAGCCCCCCTTTATGATGTTAAGCAATATGAACCTAAAAACTAAAAAAATGTGCATCAGAATTATAGTAATCAACTGGCAGTCACTTCTATATCCATGACTTTTACACATAATGCCTCAAGGATGAGGGTGGATCGCAAAAGCTACAAAAACACATGCAGACGTCTCTAGCAGTAGTTGTTGAAATCTTTTCTCTCGCAGCACAGCACAGCCATATTTAGCAACATTTTGATTTTGCAATCGTTATGAATGATCTTTGAATTGGTGTTATCTAACTTAGTTTGGAATTACGAGAAAAAGTTATGTGCAGGAATTCTTGGTTTACTTTGAACTTAGATGAACACTCTTGGCAAATAACTTCGAAATAACTTTAGTCCTTAATCTCCCTAGTCAACTTGGGAAGGACTTGGTGATAAAATTACTTAACTTCTGATTTAAGCTGAGTATTCCGGTTCATGAATCACAAACTAGTTCATATCAATGAAAATAACTATGCTTACTCCCCAATTGTTAGTTTGACTGGATCTGCTGGTAGATATTTTTCTTGGCTCAGTTTCATCTTGTTAGCATGCAGGATAATCATAGGCATGCTGTAGTTCTGTTTCTCCCTTTTATTTTGGTGAGTTGTTTTCTTCCATGTGTATACACCACAGAGATTGGTCATGGATGAAATGGAAACAGCAAAGGGTTTTGCAAGAGATGGAAACAGCAAAGGCTTTTACATGCGTATAACTAGAAACCAACGCTTTCACGCCCTCAAAACGCATTTCTTAGGGTAATGCGTTTACCTTTTGGCTCAAATCACAGTGGTCCAAGAGTCGACTTGAGCTGTATCGTTTATACCTAAAGAGAATGCCGTTTAGTTTTACCTTTAAGAGGAAATGGTTACAGGACACATTACTTCCTTCTTCTATATTCATTGCAGCTACCTCTCTTAGCAGTTTTCTGGCTCGATTTTGGCATAGTATTGAAATGAAATTCCCTTTCTGCATTCCTGCAGGGACCCAACTACTTTGAGATTGACCAGGACGTACACAAGTTCAGCTACATATCTAGGAAAGGCTTTGATGCATTCCGAGAATGTATGAAGTATGGAATGGTTACAGGTTATGTTCTTTTTGTTGGACCACAGTGTTATGCCGTCAATTGGCTCTAATTTAAACTAGTTAAGTCAGTCATTCTTTATTTCAGCTTTGAATAGTGAAGCATCTTCCATCGTGCTTTTAGTTCTGGAATTCGTTGGCTACATCTGCTGGTATCGAGCATTGTTGTGTCTTCTATGTTTTGTTTTTTTTCCACAAGTTAAAATCACTATGGTTTTGGTTATGCTTCATATGGCTGGACCAAAAAAGGATGCAGTCATTTGGATTTAAATGAATTTTATTAGTTCGTTGGTCTTCATTTTAGCTTTGATTAGATGGTGAAGCATTTTTCAGCGGCTGAAGGAGCTGCTCGTGATTCTGGAATTCACTAGCTCTTCCTCTAACAGCTAAAGAGCATAGATCTCTCGTTATTGTGCCCATTGGTCATATTAAAACCATGTCCAGTATCTATTTTGGTTAACAATTGGTTGCATTTTGAGAGATATAATGTTATCTTGAATTATTCCTACATTAACTGAACCAAAGTCGGAGCCTGTACTTCTAAACATACGCTGTGTCTGAACCTTGAAGCAATATAGCAGTTGGGACATGTCATATATTTAATGCCTATGAATTATCATTAATATTTCCCAAGCTTGTTTGATGCCGGTTAATGAGGAATAGACTAGCAAGTAGCAACTGATCTACTGCTAGGTCCTCGGAGTGGTTAATGTCATCCACCTTCATCTTCGTTGTTCCTGACTCTCTTCATAACTTAGCAACTGATGTGCTTCTTTTACATTTTAGTGTTCTAAATGAAAATGCTTTTCTTATTATTGTTTTTGGTGTTTGTAAATAGATGAGTACCGATAGTAATGCCTCGCAAGTTGGTCTTTCGGTTGATTGAAAGACAAAATCATACCTTAGACAGACTGTGGAAATGGACTAAGTTCTTAATGCAGTCTTGCTTGACCAACTTAATATTGGGAACAAAGTTCCTAACGGATGGAAACTAAGCGCGTATAATGTTGTGATTGATGCGATAAGTAATCAATATAACTTGAAAGTTACAAAAGAGAATATTGTTGTCATCTGAAAACATGAAACAAGCATTAGGAGCTAGTGTCTAAGTTGCTGATCCAAAGTGGTTTTTCGTGGGATTGTTATTTCAATATGATTAGCGTTTATAATGAAGCTACTTGGAAAGCTATGTTAAGGTAAAAAAACATATTTATCTCTTATATTTTAACTGTGTAAAAAGCATATTAATCTCTTTTATATTTTAACTATATGAAACGTTACTTGTATAGTTCTTTATTTACCAAAACCATATTGAAGAAAGGTGATTGAGAATTGGGAAGAGTTATTAGCTATATGTGGATAAGATCAAGCAACAGGGAAATGATATGAGACTGGTGCTAGAAGTCACTGGTAGAGATTTAACTTGTTAATCACTTGGAAATGATATGAGACTGGTGCTAGAAGTCACTGGTAGAGATTTAACTTGTTAATCACTTGTTACTTTTAAGAGCCACTTCTTTTTGTCAAGTCTAAGTACATTCCCATATTTGAGAAGATTTTCTTGTTGTCAATTACTAGCACATAATTAAAGTTCTAATATGTAACTGTTAAGTTGCAAATTGCTTGTGGATTAGTTACATTTTATTTTATTTTATTTGGACTTAAGTTATCGTATGGGTATTTTCTTTTCTTTTTCTTTTGTTCTCTGGGACGGGGTGGGGCAGCTGAAGATGATTTGGTAAGACATATATGAAATTGCCGTTTTGCATATTTACCTGTTTTTTTTTTTTTACTTTAAAATTTTCAGTTCTTTATCTAATTTTTTACCTCTTGAATTACAATTCTCAATTCTAATTCGGTTTTCAAGTAGTTTGGTTCATTTTTAGAGTCAGCTCATCATTTTCCTACTTTACGGGTACAAACATCCTTGGAGGAACAGAGCTACACTTGTGGAATCAGTTCGCTTGATACTGTATTTTTATATCTTTTAGAACAAAATTCCCTAAGCCGGATCAACTAATATGAAATATCGTAGAAGTTTGTACAATTTGGGGAATCCCTTTCCCAGTTGGATGTTTGCCTCCTCGCTAGTCACACAAAAAAAAAAAAACTAGCAATTTGTCACTGACGTAATCAGTAGCAGCAAATGAGAGCGTAAAGAATAGAAGGTTCCATGAAGAAAGATGCCTCCAAAATCAACTGTTGTGTGCAAAGACAAGGAAAATCCTTCTGCATGCATCCATTACATATAGCATAAGGTGACACAAAAAGGGCCAGTAAACTGCACAGCATGACCACCACTCCAAATAAATTCCTTGGTTACTCCATAAACCGTAAATTAAGTAGGAGCAGTTTACCAAAAATTGATGCAAAAGCCTCTTGTAAAGACCAGTCCACGGGACATTAATTATTTGCTCAAAACAATTTTCTTCTCCGCTGGAGTCTCAAAATATAGCTAACTCTTCCGAAACTACTTTGCTCGGAAGAAACATGTAAATCCCGAATTTCAGTCCTACCCTCTAACAATTTCCGACTCAATTCGGCACAATAAATCTATTAGTTTACTCTAAAACTCTTTTTAAACCAATGGTTTTGACTTGAGGGTGTGAAGTTACCAAAAAAGAGCGACAAGTACAACACAGCCAAAAGATTATTATTAAGGAGCTCGCGATTGCAGACCGGATGATTTTGCAGAACATTAAAGTCCGGCTTTTTTCTCTAGCTTCTGAATTTGGTTCAGGAATATCCAGGTCATCTGCACAAGCACACAGTAAAAAATCAGAACCCTGGTCAATAAGCACACAAGCAACGCTTTTGAGCATAAAAAGAAATGTTTTTTTTTCTTTCTGTGTCATGGTTAGGCGTGGGGTGGCAACACACGCACACCAAGGTAGGGAGAGACAGAGGGCAGGGCGGAGATTACCATGACATGAGGCGCGATCCTGACAGGGACCTCCAGCTTTCAAAGTTTTCATGGCACAATCCACAGAACCAGTGTATGGATATTTCCCTTTAGCATCAGGCTGTATCTTCTGTATTTGGGTTTTGACATAATCAAAGGGTAAACTGCAAGCTGCAGCAAAGAATCCCGACACCGAACTTGCGCCTAAAAAGAATATACAAAGCCTTCAGCAATAAAAAAGAAACATAAGATTAAAGTTGAACAGTTATCACGGGGAAGCTAAGAAGTACTATAGACTCAAATTGTGCTTTCCTTTTAACGTTTCCCTTTGATGTACATCTACAGGTTAAAGGTCAGCCTAGAACAACTCTCACTACTTCAACGACTACCACTCAATAGGAAAATTATATATTCCATTTATTCTTTGGAATATACGAGATCGCATATGCAGGTTGCTCATGGCTAAGCATGAATTTAGACCAATGCTTAACCGACATTTAAAATGGGATGTCAGAGTCCAGCTCTTACAACAGTGAGATGCAACTAACAAGATGAGACAAATCGAGTGGCAACCTCTGATGCATGATTGGCGCAAAAAAAACTCGAAGAACATCAGGCCTGAGGTAACTTTTAGAATTATCTTACCTAGATTAGTAGCACCCTCGCCAAAACCGAGATTATCCTTGAAGAACTCCACACTTTGATCATAAGAAGCAAGCATTCCCATGTTTAGCGCCATCGCTCTGACTACGGTAGGGCCCCAGCACCTTTCCAGAGTGACAAAACTCCTTCATCTGCAACAATTCGATAGAGAGCATGGAACGCATTTGTGTAATGCCGGCGCTGCGCAGCAGGTAAGGTAGCATCAGCCTGCATACGGATGAGTGCCAGATCTGCTGGACTACCAAAACATGCTCCAATTGCTCCAGCAGTCAGCCCACACAAAGCTTTCTGATACAGAGGCAGGTGATTCCCGTCATTTGCCTCTATTGCCTTGTTTGTCAAAATACCAATAGTGAAAGAGTACTATATTTTAGAAACTCAACTGGTTTCAACAGTCTGATTATGTAAGGAAGGACAAAGACAAGAAAAAAGAAACATGATGTACACAAGCCTTTTCTAATGCTCATTAAGTAACTCAAATATTCCACTGCGAAAGGGATAAACAACACTAAATGGTACTTAAAGACCACCGAGCCCTGGAAGAGGGCCTATGCAACCCCAACACAAAACTAACATACAATCAGCTTGTAAGTTATGTTAACGTTACAAAATCCTAATGGGAAGCCCTATTGGTATAGCAGAAGAGCCTTCTGCCAACGCAAATACTATCCTAAAATTGTGATGGACTACCCTTCTATGTCAAGAATTGCTCAGCGTTGTTCACCCACAATCCACCGGTGCAGTATAGATGGTCAACGCCGAAGAAAGCAGAGAGAAAATGAAGAGTATATGGCGATGCCGGTGAATCAATTGAAGCTGACGTTCAATTGTTGCTATTGGAGTTCGAATATGGAAAAATAAATCTCGACAAATTAGAGTGATGGGGTCAAGATCCCAAATTTATTCAGCTTGCCCTCGAATCTGAAAGTCTTGAGGCATCCACATGAGCGATCCCATCAAGACCAGAGAGTTAGAAAGTAGTTAAATTGGGTTCAACTGAAAAAAGTTTTTAACAGTTGAAGATCTGTGTGCTGTTGAACCGCATTAGAATTGAATTGATTGCTGTTCATACCCGCATACCATGGGGAAAACATTTTGGCCTTCCAGCGCCAAACTCCATTCTTGTACTATTTCCAATTTCTTCAAAATTCTCATTTAAGCATTTGAACAAAAGGCACTTTAGTTTACTTTGATGTTCACATTTGCGGCCGAAATTGAAAGGCAAAATCCACCAACAGCAACAGGTGCTTCCAGTTGATCAGCATAGCAATTGGGCACCCACCACAAAAAAAACAGGGAAAGGAGAGATGGTCTGAGGAAGCTTTACCCAAAGAAGGTCATCTTCGTCAATTACCACTTAAGAGATTAATATTTGCTTTGGCATCAGCCAATAGGGTTTCCCAAGCCTCATGAAAACTATGTAGCTCAAGTTATTAACAGACATAATATATCTGACAGTTTTTGTTAATAGTTCATTCTTTCTTTTTCGCTCTATGTTTCTGTTTGGTTTGTGGACTGCTCAAGTCTTTTTCAAGTGCACGCAGTAAGGTGGTGAGTAAAAATTGAACTATTCTTTTGTCTTTTATGAACAAGAATATTGCGTGCTCGCTGCAAAAAGTGGCATATGCCAATTTTTGTAAGGTCATCTCCATTTGGGGTTGGCCTAAAAGGAGATTTTAAAATAATTTCCGGAAATTGAAGTATTCCTCTAACTGGGGATCTAGAAACAACTTGATGGAGAGAGAATTTGGAATGCTGAGTTTGTGGGCAATGGACCTCAGCCTTTCTCTACTAGGCCTTACTGAGTTTGTGGTTCCTCCAAGAAATGCAAACCTAGGATTCAAAAATTATATACGGCCATTATAAGATTTACGTAATAAAAAGGGAAAGTTTGCACAGCATACTTGATCTGAAACTCAAGTACATCAGAAAATAGTAACATTTGCAAACCGAATGAGTTTTCAGACAAATGTTTACAATTGCAAACATGAAACCAATATTGTAGCACCAATTAAACCACACAGCTGGATGAATGGGAAACTAAAGCAAAAGTTCCTTTTTCACAGAACTAAAAACTTACAAACTTGAAAGAATCTCATAATAATATTTCTTATAGTATTTCATTTCGGATAACAGTAATCTTTCACAGTTATGGTTATCAATATAATAATAATAATAAGAAGAAGAAGAATAACAACAACAAAAACAATAACAATAATTATGATAACAAACATATAATAGACGAGTTTATTCTCATTTTTGTGCCAAATGTGGATCATTTGCTATTTCGACTCTCGTGAAAACTCATCTTAATGTTGACTTTTATTGAACTCTTTATTACTAAATTGATTATGTTTCCTACAATGAATTTGATGCTTATTAAATACTAATTTCCTACAAAGTTTTACATTAAACTTGGACTTATTTGTTTATTTTTTCCTTTGGCAACACATTGAATTTGTACTCTTACTAAATATCGAATTCTAATACTGCACATAAAAGTCAACAGCAAAAGAAATTCACTAAAATAAGTAGCACCTAATATTCTTTCAAAAAATATTAAAATTTGTACTACTTTTTGTTTTTTGGTGCCACGTAGACTTTGGACTCTTACTAAGCATAAAATTCTCATAATGCCATGAAGCCCGCTATTCAAAACCAAATATCAAAAGTAAAGTAACTTTGTTAGAAGTTTCATATGGTGTCATTCCTCATAAAAATAAATCTTTCGCAACCTTTTATAAATTTGTCTTCTTTATACTTTATCTTCTTTATATGGAAAAGTAATATCCATCCAAGTATTACAACTTAAACAGTCCTACCGTTTTCACAATCTTTACGGAGCGCTACGCGATTATTTCATTGTTGAATTCAAAACCTTTCTTCGCTAAAAAGATGCTTTAGTAACACTTTTAACTCCTTAGAAAAAAAAATGGGTGGGGATTTAGCCAAAAAAAAAAAAGAGTTAATTTAGCTCCACTCATGATGTACCCTTGCACTATAATGTTGCTAAACAAGCATCGTATGAATAGTTAATTAGTTTTCAGAAATAAGTATACAAACGAAATAAGCAAACCTAAAGTCGAACAAAAGAAAGTAAACCTAAAATAAAACATAAGTATCTTTATGATCAACTATACAAGTCTTATCATTCTTCATCAACAAAAATTCAGATTTTTCTATGTCATGTATTCGTTGTCCGAGGATGCTATGATAGTATACATCTAAATGCCATGCCAATGCTTCACTATCTTGGCACCATGAAATAAAAGTTTCAAGACGATTGTTTATCTGGATCTAAGAATCTTCATGAAGCAGCTTAGGACACCTACAAACAAATTTACATCTCTGACATATAAGCAACTATATAGCATCCAATAATTAATATGGGTGATTGTGCTCATAAACCAGATTTAGATACATAAAATTGCATAAGAATAATGAAAGCTAACACAAAATCTGCACAGTGGATCCCTTTGTTCATACAAAGCCTAAAACCAGCCATAATTCCACAAGTAATGTCGGATTGATGTTTCGATCAAAGAGTGTGTCCCATAAACTATTCTGATCAACCTTTGGTAATTCTAACCATTGGGCAATACTCACTTGTAAAGCATTCATAGTAGTATACGTCCTTCTTACTTGCATTCAAGAAAGAAAATGTAGCTATATAAGCAAGCAAGTTCATGACAACGAGCCATTACCTGTAGGTAGTTATTGAGGTTTGTAATCCATAATGCTTGACTTGGAACTGGCGATATCCTTATTATTGGCGTATATGTTTGTCCGGAAGTAAAGTTCGTCATTTGGTGACATTCATACAATCCCACTGCTACCAATGAAGGCATCCTCAAAGCATAATTTGCACTGCAGAAACTTGTGAGCTTTCCCAAAGTTTCCAGTTTTAGGAACTTCAGCCGATGTTAAACTATCGGATTGCCGGTCCTTCCTTTACCCCCTTCATTAACGTAAATGACTTCTTCCATCGATGGGCATAACCTTGTTACCAGTACTCAGAGTTGTTCAAAACCTCTGGCGAGTGAAGACGAGAACATATTTTTTAAAATACAGCATCCATTAATCACTAGTACTTCAAGGCCTAGAAATCCATGGGAACCATCATTCCACAAAAACTGCAACTTACCAAGTCCTTTTAGCATCAAGGTACTTATCCTAGAGAACAACCCATCATCTCGCTTTTGAATATCTAGTCCCTGAAGATCAAATAACTCTCTCATCTCACCACAGTTCTCAACAACCAATTCTCTCAAATTTTGCAGACGTACAAGTGAATCAGTTGAAACAACTGCTAATAGGTTTCTACATTCTCGTACTTCTAGATGGCTTAATTTGCTAAAGGAGTCAGCTAGCAAACAACACCCTAGCAGATAAAGGCGCAACGTCACCAAGCATGGGAAGCCAACCTGCAAAAAGCATTGCAGTCCGTTACAAATTTTAGCAAGTAATTGAAAGATCGTTTGGTAGTAAACAGTATACCCATGCAACGACAATTCTTCTTGACTCCAGTACAAGGTTTTGTTTAATCAATCAACGCAGCCCAAGCCTTTTTCAACAGCTTATACTACTGATTATTGTCATTTTTTTTTCGAGATTCAGTGTTTCATAATATGAATAAATAAATTATGTATAAGGGAACTAGTACCTTCTTGCTGAACAAGGATTAAGGTTGGCACAAATCTGACTCCACCTTTATTTCCTCATGTTGTTCTTGTCATCCACGATTCCAAAAATTGTTGAGTTTCGGCATGTTTCGAAGTTCCAAAGATGTTAGCTGAGGGAAAATAATCTCATCAGCGGTTTCTTCTTGACCTTGTCCTGCTGTTGCAATGACCTCCACTATCTCTTCCGAATCTCTTATTTTCAGTTCTTTAAGATGCATAAGATTTCTGGCCACATAGGGTGAGAATACATCTCTTAAGCTACCGCAACCCGAAATGTCCAGGTTTTCTAGCTTTGTGGAAACATTTCCATGAAATTCATTCGAGTTTAGTGCAGTTTGCTTCAGATTTGGCAAACCTTGTAAGACCAATTCTCTTAACTTGGCCAACGGTGGTGTTACAACTTCATTTGTCACTGCTACACAATCCTGTATGGTAAAATTTTCCAAATTTTGCAATTGTCTAAGCATAGCAGAAGGGACAACGTCCTCTAGTCTCGTACACTGCTGAACCTCCAAACTCCTTAGCTGAGAGAAGGAATTTCCTATATGGTACTCGTCTTCCCATATGCATCTTAAACTTTCGAGCTTCTCAATATACAACCTATCCCAGGTGGGAAAAGCTACTTGAACATTCAAAACGTTACAACTTGTTATATATGAAGTACATCCATGCACATTATCTAAATCTCACACTCGTACCAATTTTTCATAATCTGTAAAAATCAAAATGAATAATTTTGTGGCGGACTCTTCCATTTATCAATAAAAACCAAAGGTAGCTACAGGCTTTTCAAGAATGAACAGGGGAATAAAGTTATACAACATGTTTTGTGTGTATGTGGTCGCGGGGGGTGGGGGTATGATTAGATGGGATTTGAGAGTTGTGACACACAACAATCGTGATGTGAAGAAGTAGAAATGAGACTACTGCTGGGAAATCTTATGCGAACGCGGTTAGCCCTCCACAAGAAGCTGGACTTTATCCCTCCACAAGATGTCAGTGGCAACAAAGGGTCAACATACACACATATATCCAGTGATGTTAATCTTACTAGCAGTTTTTCTTTAATTGCTGGTTATGAAGGTAAAAAGGATCCACTAGAAAAAAAAATAGGATGGTAAAGAATCCTAAGCCACACCTAGAAGGCTCAGTAGCTTCTGAGGGAAGGACTATAAGGGAGAGTGCTCCTGTCAATCAGAGCAATAGTTCCAACATCTAATAGTGAGGGGTTGAGTCATCTAATTAAGAGCTAATTTTGTCAAGTACCGTAATTTGCTTCATTGCAGGTGTTAAGTCAATAAGGTTCTATTGCCGCCATTCTGATAAAGAGTTACCATAGCCAAGGATTCCCCTTATTTAGGGATAACAATTTGATCCGCACCCGCCGGATCTCCGCCCCGCCCCGATCTTATTGGAGCGGATTTTTTTTTATTTCGACCGGGTCATGGAGGGGGTATGGTAATAAAATTTTAAACCCAAAGCGGGGTGCGGGTCGGGTTTGGTTATTAGTATAACCGTCCCGGTATCCGACCCGTATATACACACACACTTTTGCTCCTAACCCTAGATAAAAATGCAGTTGTGCAATCTCAACCGTCCTTTCCAGTTATATAAATGGAGGACAAAACCCTACACATTTTCTCTTCTTTATGTTCTTCTCTCCCCTGCCCCGCCGCACTCACTTTTGCCTCTTCTCTCCCCTTCCAGGGACCACCGTCTCAAGCTCACCACTTCCATCGTCCACCGAACACTCCGTCCACTTCCTCTTCCAGTTATGAGAGGACTGTCTCCTTCCATTTGTTTTTGAGTAAGAAATCAATGAAATGGCCAAGTTGCGAGATCGGGAAACGATGCAACCGGGAAGTTTATGAGGTGTCACCGACTCAACTTTCAATCTTCAGATCCAAGCACCATCAATCTTCATATCCAAGCAAGAAGTTTATTGAATGATCGGAGTCGTTAGATCCCATGTTTGGCACAAGAGACAAACCTTGCCGATGGCTCTTTGGATTCTTTGAAGTTTACATCGATCAACTCGTAGACATGCACCATATGCTTTGAGTCTGCTATGTATATTCCAATGTGGCTTGTTAGCTGAAAGAAAGGTGAATCTATGGGCACCGTCCAGGTTGTCATTTTAGCACTTCATTGCATAAACAAATGGCATTTGAAGAAATTCTGAGTTGACAAAGATTGGTCTTACAAAGTTTATTTCTTAGTCTTACCAGAGACGGATTTTGCAAGCAAAGTCTTTTACATCCAAGCAGTTTGGCACAAGAGAGCAATTTTGCATTTCTATACATAGTTTAGTCTGACAGTTTGAAATTATTGTTCAGTTTTTTTACAAAATATGAAAATAGGTTGGGGCCGATTGAGGTAGTATTCGTAATCTTTTGCCGCGGATATTATTTGCATCCTCTGATAAAATCCATATCCGACCCGTCCGTTCCAATTTCGTCTTTATCATCCTGTGCCCGCGGATATTATTTGCATCCTTTGATCCGGTGACAGGGCTAGGTGGGTACGGATTCGATAAAATCCGTATCCGACCCTGCCATTTCAATTTCAATTTTATCATTCAGTGTCAGCCCCTCGACAACAAGGCAAAGATCCATTTCACCATCACTATCTTTGTCCATTGCTAATCCCTCACCATCACTACCACCATATGTTGCTAATTCCTTGTCGACAATCTTCATTGCGGATGCCTGAAAAAAAAAAGAATTAAGTTGCATACCAGGAAAAAGTCATGCAAAGAGGGAAGGGGGGGAGAGAGAGAGAGAGAGAGAGCAAAATAGAAGCATAAATTGTTTCAGAACACACAAATAGCAGATCACTGTATCTTCCTTTTTCTTCAACTTAATCGAAATCGTCTATCGACACTGAGTACTCAAATTCTCGTCACATTGAACTATGTATACGTGGAAGGCACACATCACATTGAACTATGTATACGTGGAAGGCACACAATGATCTCACGTAGGAAAAGGAAGAGGGAAAGAAAATGATCTCGCGGAGGCGATGGAAGACACTCCAATTTTCTAGGGTCGACTATCCATTATACTAATACACAGCTTACTTCAAAATTAGGACAATGGCAATGGGAGTACATGGTGGCATGATATATAGTAATGTTGTAAGTGAATCCTTGTAACAGGACACTTAACAAGGAAAGGAGATCTTCCATATCAGAATAGTTATTATGTGGCTGTCTGTCACACAGACCAATTCGTTGCTACCACACAACTTTCCAATGGCTTTGCATTAAACTATTGCATATCGATCTCTGGTTACAGTGGCTGGTGCACTGACACATGATGTACAAGGCGGCACATCATCATCTCAATGTGCAGACAAACTCAATTTTCGACTTCAATGTCTCTCTCACCAAAAATGACTTCCTCTAACTTCCAAGATGACTTCCTCACCAAAAACAACTTTGCACATATCATATATCTAAGCGAATTGCATATTTCTAAATAAAGAGCAGAACCTTTGAAATTACCTGTAGGTGTTCTTTGAGGTCTGCAACATGTGACGATCGAGCTGGACTTGAAAACAGTATGGTCATCTTTGGCAAGTGCAATCCTCCAGAAGAGAAACGCAACATCTGGGGACAATTACGCAATCTTGCTGCCTTTAATGAAGACATTGTTAAAGCAACTTTTGCATTGCAGAAACTCGATAGCATGGGCAATTTCTCAAGATATAGAAACTTCAACCGAGGAAATTCAATGTCATCACCTGTCCCTTCCTTTCCCTCGTCGTCGTATACGATAGTTTCCATCATGGGACATGATTTCACTACTAATACTCGTAGCTTTTCGAGGGTTCTAACCACAGAACATGAGAACAACATTTTCAAGAGGTCACACTGCTCAATTTTTATTTCTGTTAAATTTTGAAGATCCAAGATTCCACTGAGATCCCTGTTCCACAGTGACTCCAACTTAGGTAGATTAGATAAATTTAACAAACTTATTCTTGAGAGGAGCCGGACATGTTGCTCAGGGGCCATTAGTCCCTGAAGATCAAATAACTCTCTCGCCTTAACACAATTTCCAACTTGCAACTCTTGCAGATTTTGCAACGATACCAACCAGTTTGGTGAAACAAGTGTTGACACTTCACATTCACTTATCCTTACCCGTCTTAAATTGCAAAAGGATTCAGCTCGTTGAAGGATGTCCACCGGGGAAATTCCTACACCATCCAAGTGTAATCCTTCCAAGCTTGGGAAAAAAACCTGCCAAAGTCATTGCAATTTGGTAATAGATTTAGTAGCAGGAAAATTTATAACGCAACTCAAGCACACCAACTGTAATCGTAGTTGTTGGTAGTTCTATCAATATTCAATACTAATATTAAGGTTGGGCATTCTTCCTGTTAGATTCTTAATACTATCAATTTAACTTCAAACAATTCTAATCCTTCCAAGCTTGGCAAATAAACCTGCCAAAGTTAATTACTGCAATTCGTTAATGGATTTAGTAGCAACTTTTCCTTAATCTCGATGAAAGCTTACATCTCCATTGCTGTCCAATATCTAATATGTATTAGCCTCTATCAATGGTAGAGAAGTAGAAACCAATTCACATTGTGGGTGCGACTTATTAAAGAACCTTGAAGGTATCTTTTCCAAAGTTTTCTTCGTCCTGTTGCAACAGTTTTAATTCTGCAATATCATCAAAAGTAATTATCTAGATCTTGTTATCCTTATGTCATCTTAAATATATGTGATCAAAAAGAAATATTTTATGTCATTACACACCAATTGTCTGATCAAATTAAATACTGGTTGTTGTTAGTAGTTTTGCTTTATTGGGGTGCATATTAGTTGTAGGTTACTTTTTCTGTTTGGTTACTTTTTTTTGTTTATTGGTACCTTAAGATACTAAAAAGAGTGAACTTTCATACTTTTCTCGAGTACAATCCTCTTTTTTAGCGACCGTTTTAACGAAGCTTTAAAGTATATTTTGTCGACTTTTTGAACCTTAAGTGACAAATTTAGATTGCGACGCACATGCATCGTGTGTGGATGACAGATAGTTTGTTTTTGGAGACCTCCCACCAACCCATCCCCCCCCCCCCCCCTTCTTGAATTAGGTTTTCTACCCTTCTTTTTCTTTTTCTTTTTTTTGGTATGTGTCATAGTCTTAGAGTGTGTTTGGATGAGGTAATTAAATTGGAGATTTCACTTTTATAGAGAATTTTGCAATACATTGTATCAAATTCCTTGTTTGGATACTGATAAGATGGATTACCAAAATTTACGAAGGATTTGGAAAGAGAATTTGGTGTGCTAAAATTCCCTCTAGAAATAACTAGTCGAGACTAATTATTTGTTAAATCCCTTCCACAAAAAGAGTCTCTATAATTTTAGGCAACTTCTTCCAATTAAAAAGGAGAATCTCTCTCATTAGTTTGTACATATACACCATCAAATTATCTAGCTCAATCTACAAAATTGTCCAAACACTAAATTTATAATTTCATAAATTTATAAATCAATGAATTTTAAAATGAATGGGTTTTGAAATACAAGGTACTTTGAAATTCTTCATCCAAACACACTCATAGTGTTTGAAAGCTTTACTGATTTGGAGAGGAAAGAAAAGGAAATAAAAGAAAAAGAAAATGGGACTCATCTTAGAAAACTTTTACTGTAAAAATGATTAAAGTGGTGTACTAGACAGGCATTCCCTCGTCTCATCCATCGGTTACACTATGCAATCTATGTCAATATTAAGTTATTTTTCACTCACTTTCAAATTTTTCATGCGTCATGTCTTCCACACGTGACAAACTTCTTCCAATCCATATATGATTTCAACTTTATTAATTGAGGTGTATATATTCTTTTTTTTTTCTTTCACAAGTTCTTATGCATTGAGATTTCTTTCTCTTTTGGCTAAATTTCTTTCACGATTGTTTAACATCAATTTTCTTCCTTGTGTACACACATAGCAGGTGTTGGAAAGCTATTAACCATAAATTAGCATTGAGAAGGAAATTTGTACTGTACCTTGTTGCTGTGAAATGGTAGAGGTTGGTTAATTAAAATTGGGTCCACCTCTTGGATCTCTTCCTCATGGTGTTCTTCATATTCACAGCCCCAGAACTTCGTCAAGTTCTTCATATATATAAGCGTTATTTTCTTCAACTGAGGGAAGAAAATCTCGCCATCACTTTCTTCTCGACCTTTTCCTATCGGCGCCACAATCTCTTCCATCCCGTCACAAATTTCCACTTGCAGCTCTTCTAGATGCTTAAGATTTCTGGCCGCAGAAAGTGAGAACACATTTTTCAACTTGCAGCAGTAGAAAATCCGCAGGTCAGTTAGCTTTGGAGACACAACAGTTATCATTAAGTTCCGGTGAACTCAACACTGTTTGCTTCAACTCTGGCAAAGTTGTGAGGGTCATTTTCTTTAACTCAGGCAGTAAGGTTGTTATTTCTGTTGGAAATAGTTCCACACCAGTAGGCCATGCAAATTCAGTTTCCGTTGATCCACAACGGGAAACGTTAATCTCCTGCAAATTTGTCAACCTTGGAAGCATAGCAAAAGGAACAATAGTTTTTAGTCTTCCACAATCGTCTATACGCAATTTCTTTAGCTGGGAAAAGGACTCCTCTATCGGACATTGATTGTCCCATATAGCTTCAATTTTTGGTAAGGAATCAAGCTCAATTATCTCCAACGCAGGGAATGCGACCTGAAATACGCATAGCCACAAATATTATTTGATATTTCTCTATGCTACGTAATGAACGACTGATTTCACTTATTAACAGAAGACACCCCTCGCATTTGTATATGCAAAATGTTGGTTCAGGTATACCTTGCTGGGATAGAGAATTTGAGCATGGGCAGGAAACATTCCCCATCCCTTCGTTGCTTCGTAGTAGAAGCTTGTGAGTTCTGGAAGAGACGTCAGAACAATATCTTTCAGGCTCTGGAAACGAACAGGATCCAAGCTCTCCTCTCCCTCTCCTTTGCTTTCATTTCCCACTACCACCGCTTCTAAGAAATCGCATCTTTCTATTACCAGGTGTCGGAGATGCTCGAGTTCTTTTACCATTGGCAAGCTAACGAGATACCTGATCTTACACTCGTAGACAACCAATACTTCTAATTTAGAAAAGGACCTCTTTTGAAATAACGGCGGAGTCCATTTTAGTAGATATTCCATTCCTTCACAATCCACGACTTCCAGACGCAAATTTGTCAACCTTGGAAGCATAGCAAAAGGCACCATAGTTTTTACTCTTCCACAATCCTGTACCCACAATTCCTTTAGCTGGGAAAAGGACTCCTCTATCGGACATTGATCGTCCCATATAGCTTCAATTTTTGGTAAGGAAGAAATCCTAATTATCTCCAACGCAGGGAATGCGACCTGAAGTATGGGAAAATCCGTTATGGAGCATAGCCACAAATATTATTTGATATTTCTCTATGCTACGTAATGAACGACTGATTTCACTTATTAACAGAAGACATCCCTCGCATTTGTATATGCAAAATGTTGGTTCAGGTATACCTTGCTGGGATAGAGAATTTGAGCATGGGCAGGAAACATTCCCGATCTCTTCGTTGCTTCGAAGTAGAAGCTCGTGAGTTTTGGAAGAAACTTCAGATCAATATATTTCAGGCTCTGGAAACGAACAGGATCCAAGCTCTCCTCTCCCTCTCCTTTGCTTTCATTTCCCACTACCACCGCTTCTATAAAATTGCATTCTTCTATTTTTAGATTTCGGAGATTCTCAAGTTCTTTTACCATTGGCAAGCTAACGAGATATCTGATTTGACCTCTTTTGAAATACATTTTAGTAGATATTCCATTCCTTCACAATCCACGACTTCCAGATGCTTCAAATGTTGAAAGCCGTCTCTGCTGCACTCGTAGAAGAGAATTTTAAGAGTTTTATTTACAGTAAGGAACAACTTTTCAGCTCCCTCCACCAGAACTTTTACCGTGCCTTTTCGGGCGACGACCAACTCTACGTCACCGATGACGATTGTTTTGGTTGATGAGATCTTCTCGACGAATCTGTTAAAATACACTACAGGGCCCACCTTTATATGATACCTGATCAGCTTCTCACAGAGCGGTAAATTGTCGAAATCGATGGCACGCGTCTTTAGTGCTGTTAAGCGCGTCAACGAATTTAGTTCAACGACTAAGGCGGCATTCCAACCATCAAAGCAGCGTGGCAGGTATAGTTCTTCTAGGTGGGTTAGACTTGATAAGACACCTTCCTCGATGAAATTGAGTCCGCGACATTTCCTCAGATCTAACAATCGAAGATTCTTCAACTCTCTCAAGTCCAGAGGCAGCTTACGGATAGAGGAAGAACCAAGGATAAGCATCTCAAGTTTCTTCAACTTCTTGAGCGTGGATATATCAAGCGGGTAAGCATCTTGTTCATCACTCCACGGCTCTTGTATCCTCAACATCAGAAGGTTAGGTAGAATGGGAACCGAGGAGATAGTTACATTAACCAAAATCAAAACTGTCAGGTTCTCAAGGCCGTCGAGAAAAGTGCCAGGAATTTTTGTGCCTGAATCCTCGTTACAGTTCAACATTAAGGTTTCAAGTTGAGGACATTCCAATTTTCTACGAAGCTCACGAATATTCTCAATTCTCAATGATATTGCTCTACGTTTTTTGTCAGTCTCTGGCCATGCAGAGACAACGGATTTCACCATAAATGTGTACTTGTCGTCTTCGGAAGCAATATTTATGGCAACATCTCTGATAACATCGTGCAGTTTAACCGAGTCTCCATCTTCACATCCTAGTAACAAACAAGAAGTCTTGAGAGCCTTCACCAGCGAAAGTACTCTGTTTCTTGCATCTTCTATCGAATCCATGCTACGAAGGAAGCCCATCGCCATTGCGAGTAGTGACAAGTCATCAATTGATATCTCAGCATCTTCAGGGAACAACGAACAGAGCAAAAGGCACGACTTTGCCTCTTCGGGTTTCAACTTATCGAAACTCAATTCCAAAGTCTTGTAAACTTGATCGTCTAAATTGACAATATTACGAGGGGTGAAGTTCTTGAATTGTTGCCGTGCATCATTCCATTGAAACAGCTCCCCATCCTTGAGTGCTTCTCCAACTGCTCGAATTATGAGTGGTAAGCCTCCACACTCATTAAGAACGGCCATGGCTACTGGATTAATATCTGCATCTTCAATACAATTTCCGGCATGCTGCTTGAAGAGAACCCAAGCTTCCTCTTTACTCAAGACTTCAATCGAGAAAGGCTTACATTCATTTGCTTCACACACCCTTTTTTCTCGAGATGAAATGAGAATTTTGCAGCCCCTGCTATCTCCGAAATCAAGTCCTATGTCTTCCAACGGAAGCTTTTCCCAAACGTCATCTAAGATAACCAAGATCTTTTTCCCATTCATGAGTCGGCGCCTCACTAGACCAGCTCCCTCCGATTCGTCGTCTTCTTTAGCTAGGTCAGATAAACCCAAATCATTTGCAAGCTTCCTCTGAATGCTTTTGATTTCAAAAGTTGCAGAGACAACTGCAACTGCAACCTCTTCGAATTCTTTTTTCTCAACCATAGCTCTCCTGACTTGTTCCATCATCATTGTCTTTCCCACCCCTGGCATGCCATATATTCCAACTCTGGTAACATTACCGTCCCTCAAAGCAGCCAAAATATCATCGAATACCTCCGACCTTGAGTTAAAATTTTCACACTCTTTTGCAGTTTGTGACGACCTGCTATCTTGAAGAGTTGCAAGATGCGCAACTTCATCGGCACCCTTCTTGAAAGGTTCCCCTTTCCTGATGAGTTCAGCAACATCAGCACTCGTCTTTGACGCCTTCCTACTGAGCTTGAATCGCCAGTAACAATTGGGAAATGGCACTTTGAAGCAAACACCATGAGCTTTGTTTTGAATTTTGTCTTCCAAAAAGGCCTCCAAATCTTTCATCATTTTGCCTGCACCGTCCAACCACTTGGAAATAACTGGGTCGATATCTCTTGCATTGTTGCCTGCACCAGGCGCTTTGTTTTGAATTTTTTCTTACAAGAAGGACTCCAAATCTTCCATCATTTTGCCTATATCTTTCAACCAGTTGGAAATATGTGGGTCGATATCTCTTGCATTGCTGCGGTCTATTTCCACCGCGTTTTGCACGCCGACTAGAGCATCTTTAAGGTTGTTAAGGTTTTTTTTTAGATCTGCAACATTCTTGTTGAATTTGAATAAATAACCAGCTTCGCGCAAGGCTCCGTCAATCAGAAAATCTCCCACTTTATCGAGAATCTTGTCAATCACCGGAATATTCATTGTAATTTCTTTGTTTTAATAGCAGACTGCGGCCTTGCAAAAGAAGAAAAACAAGTTCAGAAAAGGAACATATATATCAAATAGCTAGTCCATGGAACATAATTTGAAAAACATATGATATGTTGGTGGCAAAACTTGAAAGTCTTGCATTATTTCCAACCCTTCTACTTTTTTTTATATATAATTATTAGATCACCTGGATCTTTTCACCTAAATTCAAAAGTTGCGTTCGCCAATGCACGATCTAACAATGTTGGTGGCAAAATCCAAAAGTTTTGTGCACAGAAAGTTCCGTGTTTTAAAATTTTAAGAAGTTTTGTGCGGATATGCTGATCATGTTAAACATAATAAATCAAATAACTTAAAATGATCTCCCACATACACAGACCTTTAAGACTTGATGTAGGGCTCAATCATCGTTATAAGTAGGCAACCCCCTTAATTAAAATCCTTACCTGAGAGAAGCTTACCGGTTTTTGATGAATCTGTGAAGAAAGCTCTTCAATGAGTGGAGTGGAAGCTTGAAAATGGCAAAAGCAGAGAGCAAATTGTTGTTTGCTTTGCAGTGTTGGTAGTCAATAGTGAGTGAACGGAAGAGCATTATTGCAAAATTAAAGTGGATTGAAAGGGAACAAGAGAAAATAAAGTCACTTTTGCTTTTTGTCCGCAAATTCTCCAAAAGCAAATATTAAAGGGCATCTCTTCTCCATATTAAAGGGCAATTATAAAGCACATGAAGACACCTCTTCAGTCGTGGTAATCACTCTGTCTTGACTCTTGAGGAGCAATTATTAAAGGGCATCTCCAATTTCACACTCTCTGTATCCATCTTTTTCTATGTTTTCCAGAATGAGTCTATTGTCCCAAATGTTTCTCTAATTATCGGCTTTTCCCTATTTTTCCATTGCTTTTTTGGAGGACGCCTTTGGCTGTTTGGGATCTTCGAATCCTTTAGACTTGATGCCCATTATGGTGTCAATTCCTTTTTTTTAGCTACCCACTATGGGATATTCTCATGTACCATAATGCTAGTAAGTAATAACTTTTCTCTCTTTTTTGTTGCTGCTTTTTTACTTTCGTCCCACTTCACCTTCATCTATCTTTGCATATCAAACAACCAATTGAGCCGGAGAAACCAAAAAGCAAGGTTAGTAGTTTTTGATTGCAATAGCTGCATCAGATGCATATGATCATAAATTAAACAAAAACACATTTGATTATAACGAGAAATTAAATTATATTCTATTTAGACAGTTATAATCGCATCCATGATATCTTTCGCATGAACTTGTTATATCTATAAACATGATAAATATTCCGGCACTGAACCATTCCATGATAATCGGTAACGGTTTTGAAATTCTTTATCACAAGTTAGAAGGTGGAGAAAAAAATGTTGTTTGTCCAGATTAAAGTATGCACTTACAAAAAGAGAAATAGAAGCACGTTTAATTGGTTGTGTATGCTGACGCCTTTGTGAGGGACAGCTGTACACCATTAAAGTTGGGTTGATTTTTTCGAACAAATCCAACCTCCTTTTGTGAGGGACAGCTGTACACCATAATCTAGCTGTGCACATTCCTTGAGCCGCCAACTATGCAGCACGTAATCCTTTTGCCTTTTCTACCCTTTTCTCTCTAACTTGGAAGAATATGGGAACATTGCTCTACCTGTTCCTCTACAATATTTCGATAACCTTCAAACCAAAAAAAAGGGCAAGTAGAAATGCCTACTTTTGACTTTGCTAATTAACCCTTCTTCTTCTTCTTTTTCTGCAGAAGTTAATGTATATTGTAAATGACATCATCTTCCTGTTTTGGTCTATGATCGAAGTTAGCAGCACACTGTCTAACAGAGAAAAAAATGAAGATGCATGAATTACAGTCAACCTAGTGTGTTTGCACAACTTGTGAATAGAATTTTAACAACATGAATAACCTAAAATAGAGTTGGGTCAAATGTTAAGGTGAAAACTTGCAGTCTCTAAGTATGGTGTTTTACTCTACCCAAACAGCTCTAGTCGCATTCGCGCCTTCAGCTTTTGAATCTTTTCCAGGATAATCCATACCACCTTTAAAGCAAACGTCCAGAAAAAAGAGGATAAGGAAAAAAAGAATGAGTCTGCAAAATAGAGTACTCCATAAACAATGTGTGCTTGTGTGTGTCCTCATGTGTGCTTGTGTGTGTTTTGTGAGCTAGAGGTATAGCACGACTCTTGGGGTGTTGAAGACAAAATGGTTTGAGTAAAGACAAGGCTCGAAATGGCGCATTGTAGGCTGAAGCATAGAATCTTGAAACAGCAGCCCCACTTGAAGTAAAAGACTCGGGCAAAAAAAGATTGGGCCAAGGACTTCTTGGGGGGTTTAAGATAGTCCTGGTTTCCTAGGAAACTAGTAAAGTTAGGCAAATAATCTTACTTCGCAGGCAAAAAAATATGAAAGGCTAAATCTTACAACCTTGTTCTGACTTTTGAGAGATCTATCAACACTAGTGGCTTTGGAGATTCCATACCTTAAAGCACTTGAATCGTATCGAGTAAAGAGCTAATGGCTAGACATGCTCTACCTGAAGATATTTACTTAGGATGGACTACGTAATTGGAGACAGAACTCTGGATGAGGTTAACAACATCAACCACAAGGCCTTAGTGAAGGACCTTACCCAGCTGTGATATAGTTTCACTAAAACAGAGGGATTCCCTAAAGTAACTGATACTTCGATTGTATGATGGCAGCATGCCCGTGCTTAATGCTATTGCATAACGTGCAATGGGACCTGTGCCTTCCCACATAGCTAAAACTCCTCTCTTTGCAGCTGTATGATAGAGCTCATGGAACACATATTGGTTCTTTTGCTCATGGAACACATGCAGCTGTGTGATAGAGCTCGTGAAGTAACGCGAGACTGAATGCATTCGGAGTTAGGGTACAACAAGCTTCTTGATCAAGAGTTAGAGGCCTTCCATCATGGCAGCTTTTTCCACCTTTTTTCTCAAAATCCTAGAAAAACAAAGGGCATAAGTTGCTACAAGTAAAACACTTAACAACACATAAATCAACACAAGTGTTGGACAAAAGCTTTTAGCTCGCCAGTCACTCAGCAGTTCTCGGTTAATCATTGCATTAAATTACTTGGTAAACTTCCCGTTTAAAAGGAAAATATCAATATTTTCATAACCAAAGCTGTAATATAAAGAATGGGGTAGCACAAACTGATAAAGTTGGTGTACACCGCAGGAAGGATGCCCAAATTCTCTCAGTTTATGAGCTTCTATAAACTTCTTCACCTTGTGTTTACCTAGTTTATCGTATTACGTGCATTTCTCCTATATTAAGGAGAAGGGGCATAATAAAATCTACCTTTAGCATACATCAGAAGAACTGGGGCTTAAATATGCAATCTCGTGCGCGAATACACGTCAGTGTGAAAATTCAGTCAAGCAATGCACTTTTATGCAGAACTAAGTCTTGAGACCTAAAACAAAAGGAACATAAAAGGGTACGACTATTTCCCGCATGCTCTAAGAAAATTTTCCAATTATTTCCTCATTTGCCTCTCTATCCCCATCTTCTCAAAAGCCCTCTCACCTCATCTCTACCATTATACCATATAAAGAAGCAATGCAACACATTATGCAGCATCTACTCTTTCTATATCTTCTATCATCGCCCATACTATCCCCACTTTCGTTATCATAATTGACCACCAATGGACTGCCACCGCCAAACCATCCAATCACAACACTGGATACCCTTACTATGTATAGGCAGCATCCATCCCAACCACCATCGACAACCATAGCCACCATTGAGTTCCAAAATCACCCTAGATCGATTAACCACAGATTTTTTAATAATTAATTCCTGGTCCATCAAAACCTCAATAGATTTCAGTCAACACGGCCATCTAAGCAAAACCCTAGAAATTGATGCCTTCGCTTTAAGCCCCATTGTCATGTGACGAATCTTCTTGGTCAAATCAGAGATGGAAATTCCTTGCTAATAGTGCAAACATGGCGGAGATTGAATTGCAGGGAAAAGCTGATGGTACACAATTGGAGGTAACGGGGGGGGGGGGTGGAGAGAAAGGGGCAATTAAGGCATTATATGGATAAATTTTTTCAAGAGTGCGGAAATAGCTGCACCAAAAAAAAAAGGGCCATTAAACAAGTATACTTGTCCTTGCTTAAGTTCAGGACATATTAAGGAGAAATAGAAAGCTAATAGACATAAAAAATATATATATATTGTCAAAGTCAACCTGAAAATGAGAAGACCACAACCAGAAATACTAGTTGCGCTTTTCTCCAGTCTAGGAAAAAGTGTAAAAACATAAAACATGCAAAATCTATATGGAGACACTTTTCGACATATTTGTCATCGCATTTTCAGAAAGATATAAACTTGGCACTCCTCTAAAGC
Organism: Escallonia rubra; assembly: GCA_033065855.1. NCBI lineage: Eukaryota > Viridiplantae > Streptophyta > Magnoliopsida > Escalloniales > Escalloniaceae > Escallonia > Escallonia rubra. Next base: position 260,261 of record JAVXUO010001048.1, on the reverse strand, counting down.
GTTTAGTGTTTTTGATAAGTATAATGGCAGTGGGTCACTTGCTTGCATGTAATGGCAGTTTATCCCTATTAGCTTTAGAAAACTTGCCTATCCCATTAGCCTTAGAAAACTTGCCTTGAGCTAACCACATATGTGTTGAGTGCACATACATACGTACGTAAACAAACACACACACACACACACAAACACATACACACACACATGCATGCATACATACATATGCATATAGTAGGATTACTGGGCTTTCCAACATTGTGACCCCAAGGTGGCCATGTCCTTCGGATAGATCGCCGACATCTAGCATTATCTCGCATCCACAAGGCCTTCACCCCTTCATTACTAACATATCCCCTGAAACATCAATTTCCAGTGAGATGATCATAACCAGCTTCAAAGTCTTAAGACTTAAGGATGTAGGAGAAAGCTTAAGTCGGTTGGCAGGAACACAACAAAGGTGGACATGGTTGATAAGTCCATAGTATACTCTTGCCTCATTTTGATTGGGTTTTTCCTCAGGTGTAATCGATTGTTGTTGTCATTTTATTTGAATAGTTCTCTTTCCACCTGGACTCGTTCCTTTTCTTCCTAAGGGCTTGATTTCATTGTCTTTCTAAAAGCATTTATTAGATTATATATAATCTAGACCAGCTCCAAAAGAAAACAATAGGAAATACATATATTGATTGCTACATCATATCTCACTGGCTTGATTCCCTCGAACTTTGAACTTTACAAGAACATCTGGAAAAAGGCAAAGTTATGAAAATGTTCCGCAACTACTAGGAAAAAGGATCATCCATATGCGTAATTAAGGTAGCAAATCAAAGATTTCCATCTTCTTCTTAAGTAGTTGGATAAACAATCTCCGTGGCCAACTAAATAATGTGCAAAAACAATAGGTGAAAAAGAGATATGTGATGTTTAGTCTACTGAAAATACTACCTCCTAGGAAACTACATGAACACACAAAATGGATATGAGCCTCTTTCTACTTACACTAAACCACTCAACCCCCCCCCCCCCCCCCCCCCCCCCAGTCTCGAAATTGTATAGTTGGTGCGGCTTATTTCCATTATTGTATAGTTGACTTATTCTTTTAGGATAGATGAATCGAAGGAACCATGTACTACATATGTAACAGATTCTAGCATCAATGAGATTAAGTCAGAGAAGATTTTCTCCCTTCACGGCATCAAAGCAAGGTTACAGTAACCTTGAGCAAATAAGTTTTCTTTTCTTCTTTTTTGATTTCAGCCATGGCAAGAGAGCGTGATGATCAGGTCAATATGCACAACAAGAAACTGCCCTTTAGCGACCGCATTTAATAATCGGTCGCTAAAGGGGAGCATGATGATCAAGTCAATGGCAGTAACTAAAGGGAAAAATGTGGTCGCTAAAACAGTCGCTAGAGGCCCGGTCGCTAAACTTTAGCCGCATTTAATAATCGATCACTAAAATTAGCGACCGTGTTGACTACATTTAGCGACTGCCCCCGCGGTCGCTAAATATTTTTTAATTTTTAAATTATTTTTTATTTAGCCACCACTTTTTCTAATTTAGCAACTGATATTGGGGTCGCTAATTTTTATTTTTTAAAAATTTATTTTGTTTAGCAAACGCTCTTGCGGTCGCTAAAGTTTTTTTGATTTAAATTTTTTTGTTTAGCGACCGCGTCTTTTCAGTTTAAGGACCGCGGGTTATGCTTTGAAAAAGCAAGCCTGTTTTGACCTCCTGTCCAAAACCAAATCAACAACCTGTCCCAAAGCCAATTCAATCTATCCAAAACCAATTCAACAACGTGTCCAAAAACCAATTCAACATGTCCCGCATTCATTCAAACAACTTGTCCAAAACCTACCTACTCTACACATCCAAAACACAAGTCATGCATTCATTTGAATACGCCAATCCCAAACCAAGCACATCAAGCTTTACATCATCAAACTATAAACATAGGCCATGAATATCATGAAAATGTGACAAAGAAAAACGTCAACTCTCAGATCATACACAGTCTTCAACCAAAATTTAAAAAATGAGTCAAGTATATGTTCATGAGCTACACAACTATAATCAATACATAAGACCCCAAAAACATACTAGCCGACAGACCCATCAACCCCGTCATCATCTTCATCATCTCTTGTCGAAGGCACGTTCGATCCAAGAAAGTCCTCACCACATATATCGTCCTTTAAGACTTGATGTAGGGCTCAATCATCGTTATGAGTAGGCAATCCCCTTAATTAAAATCCTTACGGTGAGATAAGCTTACCGGTCTTTATTGAATCTGTGAAGAAAGCTCCTCAGTGAGTGGACTGGCAGCTTGAAAATGGCAAAAGCAGAGAGCAAATTGTTGTTTGCTGGCTTTGCAGTGTTGGTAGTCAATAGTGAGTGAACGGAAGAGCATTATTGCAAAATTAAAGTGGATTGAAAGGGAACAAGAGAAAATAAAGTCACTTTTGCTTTTTGTCCGCAAATTCTCCAAAAGCAAATAGGATCCTTTAGAGGGCAATTATAAAGCACATGAAGACAGAGCAGCTCTTCCATCATCGTAATCACTGTGTCTTGACTCTTAGGTTCGTTTGACAAAAAATTAAAAAATTTTGGTTTTCAGTTTTTAAAGAACAGCTTAATTTTTTATTTTTATAAAAACAATTTGATCATTTTTTTTTTTGTGTGTGGTAACCCTTTTTATTTTGACTTTTTTTTTTTGTGGTTTGCGGTGGTGGTGGTGGGGTGTAGCGGTGGTGGTGGCCGGCGACCGGAGGTTGCTGCCGGTGGTCGCGGGCAGTGTTCGCCGGTGTCCGGAGTTGGTAGCCGGCAGTCTCCTGCGGTGGTCACCGGCGGCCGGAGGTGTTCGCCAGCGGCCGGAGGTGGTAGGTGGCTGCCGGCAGTCTTCGGCGGTGGTCGCCGCGCGACCGGCGGTGGTCGCCTAAGGTGGCTGCCGGCGGTGGGAGGGTGGTGGTGGTGGTCTAAGAAAAAAAAACCAAAAGTGAAAAAAAAAACCAGTTTCTGGAGCTTTTTTTTTTTACTCTTCAGTTTAAAAACTGGTTTTTAAACTGAAAAAATGGTTACCAAACGCTCCTTTTTTTCAGTTTTTAAAAACTGAAATTTTTTTTGTCAAACCTAGCCTTAGGTAGCTTTTAAAATTACTTTCAATTTTAATTTTTTATTTTCAAAAAAATTTAAAATTTAAAATTAAAATCTGTTTAGTTTTTATTTTTTACAAAAAATAAATAAATATTTGATTATCCAATTTTTATTTTGATTTTTTTCTTTTTAGTGTTTGATTACCTAATTTTTATTTTAAACTTTTTCTTTAGTGGTGGTTTGCGGTGGCGGCAGTGAGGCGTGGCGGTGGCCAGCAGGGTATCCGGCGGCTGTCGGTGGTCGCCGACGGTGGCTGCCAAGGGGCTACGGTGGCCGGCAACAGGCGATGACTATGGCGGTGGGAGGGTGGTGGTGGTGATGGTCTGAAAATAAAATCCAAAAGTCCTAAATGAGAGTTTTAAAAAGCAGCCCTATTTTGAAAATTGATTTCCAAAACTGAAGGGAAAAAAAATCATAAATTATGTGTCAAACGCGTTTTTTTCTTCAGTTTACAAAATTTGAGAAAAAATTGAAAACGAAAACGTTTTCAAACATAGCCTTAGTCTCTTAAGGAGCAACTATTAAAGGGCACCTCTTCTCCAATTTCACTCTCTCTATGTATCCATCTTTTTCTATGTTTTCCAGAATGACTCTATTGTCCCAAATGTTTCTCTAATTATCAGCTTTTCCGTATTTTTCCATTACTTTTTTGGAGGACGCCTTTGGCTGTTTGGGATATTCGGATCCTTATGACTAGTAAGTAATAATTTTCTCTCTTTTTTGTTGCTTTTTTACTTTCGTCCCACTTCACCTTCATCTATCTTTGCATATCAAACAACCAATTGAGCTGGAGAAACCAAAAGCAAGGTTAGTAATTTTTAATTGCAATAGCTACATTAGATACATGACCACAAATTAAACAAAAAAAAAAAAACACATTTGACTATAGCAAGAAATCCTATTCTATTTAGACAGCTATATTCGCATCCATGATATCTTTCGCATGAACTTTTTTTTTTGGTTGGATTCGCATGAACTTGTTATATCTATAAACTAGAAAAATATTCCGATATTGAACCATTCCATGACAATCGGTAACGGTTTTGAAATTCTTTATCACATGTTAAAAGGAGGAGGAAAAATGTTGTTTTTCCAAATTGAAGTATACACTTGCAAAAAGAGAAATATAAGCACGTTTAATTGGTTGTGTATGCTGACACCGTTGCGAGGGACAGCTGTACACCATTAAAGTTGGGTTGATTTTGACCAAATGCATGAGAAATCCAAGCTCCTTTTGTGAGGGACAGCTGTACACCACTAAAAACCTAGCTGCAGAAACATACTCTGTTATCCTTTTGCCTTTGCTCCTCCTCATCTACCCTTTTCTTTAACTCGGAAGAAGATGGAAACATTGATCTACTTGTTCCTTTACAATATTTCGATAACCCTCTAACCTCTAACCACAATTTTTTTTTTTAAAAAGTAGTAGAAATGGATACTTTTGACTTTGCTAATTAACCATTCTTCTTTTTCTCCGTCTTCTTCGGTAGAAGTTAATGTATATTGTAAATGACATCATCTTCCTGTTTTGGTCTATGATCGAAGTTAGCAGCACACTGTCTAACAGAGAAAAAAATGAAGATGCATGAATTACAATCAACCTAGTGCTTTTGCACAACTTGGCAATAGAGTTTCCACAACATGAATAACTTAAAACAGCTTTGGTTCAAGTTTTAAGCTGAAAACTTCCAATCTCCAAGTATGATGCTTTACTCTACCCAAACAACTCTAGTCGCATCCGTGCCTTCATCTTTTGAATCTTTTCCAGGATAATCCATACCACCTTGAAAGCAAACATCTAGAAAAAAAGATAAGGAAAAAAGAATGAGTCTCCAAAATAGAGTACTCCATAAACAATGTGTGCTTTGTTTGTGTCCTCATGTGTGCTTGTGTGTGTTTTGTGAGCTAGAGGTATAGCACGACTCTTGGGGTGTTGAAGACAAAATGGTTTGAGTAAAGACAAGGCTCGAAATGGCGCCTTGTAAGCTGAAGCATAGAATTCTGAAACAGTAGCCTCACTTGAAATAAAAGACTCGGGCAAAAAAAGATTGGGCCAAGGACTTCTTGGGGGGGTTAAGATAGTCCTGGTTTCCTAGCAAACTCGTAAAGTTAGGCAAACCAACTTACTTCGTAAGCAAAAAAATATGAAAGGCTAAATCTTACAACCTTGTTCTGACTTTTGAGAGATCTATCAACACTACTGGCTTTAGAGATACCATAACTAAAAGCACTTGAATCTTATAGAGTAAAGAGCTAGTGGCTAGACATGCTCTCCCCGAAGATATTTACTTAGGACGGACCACATAATTGGAGACAGAACTCGGGACGAGATTAACAACATCAACCAAAAGGCCTTAGCAAAGGACCTTACCCAGTTGTGATATAGATTCACTAAAACAGAGGGATTCGTGAAGTAACTCACACTTCGATTGCATGATGGCAGCATGCCCATGCTTAATGTCATTGTTTTGACGTGCTATTGGACCTGTACCTTCCCACATTGCTAAAACTACTTTCTTTGCAGCCAAAATATCATCGAATACCTTCGACCTTGAGTCAAAATTTTCACACACTTCTGCAGTTGGTGACGACCTGATATCTTGCAGAGTTGCAAGATGCGTTCCTACTGACCTGATGTTGCTGAACTCATCAAAGGTTCCCCTTCTTTGATGAGTTCAGCAACATCAGCACTCGTCTTTGATGCCTTCCTACTGAGCTTGAATCCGTAGAAACAACTGGGAAATGGCACTTTGAAGCAAACACCATGAGCTTTGTTTTGAATTTTGTCTTCCAAAAAGGCCTCCAAATCTTTCTTCATTTTGCCTGCACCGTCCAACCACTTGGAAATATCTGGGTCGATATCTCTTGCGTTATTGCGGTCTATTTCCTCTGCTTTTTGAACTTTGATTAGAGCAGCTTTAAGGCTGTTAAGGTTATTTTCGAGATCTGCAACATTTTTTGTTGAAGTTAAATAAATAACCAGCTTCGTTCAAGGCTCCGTCAATCAGAAAATCTCCTACTTTACCGAGAATCTTCTCAATGCAGCATCCGATCGTAGGAATATTCATTATAATTTCTTTGTTTTAATAGCAGACTCTGGCCTCCGAAAGAAGAAAAACAAGTTTAGAAAAGGAACATATATATCAAATAGCTGGTCCATGAAAAATAATTTGAAAAAGATGTGTTGGTGGCAAAACTTGAAAGTCAAGCATTAATTCCAACTCATCTTCTACTTTTTCTTTTCTTACAGATCTATCAACCGGGATTATAATCGGATTATGCACATATTTGGCATGATCTATTTCCCTTCCTTTTTGTATAGCTTATTTTTTGGGACATAGTTATAGGATTTCTATCTTTTATAGCTTCATTTTAACCCATAAATTTAGTTCTTCCGTGTACATATATTGCTACCTGTAAATGAGATTACCACAACAATTGATACCATTTTGTCAAGATCACCTGGATCTTTACACCTAAACTCGAAAGTAAACACGTGGGCAGAAAGTTTCGCGCTCTAAAAGTCTAAGAAGCTAGAGCATGATCTAACAATGTTGATCATGTTTTACATGACAGGTCAAATACTTAAAAATGATCTCCCCCCATGTATAAACCTTGAAGAGTAAATGTAGGGCTCCATATCTTTTGCGTTTCTGCGGTCTTCTTCAACTCCATCTTGGACCCTGCTCAGAGCACCTAAAAGTTTCACAAGGTTCTTTTCAATTTATGTAACATTTGTCGTGTACTTGAACAAGTACCCAGCTTCACGCATTACTCTTAGCTAGGATAAGCCACCTCCCACAATGCCAAATGTTTTTCAAGTTGATGAAACCTGAAAAGACAAATCCCTTCTGTTGCCTCCGCTCTGCAGCAACTTGTAAACGTATGTTAGTATCATGAATGCGTTGATAAAGAGACGGAAAAACAAGATATGTTCTTTACAAGATCCTAATTAGCAATCTTGACCATAAGGCATCGTAATGGTGGTGATTTGGGGCGGTGGGAAGGGTGGCTGTGGTTGTGGCTTTAGCTATGGCTGTATTAAACGGTAGTGGCAGTGGAGAAGTATATTCAATCGTATATATATTTCGGAAAGATACTTTCTTTCTTACTATAATTGGCTGAACTTTCCTTTCTTAATAACACACTAATACTCTGCCTTGTTTATTAATTTCCAACCGCTTATTTTGTATAATTTTATATGATATATTTAGTCCATCTAAACATTTACTTACTCGCTTTTTTGATAGCTTGGCTTGCTAAAAGACACTTACTTAACATGTTGTTATTTACGTTTATTCAAAAGTGTAATCTACTAAAATGCATCCTATAATCTTACATCAAGTTAAAGAAACAATCTCTCCAAAATGGAGGTAGTATAACCTTGACAATAGCTTTTAGACTTTTTAATGGGAAATAAATTTCTATCCAATAAGTCTGACGATAGTCTAGTTCTAATCTATATAAAAATCCAAAAGTCAAAAACGTCCAAATACGTAGGAAAAAAGTTATTGACCAAAACACCCACTAGAATCATTTTTTGGGATGAACATCCAGATAAAGGTTGTAAAAGTAAACCGATGGCGTTATATATATATATATATATATATATATTGCGGTATCAGGTTAGTGTCATTCAATCATTTCAAAAGCCACTACTTCCTTTGGAAATAGATTAAAGGATATTTTTGTCCAAAGCCCAAACTTCTTCAACGGTATTTGCAAAAGAACTGATGTTTGGAATTTCGGGCAGCAAAAGATTTGTTTTTGGGTTTTTTCAATAACAATTTCTTTTTTCAAAGATTTAGACGAAAATTTTTGAAGGAGTTTTTGGTGTTTTTATCATTTAAGTTACCTGCTGTGCAAACAAATGCAATGCATATTGCAAGGGACGCAAATAACAAGTGAGAACAACAAATGAACTTAGTGACTGAAAATCTCGCATCACTATCCACCAAGTTTAGTTGTTGACATAAGTTTAATACAAGCAGGTTGTATTTCAGTTTCCGATCCTTTCCTCTCGAGGAACAAAAAAGATATATATCAGAACAGTCTAAGGCACATAATAATTTGAAAAAAATATGTTGGTGGCAAAAATTGAAAAGTCTTCAGTATTACTAGCTCTTCTTCTACTTTTTCTCTTCTTACAATGATAGGTCATTTGAAAATGTCCAAAAGTTTAAGAAATTAGAGTATGATCCACCGACTTCAATTAATCATGCTTAACATAACTAATTGGAAACTTAAGATGATCTCCCACACATATAAGCCCTATGCAGTTGACGTAGGAGTTACATTAAGAAAATCAATCAGGACATACTGTTATTAGTTGGCGTACCACCTTCATTGTAATCCTTGCTTGAGAGAAGCTAGCAAGTCGTTGATCAAACTTGAAGAAACAAGCTTGAAACTGGCAAAAGCAGAGAGCAAGTTAAGGTTTGCTTTATAATGTTGGTTGCTAGCAGTGAGCAGATTAAGGTTTGCTTTACAATTGTAATCCTTGCTTGAGAGAAGCTAGCAAGTCGTTGATGAAATTCTAAAGAAAAAGGCTTGAAACTGGCAAAAGCAGAGAGCAACTTAAGGTTTGCTTTACAATAGGGGTAACTAGCGAATGACTAGATGTACTATACACGGTGTGCGATTTTTCCTCCTCCACTTTAAAATTAATCACTAAACCCCTCTACACTTACATAAATTGGTCACCATAGACGGAAACCGTTAAATTTAATAGTGCGTGGTCAACACGGGCGTTGACTAACGATTTTTTTTGTTAATGACAATTTTGCCCACTCTTTTAGGGGTAATTAACTAATGACCCCCTGTACTATATACAATGTGCGATTCCTCCCCCCGGCCCTCCACTTCAAACTTAACCACTAAACCCCTCCCACACTTACGAAAATTGGGCACTTTAGATGGATCCGTTATGAATAGCGTGAAATGACCAAAGTACTCTTATTTCCTTACCATATTTAAGTTTAATACCATTCTTTTAACTTATTTTTCTCTCCTCTCAGACTTTTTACTCAATCCCACATACACACACTCCACGCACACCAAACACATACCCTAAAGCCACACACAGACGCGCATCCACTGCAAACATACACCCACGTTGCTCACCTGCGGCTGTCATTCCTCAAACTCTGTCCGAGTACCCTTGGTCTTCGTCTCCATCCTATCTTTGCTATATCTCACACTATCGTAGTTGGTGTATGACTCGGACTATACTCTTTTGGTACACCCATAGTTACTGCAAACTCAATTTGGAATCAGACAAAGCATGTATAAGCTACAAGCATGTGGTAAACAAACTATTGGCATATCAAAAATTGAAAGTCATACCTTCATCCGTGGTAGCTTGCAAAAGAAGGTTTAACGAATATCTAGGCATGTTTTCAAATCTATCCTCTAATTACGTTCGTACCACGTCTAAAGGGAGGCTTTAATTTGATTAAGTGAGAGTAGGATATCAACCCCTATGATAAATTTTGGCTACTACCTGGATTGGAAGAATCAATTCATCAATGCGTGCGCACATGCACATTATATTAGTAGCCCCATTTAATTTATACTAAACATCATCACCAAAAAATTGATGTCACTTCTTTTGGTTCGTAAAAAGTTGAAAGTGAATAATTTGGGTTACAATTCACTTTTTGGCGGTTAAGTTTCATATTGTATTATCTTCTATTTTCACGTTATTTATCTTGTGTTAAGAATCCTCTATAGATTTTTATCAATTTTTAAGGAGTTATGCATCCTATTGTTACTGCGTGTTGTTTAAACAGGAAAGTATACATGTAAACAAGAACCTTTCAATCCTCGGAGATTTACCCGATCGACAAAGTGTGGAAACATTTCAAAACTACCATGACAAAAATATGGTCTTATTCAGATTAAACATTTGGAATAGGGAACATCGGAATAATCTCGTTCGATATATAAAGTGTGTTTCGAAGTGGTTGGAAACATTTCAAAACTACCATGACAAAAATATGGTCTTATTCAGATTAAACATTTGGAATAGGGAATATCGGAATAATCTCGTTTGATATATAAAGTGTGTTTCGAAGTGGTTGCGTCATTACATTTCATGTACTTTGTGATCTTAGTTTAAATGCTCGTTTAATGTATCATAGACAAGCTAGCCTCACATTGCACCAAGCAATTAAAGATAATCTTGCATGTGCTGGCTATGATGTTTGTTTCTCATGCCAGGGCTTAGATAATCTTAGCCTCATATTATTTACTTGAATTCTTAGTCTGTCACCATGTACTTTATAAGTGTGCAAAAGCACTAGCTAGAGCTTAAATTGGCGGGAGGAGTGAAACTCGAATACCAGTTCTAGATTATTCATTTCAATTTGACCTTTGGCGCCATATGTTTCATAAGTATTTTCGAATGTACAACGGGATCTCAAATAATAAAAGTGGAACCCAAACATCTTTGATCATATATCTTTAAGAGAATGAAAATACCAAACAAAGATCTTAGTTGCTGACATGCAGATCCCATGAGCAAGATTCAATGATCCGACAAGCAAAATCGAATGATCTCAGTCAGACCAATAGTTCCGACCATCTAATAGTGAGGTGCCGAGTCATCTAATTAAGACCTAATTTTCTCAAGTACTGCAATTTGCTTCATTCCAGGTGTTGAGTCCATAAGGGTCTATTGCGCTATTCTGCTTCATAGAAATCATCGCCAAAGACTCTTCTCATTTCAGCTTCATCATACCGTGTCAGCCCCTCAACAACAAGGTGAAGATCCATTTTACCATCACTATCTTTGTCCATTGCTAACCCCTCACCTTCTGTTGCTAATTCCTTGTCGTCAAAATCACTGTTGTTAATCTTTATTGCGGATGCCTGAAAAAAAGAATTTAGTTGCATACCTGGAAAAAAGTCATGCAAAGAGGGAAGGGGAGAGAGTATCTTCCTTTTTCTTCAAGTTAATCTAAATCGTCTATCGACACTGAGTACTCAAATTCTCGTCACATTGAACTATGAATACGTGGAAGGCACACAATGATCTCACGTAGGAAAAGGAAGAGGAAAAAAAATGATCTCACGGAGGCGATGGAAGACACTCCAATTTTCTAGGGTCGACTATCCATTATACCACTACACAGCTTACTTCAAAATTAGGACAATGGCAATGGGAGTACATGGTGGCATGATATATAGTAATGTTGTAAGTGAATCCTTGTAACAGGACACTTAACAAGGAAAGGAGATCTTCCATATCAGAATAGTTATTATGTGGATGTCTGTCACACAGACCAATTCGTTGCTACCACACAACTTTCCAATGGCTTTGCATTAAACCATTGTATATCGATCTCTGGTTACAGTGGCTANTGCATTAACTGTTGGAATTGGGTTTTAAACCCATTGTGGAGAAGCAACTTTGACTCAATTTTCAAATGGGTTCCAAACCATAGCTTGGTTAGGAACAAATTAATTCACGTTCATCTATTGGAATAGATGATCGTGGTATATTCACATGTTTAAAACGAATGAGAAGTGAATGAGAAAATTGAAGCTAAAGTTAGTGGTTCACCTTGAAAGGAAAAGAGTATCCCACATTGAAGAGATAAAGCCAATGTTGTCTCCTTATAAGGCTTAGCCTTGAGCTAAGGGATGGGCCCCTTGGGGGTACCCATGTTTTGTAAGGAGGGAGGACCTAGGTTGACCCAAGGTCCACCACACGCGCGCGCCGCCCGCCCCGCCCCGTCCCGGTCCGGTCCGTGGCTTGGGCTTGGGCTAGGCCCAATCAGGCTTTATTCTTTTTGGGACAAATAAATTTTATTTATTTAATTTCCTTTCCGAAAAGTTGTGACATTTCCTTTCCAACCAACCAGCTGTGAAGAGTTGCACCCCCCAGTGAATACTCTGTGTATAAAACCGAGTCAGTTTACAGAAGTTATGTACGAATTAAAATCCCAAAATTTTCTTTTCTTCTGTACAAGAGTCTGTCCAGTTTTTTGTGTCTCGAAAAGAAGAAAGAGTTCTACCATTTGTTTGGTTCGCCGGGTCTGGAAATTTGGTGTGCTACTATTTTCAGACGTAGCCGTTGTATCCTGGGAGACTATCGTCGAGAGCCGTCAGCACCGTTGCGGGACGAATAAGTCTTAAGGACAGTGAATCAAATTCACGCCTCGGCCCCTTTTTCCTTTGCTGTTCTGCTTTTCTGCAATCCTGTTGTGAGTTCATTTTAATTGTTCTTGCAAAGACTATATGTTCTGTTTAGTAAACTATATTTCAGTATTTCGTACTTAATTGTTTTCTGCACAAGTATACACAAAGTATATATTTAGATTAACAACAAACTTAAGACTTTATCTCCCGTACTTTGTGTACATGTGTAGAAACAGTATTTTCTAAACAGTGTTTTTCAAATTTCGTTTTCTTATTTGATTCTATCAATCTATACTAAAATTATTTTCAGTTTCTGAATTTAATTTTAGTGATACTAGAATCTGTTTTCGTTATACCTTTGTGATAGACTGGATTATTTTTGCTTATTAATAGTTGTTATATTCTGTTGATAGATATAACAATGGCTACTAGCGAAACCAATTCGGAAAGTGGACCGGTTCATCCCAGCGGTGGGACTGTGTATGCGACACCTTACGTTGCACCTGCTCATGGTTCCGTTGGACTTGGTGAAAGACCGGAAAAGTTCAACGGAAAGGATTTTAAGAGATGGCAACAGAAAATGTTGTTCTATCTTACCACCTTGAACTTGGCAAGGTTCTTGCACGAGGATGCACCAGATCTTGGTGACAATCCTGACCGGCAAACAGTGGCTGCCGTGGATGCTTGGAAGCATTCGGATTTTTTGTGCAAGAACTACATCCTCAATGGATTGGACAATGCGTTGTATAACGTATACAGTCCAATGGCCAATGCGAAAGCATTGTGGGAATCCTTGGAAAGGAAATACAAAACGGAAGATGCCGGCTCAAAGAAATTTGTAGTCGGTAAATTCCTTGATTTCAAGATGGTGGATTCCAAGACTGTGATTAGTCAAGTCCAAGAGTTTCAGCTAATCCTCCATGATATTCATGCGGAAGGGATGGTACTTGGAGAATCTTTTCAAGTGGCTGCGCTAATTGAAAAATTTCCACCTACTTGGAGAGATTTCAAGAACTATTTGAAGCATAAGCGCAAGGAGATGAAGCTCGAGGATTTGATCGTCAGATTGAGGATTGAGGAGGATAATCGCCAGTCCGAGAAGAAGGCCGGTAATTATCATCATGAGGCCAAGGCAAACGTGGTCGAGCAAGGTCCGTCAAAGAGGAGGAAAATTTCCGATTCAGACGGTCCAAGTGGAGCTAACGGCTCAAACTCCAAAGGCGGTGAGAAGAAGAAGTTCAAAGGGAATTGCTATGTGTGCGGCAAAGCTGGCCATCGTGCTAAGGACTGTCGCACAACCAAAGGAAACTTTAAGAAAGGAAAGCATTCTCAAGCCAATGTGACGGAAGTTACCAAGATTACCGAGGACGTGACAGATTTGAATCTATCTGCGGTGGTATCCGAAGTCAACTTGGTTGGAAATCCCAAACAGTGGTGGGTAGACACAGGCGCTACTCGACATGTGTGCTCCGAGCGAAGTATGTTTACTACATATGAGAGCGCCAACAACGAGAATCTGTTCATGGGAAACTCTTCTTCTTCAAAGGTGCAAGGGATGGGCAAGGTGGTCTTAAAGATGACATCCGGCAAGGAGTTGAGTCTCAACAATGTGCTTCATGTGCTAGATATTTGAAAGAATTTAGTTTCGGGCTCATTGTTGAGCAAAAATGGTTTTAAGCTAGTTTTTGAGTCCGACAAGTTTGTACTAACTAAGAGTGGAATGTTTGTAGGAAAAGGGTACCTTTGTGATGGTCTGTTTAAGCTAAATGTAATGACCATCGTACCTAAAGTTGTACCAAATTCCGATAATAATAATAATGCCTCTTCTGCTTACTTGTTGGAATCTCCTAATTTATGGCATCATAGATTAGGTCATGTGAATTATGGTTCGTTACAAAAGCTCGTGAAAAATGGTTTGTTGCCTAAAATGGACTTTGACTCACATAAAGCATGTGAAATTTGTGTTGAAGCTAAAATGGCTAAAACGTCTTTCAAGTCAATTGAAAGAAGTACGGAACCTTTAAGTCTAATTCATAGTGATATATGTGACTTAAAGGTGGTACAATCTAGAGGAGGAAAAAAGTATTTTATTACTTTTATTGATGATTGTACGAGATTTTGTTATGTATATTTGCTTAGAAGCAAGGATGAAGCCTTGGAAGCATTTATGCAATACAAAATTGAGGTTGAAAATCAACTTAGCAAGAAAATCAAAGTACTAAGAAGTGATAGAGGCGGAGAATATGTTTTCCCTTTTGAAAAACTTTGTGCCGATCACGGAATCATTCATGAGACCACGGCACCGTATACGCCTCAGTCAAATGGAATTGCTGAGCGGAAAAATCGTACTTTAAAGGAAATGATGAATGCTTTGTTGATAAATTCTGGACTACCGGATAACTTGTGGGGGGAAGCGGTCTTAACCGCAAATCATATACTTAATAAAGTACCTCACAAGAAGTTGCAAAAGACACCTTATGAGCTATGGAAAGGTCGTCCTCCTTCCTTCAAATATCTTAAAGTGTGGGGGTGTCTAGCAAAGGTAGCTATCCCACCACCTAAAATGGTCAAAATAGGACCTAAAACGGTCGATGGGATTTTTATTGGATATGCAAGCCATAGCTCGGCATATCGGTTCTTAGTGCATAAATCTGAAGTTGACGATATACACGTCAACACCATAATGGAGACAAGGAATGCACATTTCTTTGAAAATGTATTTCCTTATAAAGTTGCACAAGAACGAAGTTCTTTAGAAAGAACTAATAAGGAACAAGAACCCTCACAAGAGGAAGATGAGCCAAGACGTAGCAAGAGAGCTAGAACGTCTACATCTTTTGGTCCTGATTTTCTAACATATTTGTTAGAAAATGAGCCTCGTACTTATAGTGAAGCAATGTCGAGTCCCGAAGCTCCTCATTGGAAAGAGGCTATTAATAGTGAAATAGAATCCATCATGCTAAATCATACATGGGAACTGGTGGATCTTCCTCCTGGAAATAAACCATTAGGGTGTAAATGGATTTTCAAGAGAAAGATGAAAGCTGATGGAACGATCGAAAAATATAAGGCCCGACTGGTTGTCAAAGGGTATAGACAAAAGGAAGGCCTTGATTATTTCGATACATATTCACCAGTTACAAGAATAACATCCATTCGAATATTGATAGCTATTGCAGCTATTAATAATCTTGAGATACACCAAATGGATGTGAAAACAGCTTTCCTAAATGGAGATCTTAATGAAGAGATCTATATAGAGCAACCCGAGGGGTTTGTAGCTCCTGATCATAAAAGGAAGGTGTGCAAGCTTGTTAAGTCACTTTATGGACTAAAACAGGCTCCGAAACAATGGCATGAAAAGTTTGATAAAGTCATGATAAAAAATGGCTTTAGAATCAACGAATGTGATAAATGTGTCTATGTTAAAGGCACGGAAAAAGGATATGTCATTGTTTGCCTTTATGTGGATGATATGCTCATTATCGGGAGCAATGATGAATTCATTAAGGCTACAAAGAAAATGTTGGCCAGTAAATTTGATATGAAAGATATGGGTGTGGCTGATGTTATACTTGGTATGAAAATTACCAAAACATCAAATGGACTAGTCTTGTCACAATCTCATTATATTGAGAAAGTGCTAGACAAATTTAAAAGTTATGATAATAGTCCAGTTAAGACACCACTAGATGTAAATTTACATCTAACAAAGAATACTGGTGAAGGAATATCTCAATTAGAGTATTCGCGTATAATTGGTAGCCTAATGTATATCATGAATTGCACGAGACCCGATATAGCATATGCTGTCAGTAAACTGAGCAGATATACTAGCAATCCGGGGAAGAATCACTGGCTAGCTATTGTAAGAGTTTTAAGGTACTTAAAATATACCTTAAACTTTGGTCTGCATTATACAAGATATCCAGCTGTATTAGAAGGATACAGTGATGCCAACTGGATATCAGATTCTAATGAAACAAAATCCACAAGTGGATATGTGTTTACATTAGGAGGAGCAGCTATTTCTTGGAAATCCTCTAAACAGACATGTATTGCCAGATCCACTATGGAATCTGAATTCATTGCTTTAGATAAAGCAGGAGAAGAAGCGGAGTGGCTTCGTAATTTCTTGGAGGATATTCCAAATTGGCCTAAGCCTGTGCCACCAATTTGCATACATTGTGATAGTCAATCTGCAATTGGAAGAGCACAAAGCAGTATGTATAACGGTAAGTCTAGACACATACGTCGCAGACACAATACCGTTAGACAATTACTTTCTAGTGGAATTATCTCTATTGACTATGTGAAGTCAAAGGATAATATTGCGGATCCGTTAACGAAAGCTTTGACTAGAGAGAAAGTAAATGTGTCATCAAGGGGAATGGGTCTTAAGCCTATGAACTAAAGAGTTGCCATAATGGAAACCCTACCTAGCTGACTGGAGATCCCAAGATCTAGGTTCAAAGGGAAAACCGAATTATGTAAATGCGACTCAGACAGAGCACTGTGGGGGGTTAAAACCCTCATATCCATTCCTATGATGAGAAGACAGTGGTACCTACAAAAGGTTAGGTTAAGCTATGCTTTTAATGACTCTTATATCTTGGAAATCTAAGTGGGGGTGCGGTAGGAACCTCTTAATAAGAAGTCACCTATGTGAGTAAGAAGTGGGGCCGCTTCTATGAGAATTGTAAGGCTGAATTCTCAAAGAGTACTCATGAAAAACCAGGAGTTGTTCAGGGCCAAAATGAACACAACAATGAGAACCTCAAAACAATGTTTGAGCGATACTGTGTGAAGTTCTATTGTCTCGGTTTACACTAAGGGTTGAACAGTTCAAGACATCATGTTCACTGGTTAACCAGTAAATCCGATAGTTCTCACTAGGGAAGGTTCAAGGCCATCGGCTACCTATCCCGATGCAGTGTCGTTCTAAAGAACTCTTTCTTATGTCAGTGTTTCTGTGCGTATAGAGTCCAGTCAATTTTCTATTCATGTGGGGGATTGTTGGAATTGGGTTTTAAACCCATTGTGGAGAAGCAACTTTGACTCAATTTTCAAATGGGTTCCAAACCATAGCTTGGTTAGGAACAAATTAATTCACGTTCATCTATTGGAATAGATGATCGTGGTATATTCACATGTTTAAAACGAATGAGAAGTGAATGAGAAAATTGAAGCTAAAGTTAGTGGTTCACCTTGAAAGGAAAAGAGTATCCCACATTGAAGAGATAAAGCCAATGTTGTCTCCTTATAAGGCTTAGCCTTGAGCTAAGGGATGGGCCCCTTGGGGGTACCCATGTTTTGTAAGGAGGGAGGACCTAGGTTGACCCAAGGTCCACCACACGCGCGCGCCGCCCGCCCTGCCCCGTCCCGGTCCGGTCCGGTCCGTGGCTTGGGCTAGGCCCAATCAGGCTTTATTCTTTTTGGGACAAATAAATTTTATTTATTTAATTTCCTTTCCGAAAAGTTGTGACCTTTCCTTTCCAACCAACCAGCTGTGAAGAGTTGCACCCCCCAGTGAATACTTTGTGTATAAAACCGAGTCAGTTTCCAGAAGTCAGATACGAATTAAAAATCCGCAATTTTCTTTTCTTCTGTACAAGAGTGTCCAGTTTTTTGTGTTTCGAAGAGAAGAAAGAGTTCTACCATTGTTTGGTTCGCCGGGTCTGGAAATTTGGTGTGCTACTATTTTCAGACGTAGCCGTTGTATCCTGGGAGACTATCGTCGAGAGCCGTCAGCACCGTTGCGGGACGAATAAGTCTTAAGGACAGTGAATCAAATTCACGCCTCGGCCCCTTTTTCCTTTGCTGTTCTGCTTTTCTGCAATCCTGTTGTGAGTTCATTTTAATTGTTCTTGCAAAGACTATATGTTCTGTTTAGTAAACTATATTTCAGTATTTCGTACTTAATTGTTTTCTGCACAAGTATACACAAAGTATATATTTAGAACAACACTAACACATGATGTGCAAGGCGGCACATCATCTCATTCAATGTGTAGACAAACTCAATTTTCCACTTCAATAATTCCAACTGCATGACTTCTTCACCAAAAACAACTTTGCATAATAGTATATATCTAAGCGGATTGCATATTTCTAAATAAAAAGCAGAACCTTTGAAATTACCTGTAGGTGTTCTTTGAGGTCTGCAACATGTGACGATCGAGCTGGACTTGAAAGTATGGTCATCTTTGGCAAGTGCAATCCTCCAAAAGAGAAACGCAACATCTGTGGACATTTACGCAATCTTGCTGCCTTCAATGAATACATTATTAAAGCATCCTTTGCATTGCAGAAACTCGATAGCTTGGGCAGTTCCTCAAGATATAGGAACTTCAACAGAGGAAATACAATGTCATCACCTGTCCCTTCCTTTCCCTTGTCATCGTATACGATAGTTTCCAGCATAGGACAACATGCTACTATTAATTGCCGTAGCTGTTTGAGGGCTCTAGCCACGGAACATGAGAACAACATTTTTAGGAGGCCACAATTCTTAATTTTTATTTCTGTTAAACTCTGAAGATCTAGGATTCCACGGGGATCCCTGTTCCACAGAGACTGCAACTTCGGCAGTCCATCTATTTTTAACATACTCATTCTTGAGAGGAGCCGTACATGTTGCTCACGGGCATTTAGTCCCTGAAGATCAAATAACTCTCTCGCCTCATCGCAACTTTCAACACGCAACTCTTGCAGATTGTGCAGCCAGTTTGGCGAAACAAGTGTTGATGCTTCACATAAACTTATATTCACATATCTTAAATTGCAAAAGGATTCAGCTCGATGACCGATTTCCAGTGGGGAAAATCCTACATGGCGCAATTGTAAATGTTCCAAGCTTGGGAAAAAAACCTACCAAAGTCATTGCAATTCGTTAATAGATTTAGTAGCAGGAAAATTTCTAACGCAACTCAAGCACACCAACTGTAATCGTAGTTGTTAGGAGTTCTATCAATATTCAATACTAATATTAAGGTTGGGCATTCTTCCGGTTAGACTCTTAATACTATCAATTTAACTTCAAACAATTCTTCTAGTAAAGGTCACAACTCAGGAATTGTTCATGTCTAATGCACCCCTTAGAAAGTAGCACAAATCTCTGAAATTCACCCCCTAAATATGATATCGGTAACTTCACTGACGTTTGAATTCTAATACCGCAACTTCTACTTTCATCTTCACGCAAGCTTCCATCTGCATTACTTTTTCCCTTATGTGAGCAAAAAATGTACGTGATCAAATTAGGAGTTATTTTATGTCATTACACACCACTTGTCTGATAAAATAGTGGTTGTTGTTAGTAGTTTTGTTTGATTGGGTGCATATTACGTTGTAGGGCTAGGGGTTGGTAGTTTGAGAGATGGTAGGAGGTAAAGTATTTATCGTACTTGTATCTCTGTCTTTGCTACATATAATGGGTTGCCTAGATATTTTGCATTTTGGTGTTACATTTAAACTTTTTGAAAAACATGTCATTTTGATCATCATCTTTTCTTGTTAATTGCACACGAGATCCACGTGTTTACTCATGAAGCCAACACTTGGTGTAACATACTTCATTGCTCAACAAGTGGCACAATAAACCGTGTATCGACATTGGGTACTCAAATTCTCGTCACGTTGAACTGTTTATACATGGAAGACACGCAGGGACATGTGGAAAATATAAGGAAGAGGAAAGAAAATGATTTCACGGAGGCGATGGAAGACACTAGATCTTAGACCCTTTTGTGAAGGAAGTTATTTGTTAGATCTTAGACACGGTGGCAGGATATATAGTAATCTTCCATATCGTTTACAGTGGCATATCTCTGGTTACAGTGGCTAGTGCACTAACACGTGATGTACAAGGGGGCACATCATCATCTCAATGTGCAGACAAACTCAATTTTCCACTTCAGTATTCCAACTGGATGACTTCCTCACCAAAAATGACTTCCTCTAACTTCCAAGATGACTTCCTCACCAAAAACAACTTTGCACGTAACATATATTTAAGCAGATTGCATATTTCTAAATAAAAAGCAGAACCTTTGAAATTACCTCTAGGTGTTCTTTGGTCGTCTTTCGCATATGCAATGGTCCAGAAACTTTTGCACTGCAGAAACTCGATAGCTTGGGCAGTTTCGCTAGACGTAGGATCTTCAACCGAGGAAATTCAATGTCATCACATGTCCCTTCCTTTCCCTCGTCATCGTATACGATAGTTTCCATCATGGGACAATCTGCTACTGTTAATTGCCGTAGCTGTTCGAGGGCTCTAGCCACGGAACATGAGAACAACATTTTTAGGAGGCCACAATTCTCAATTTTTATTTCTGTTAAACTCCGAAGATCTAGGATTCCAAGGGGATCTCCGTTCCACAGAGACTGCAACTTCGGCAGTCCATCTATTTCTAACATACTCATTCTTGAGAGGAGCCGTACATGTTGCTCAAGGGCATTTAGTCCCTGAAGATCAAATAACTCTCTCGCCTCAACACAATTTTCAACTTGCAACTCTTGCAGATTTTGCAACAGTACCAACAAGTTTGCAGGTACTTCACACTCCATTAGCATTACACGTCTTAATTTGCAGAAGGATTCAGCTCGATGACCACGGCCAATGATGTCCGACAGGGAAATTCCTACACGTTGCAGGTGCAATTCTTCCAAGCTTGGCAAATAAACCTGCCAAAGTTAATTACTGCAATTCGTTAATGGATTTAGTAGCAACTTTTCCTTAATCTCGATGAAAGCTTACATCTCCATTGCTGTCCAATTCACATTGTGGGTGCGACTTATTAAAGAACCTTGAAGGTATCTTTTCCAAAGTTTTCTTCGTCCTGTTGCAACAGTTTTAATTCTGCAATATCATCAAAAGGAATTATCTAGATCTTGTTCTTCTTATGTCATCATAAATATATGTGATAAAAAAGAAATATTTTATGTCATTGCACACCAATTGTCTGATAAAATTAAATAGTGGTTGTTGTTAGTAGTTTTGCTTTATTGGGGTGCATATTAGTTGTAGGGGTAGTGGGTGGTAGTTTGAGAGATGGTAGGAGTGCATTTGGCATAATTTGACAAAAAGAAATGGAGGGGGGAGAGAGAAAGAGCAGGAAATAATTGGAGATTTCACTTTTTCAGACCAACCCTCCTTCTTGAATTAGGTTTTCTACCCCTCTTTTTCTTTTTCTTTTTTTTGGTATGTGTCATAGTCTTAGAGTGTGTTTGGATGAGGTAATTAAATTGGAGATTTCACTTTTATAGAGAATTTTGCAATACATTGTATCAAATTCCTTGTTTGGATACTGATAAGTTAGATTTACCAAAATTTACGAAGGATTTGGCAAGAGAATTTGGTGTGCTAAAATTCCCTCCAGAAATAACTAGTCGAGACTAATTATTTGTTAAATCACTTCCACAAAAAGAGTCTCTATAATTTTAGGCAACTTCTTCCGATTAAAAAGGAGAATCTCTCTCATTAGTTTGTACATATACACCATCAAATTATCTAGCTCAATCTACAAAATTGTCCAAACACTAAATTTATAATTTCATAAATCAATGAATTTTAAAATGAATGGGTTTTGAAATACAAGGTACTTTGAAATTCTTCATCCAAACACCCTCATAGTGTTTGACTGCTTTACTGATTTGGAGAGGAAAGAAAAGGAAATAAAAGAAAAAGAAAATGGGACTCATCTTAGAAAACTTTTACGATAAAAATCATTAAAGTGGGACTCATGCGTCGTGTCTTCCACACCTGACAAACTTCTTCCAATCCCTATATGATTTCAACTTTATTAATTGAGGTGTATATATTCTTTTTTTTTTTCTTTCACAAGTTCTTATGCATTGAGATTTCTTTCTCTTTTGGCTAAATTTCTTTCACGATTGTTTAACATCAATTTTCTTCCTTGTGTACACACATAGCAGGTGTTGGAAAGCTATTAACCATAAATTAGCATTGAGAAGGAAATTTGTACTGTACCTTGTTGCTGTGAAATGGTAGAGGTTGGTTAATTAAAATTGGGCCCACCTCTTGGATCTCTTCCTCATGGTGTTCTTCATATTCACAACCCCAGAACTTCGTCAAGTTTTTCATATTTTCAAGGGTTATTCTCTTCAACTGAGGGAAGAAAATCTCGCCATCACTTTCTTCTCGACCTTTTCCTATCGGCGCCACAAGCTCTTGCATCCCGTCACAATTTCTTACATCCAGCACTTCTAGATGCTTAAGATTTCTGGCCACAGAAAGTGATAACACATTTTTCAACTTGCAGCAGTTGTCAATCCGCAGGTTAGTTAGGTTTGGAGACACAACTGTTTCATCATTAAGTTCCGGTGAACTCAACACTGTTTGCTTCAACTGCAAATTTACGAGGATCATTATCTTTAACTCGGGCAGTAAGGTTGTTGTTTCTGTTGGAAATAATTCCACACCAGCGGGCCATGCAAATTCAGTTTCCGTTGATCCACATCCCAAAAAGAAAATCTGTCGCAAATTTGTCAACCGTGGAAGCATAACAAAAGGAACAATAGTTTTTAGTCTTCCACAGCTCCATACAAGCAATTCCTTTAGCTGGGAAAATGACTCCTCTATCGGACATTGATCGTCCCATATAGCTTCAATTTTTGGTAAGGAAATTAGAAGAATTCTCTCCAACGCAGGGAATGCGACCTGAAGTATGGGAAAATCCGTTATGGAGCATAGCCACAAATATTATTTGATATTTCTCTATGCTACGTAATGAACAACTGATTTCACTTATTAACAGAAGACATCCCTCGCATTTGTATATGCAAAATGTTGGTTCAGGAAGATACTCCAGATCAATAGATTTCAGGCTCTGGATACTAACAGTATCCAAGCTCTCCTCTCCCTCTCCTTTGCTTTCATTTCCCACTACCACCGCTTCTATGAAATCGCATCTTTCTATTTCCAGGTGTCGGAGATGCTCGAGTTGTTTTACCATTGGCAAGCTAACGAGATATGTGATCTTACACTTGCGGACAACCAATACTTCTAATTTAGAAAAGGACCTCTTTTGAGGTAACGGCGGAGTCCATTTTAGTAGATATTCCATCTTCTATCGAATCCATGCTACCAAGGAAGCCCATCGCCATTGCGAGTAGTGACAGGTCATCAATTGATATCTCAGCATCTTCAGGGAACAACGAACAGAGCAAAAGGCACGACTTTGCCTCTTCGGGTTTCAACTTATCGAAACTCAATTCCAAAGTCTTGTAAACTTGATCGTCTAAATTGACAATATTACGAGGGGTGAAGTTCTTGAATTGTCTCTCTGCATCATTCCATTGAAACAGCTCCCCATCCTTGAGTGCTTCTCCAACTGCTCGAATTATGAGTGGTAAGCCTCCACACTCATTAAGAACGGCCATGGCTACTGGATTAATACCTGCATCTTCAATACAATTTCCGGCATGCTGCCTGAAGAGAACCCGAGCTTCCTCGTTACTTAAGACGTGAATCAAGAAAGGCAGACATTTATTTGCTTCACACACCCTTTTTTCTCGAGATGAAATGAGAATTTTGCAGCCCCTGCTATCTCCGAAATCAAGTCCCATGTCTTCCAAGGGAAGCTTATCCCAAACGTCATCTAAGATAACCAAGATCTTTTTCCCATTCTTCAGTCTGCGCCTCAGTAGACAAGCTCTCACGGATTCGTCGTCTTCTTTAGCTAGGTCAGATAAACCCAAATCATTTGCAAGCTTCCTCTGAATGCTTTTGACGTCCAAAGTTGCAGAGACAACTGCAACTGCAACCTCTTCGAATTCTTTTTTCTCAACCATAGCTCTCCTGACTTGTTCCATCATCGTTGTCTTTCCCACCCCTGGCATGCCGTATATTCCAACTCTGGTAACATTACCGTCCCTCAAAGCAGCCAAAATATCATCGAATACCTTCGACCTTGAGTTAAAATTTTCACACTCTTTTGCAGTTTGTGACGACCTGCTATCTTGAAGAGTTGCAAGATGCGCAACTTCATCGGCACCCTTCTTGAAAGGTTCCCCTTTCCTGATGAGTTCAGCAACATCAGCACTCGTCTTTGACGCCTTCCTACTGAGCTTGAATCGCCAGTAACAATTGGGAAATGGCACTTTGAAGCAAACACCATGAGCTTTGTTTTGAATTTTGTCTTCCAAAAAGGCCTCCAAATCTTTCATCATTTTGCCTGCACCGTCCAACCACTTGGAAATATCTGGGTCGGTATCTCGTGCATTGTTGCCTGCACCAGGAGCTTTGTTTTGAATTTTTTCTTCCAAAAAGGCCTTCAAATCTTCCATCCTTCGGCGTACACCGTCCAACCACTCGGAAATATGTGGGTCGATATCTCTTGCATTGCTGCGGTCTATTTCCACTGCGTTTTGAACTCCGACTAGAGCATCTTTAAGGTTGTTAAGGTTGTCTTTGAGATCTGCAACATTCTTGTTGAATTTGAATAAATAACCAGCTTCGCGCAAGGCTCCATCAATCAGAAAATCTCTCACTTTAACGAGAATCTCGTCAATGCAGCATCCGATCACCGGAATATTCATTATAATTTCTTTGTTCTAATAGCAGACTGCGGCCTTGCAAAAGAAGAAAAACTATTTCAGAAAAGGAAAATATATATCAAATAGCTAGTCCATGGAACATAATTGGAAAAAGATATGTTGGTCGCAAAACTTGAAAGTCTTGCATTATTTCCAACCCTTTTACTTTTTTTTTTCTTAATTATTAGATCACCTGGATCTTTACACCAAAATTCAAAAGTTGCGTTCGCCAATGCACGATCTAACAATGTTGGTGGCAAAATCCAAAAGTTTTGTGCGCAGAAAGTTCCGTGTTTTAAAATTTTAAGAAGTTTTGTGCGGATATGCTGATCATGTTAAACATAATAAATCAAATAACTTAAAATGATCTCCCACATCCACAGACCTTTAAGACTTGATGTAGGACTCAATCATCGTTAGAAGTAGGCTGCCCCCTTAATTAAACTCCTTACCTGATAGAAGCTTACAGGTTTTTGATGAATCTGTGAAGAGCGCTCTTCAATGAGTGGAGTGGAAGCTTGAAAATGGCAAAAGCTAAGCAGAGCGCAAATTGCTGTTTGCTTTGGAGTGTTGGTAGCCAGTAGTGAGTGAACAGAAGAGCATTATTGCAAAATTAAAGTGGATTGAAAGGGAACAAGTAGTGATGTCAAAGGGCAGGGCTTGGGCCGGCCCAGCCCAAGCCCATCGGGCCTGCTGTCGGGCCGGGCCGGGGCCGGGCCAGTGGGGCTGCCAACCGGGCCGGGCCGGGCCGGGCCTGCCGAAGGGAAACCTAGGCCCAGTCCAGGCCCTGGCCCTAGGCCCAATATCTAGGGCCGGGCTTGGGCCGGGCCCGGGCCAAAAAAATTTTTTTTTTTTTTTTAAATTCTCCGGTTATTCAAAATAAAAACTTTAATTGCGATATTTTCTTGTTATTATGTACACAAATTCTAATTTAATAATGTGTATAAGCAAGTAAAGTAACAACAAATATTCTAATTTAAACCATTTCGTTAATTACACCTAGAAGAAACATTTTGCTCCAATTACGGCAGTAGAAGAAAATTTTGTTTATTGTTAGTGACATGTAGGTCCATAAATAATTTGTTGTTACTTAATTGGCATAAGTGTAGACGGATATAACAATAATCATACAGTTGAAGCCAATCTTTCCTTGTTGGATACAAATTGCATTCAACAAAGGAAATTTATTTTCTATTTGCGAGAGACCAATATGCAAACAAATTAGCGAAGGCTTGTGTTTTGATTCTTGTCGAACTTTGGATGCTTGACAAACCTCCAACCAGCTTACTGGAAGACCTGGATAAAGATGCGCATGGTGAACGGAGGCTAAGGCACGTTTCTAGTTTTAATTAGTTTTTTTTTTCAGTACTAATTTGTACCTAAACCAAGGGAAAATTTGTTCCAGTCGGCAGGGTTAACAGGAAATAGGAACAACTGAAACCAAGTTTGATAGAGAATACACGCTATATAAGGCTAAACTTGCTGGGATCTTTGAACTGCTTTTATTGGCAAATTAGACCATCAAGTCAAGTCATGTCGGGTATGCTTGGTTCATGGTTTAAATCATTGCGTCACGGCAATTGGGAGTGGAAATGGGAGGGAAAAGGGGAGGGCAAGTTTTTTTTTTTTAAAAAAAGGTGGGGCAGGCCAAAATAGGGCCGAAATATGGCTGATTTTGGGCCAAAATCAGGCCAGATCAGGGCCGAAAACGGGCCGGGCCCGTTTCGGGCCAAAACTTGGCCGGGCCTGGCCCGGGCCATTTTTTTGGAAATCCAGGCCTGGTCCAAGCCCAGGCCCAAGGCCCTATGCCTGCGGGGCCTGCACTGTTCACCTGGGGGCCGGGCCGGGCCGGGCTTTTTTCGGGCTGGATCGGGCTGGGCCGCGGGCCGCCAGGCCCGTTTGACACCTCTAGGAACAAGAGAAAATAAAGTCACTTTTGCTTTTTGTCCGCAAATTCTCCAAAAGCAAATAGGATCCTTTAGAGGGCAATTATAAAGCACATGAAGACACCTCTTCAGTCGTGGTAATCACTCTGTCTTGACTCTTAAGGCGCAATTATTAGACGGCGTCTCTTCTCCGATTTCACAATCTTTTATACGAGTTTTTTCTCTAATTAATACATATTTAATACATATTTAATACTTAATTATCAATATACACTATTTTAAAACTTATTTATCTGCATACCACACTTTTAGAAATCGTTGTTTGAAACCACGATTTTAAGATTGAAATCGCTGTTTCAAACAGCGATTTCTACTTGATTTTTACCTTAAAGTAAAAATCAAAAAATCGCTGTTTGAAACCACGTTTTCAAGGTAGAAATCGTTGATTCAAACATCGATTTCTACCTTGAAAACGTGGTTTCAAACAACGATTTCTAAAAGTGTTGTATGCGGGTAAATAAGTTTCAAAATGGTGTATATGGGTAATTAAGCATTAAGTATGTATTAATTAGGGAAAAAACTCCTCTTTGTATCCATCTTTTTCTATGTTTTTCAAAAAAGGAGCAATTATTATTGTCCCGAATGTTTCTCTAATTATCGGCTTTTCCCTATTTTTCCATTGCTTTTTTGGAGGACGCCTTTGGCTGTTCGGGATCTTCGGATCCTTTAGACTCTATGCCCATTGTAGTGTCAATTTTTTTTAGCTGTCCCCGTCTATTCACATGTACCCACTAGTGAAGTCGAATAGACGAGCACCTTTGGTCTTAGCCTCTGCCGAGCAAATTAGCGCACATACCCATGCCTCTACTCTAGCTGAGTAGACGAGCGCCTTTGGTCTTAGCCTCTGTCGAGCAGACGAGCGCACAGACCCATGCTTCTACTCTAGCTGAGTAGACGATCGCATTTGGTCTTAGCCTCTGCCGAGCAGACGAGCGCACAGACCCATACCAATGCCTCTAGTCGAGTAGACGAGCTCTTTTGGTCTTAGCCTCTGCCAAGTAGATGAGCGTAATAGACCAATGCCTCTAGTCGAGTAGATGAGCTCCGTTGGTTTTAGCCTCTACCAAGCAGACGAGCACATTAGACCCATGCATCTGCTCTAGCCAAGCAGACAAGCACATTAGACCATTTTTGCCTCTACTCGCCCAACCGAGTAGGCAAACTCCATTCGAGGTCTAAGCCTCTGCTCGCCAAAGCCAAGCAGACAAGCACATTAGACCCCTCTGCCTATACTCTCCCAGTCGAGTATACAAGCTCCCTCCGAGGTCAATCTTTGTGCTCGCGAAAGCGAGCACATGAGTGCCTTTAGAACCTCTAAGTCTCTGCTTGCCAGGCTAAGCAGACGAGCACATTAGTCTCAGTCTCTCTGCTCGCCAAGCGAGCACCTTTAAGCCTCTGCTCGCTAGGCTAAGCAGACGAACACATTAGAGTCATCTCGCCAAGCTGAGCTGACGAGCGCCTTCAAAGTTTCCTAAGCCTCTGCTCGCTAGGCCGAGGCGACTAGCACATTAGTCTGTTTCTCTACTTGTGCAGCCCAGAAGACGAGCCCTTTTAAGACTCTACTCGACCAGCTAAGCAGAAGACTACATCCATGCTCTCTACTCAGCTAACCAAGTAGACGAGCACGTTTAAGGCCTCTACTGTGCCAATCAAGTAGGCGAGCCCTTTGAAACTACATTTATGCTCTGCTCGCGCAGCCCAGCAGATGAGCTCCTTTAAGGCTCTACTCGACCAGCTAAGCAGAAGACTACATCCATGCTCTCTACTCAGCTAGTCGTGTAGACGAGCACATTTAAGGCCTCTACTCTGCCAATCGAGTAGGCGAGCCCTTCGAAGCCTGTATTCGGCAGGCCGGGTAGACAAGCCCGCCTTGGCCAACCCAAAAGTTTCTGTACTTTACCAATGAGAGAGATTTATCACTTTTGGTTTAAATTCCTAACGCGGAGCATCCCTAAATAAAGTCTAAAATTCGATGCTAATTCAATTATCCTACTTCCACATTCTTTCTCAGAAAGAACATGGAATGAGGGGCAAATAATATGGGTAAAAATATACACCCGTGGGAGAGCGACATGTGTCGCCACCAGAGAGTTTCGAAATCGCCCCATGACTCTCGCAGAGGTTGGAAGTGGCATTTACCCACTCTCCCATTATGGGCAATAATAACTCATGACTTTTGTTAACTCCCCATGAAGGGAGGGACCCTTTAAGGCATTCCTATAAAATGGAAGTGGAAAAAGGAGAAGGGGGTAAGTTCTGACTATCTATAATATTCTCAGCTATTCTCTCAAAATGACTTATTGACTTAAGCATTGGAAACTCTCCGCCGGAGCCCCCTCCGGGGTACCGGCGCGTCACCGTTTGCTCGTGTTGTGCTTTGCAGGTCTGCTCGCGTGCTCGTTTGGTCCCAACCGATTCTCATGCGGTCCTGGTCAATTTTTGGCCACAACAATAGGCATAAAGTTCATTTGCGGTATCCCATTCTAACAAGTCCGAAGAAGAGGATAGCTTTAAGCAGTGTAATTTATTCAAAGTAAAAGGACCGAAGACGTTCCCCAACCACTAAGGCCACGAGCACGTTGCTAACAGAAGGGACGAGGCGATTAGTGGACACAGTAGGTGGACTGGTCTACAATGACCTGAGCCTAGCTAGCTATATATAAGCTTTTCTCTAACTCTTAGTGTTGGTGGTAGATTGTTATGTAATGTGTTTGTATTGATTGAGAAGTTCAAGACCCAAAAGGTCTTGTTCTTTGTCCCACATTTGACAGAAAATGAATTTTCTCTCTTCTTATAAGCAAGCACATGGTACATATCATTTGAATTAATTTGAGATGTTTTGGAGGGAAGATTGAGAATGCTATTGTGCGATGCACCAGTGCACGCGCATGTGGCGCATTGTGTGTGTTTTAGTGGGCGCACTTAGCACGTATAACGCGTTGATTTATATATGATCTAACGGCCCATATTTTACTAATTTTTGGAATTGTTTCTTTTAATTATTTATTTTAATGACTTTGAAAGTAATTACGAAAAGGCACTAGAAATAACAGTTATTTCTATTATTTTTTGATTGGTTATGTCTCTTCATGAAAGAGTGGCTGTTAAGTTCATATATAAGATTCTAAAATTCAGAATAAATCTTCTTCGCATTTCCAAATTTCGTATCTCAAATTTCAGTTATATACACAATTTCGAAGAGTAATTTTGAAACGAATCTTCAGAATTGTTATCTGCAAATTGGTGGTTTAAGTAATCGTGGAAGTGATTTTTCGTTAACCCGGTAACAAACTTTGAACAAGTGGGAACAAATATCGCCTTAAAGACAATATCTTTAAACGCGCCTCAAGTCATTGAATTTCCGTTTTCTTCTTCATTTATGCAATTTCTCCCTAACACTAACAACAACTTAATTATACGCACTTGGAGCTAAAGCAACAGTGGCTGTTGTTGACACCACAATTGACCTCCATGGATCATGCTTACAAGATTCTTATACTGTACTACTTCCAAGTACCAGAGCTATACTGATCTTGTGTGGTTTACTGCCATTACGCCACCATGTCGCACGTTTGCTACCTTCCTTGACTAATAATGGTAGCCGAATCTCAGGCTCTGTGTCCATAATCGACGCTTATAATTACAGTCACTAGTTACCACAATCCAAAGAAACTACCCAACTGCTGGAAATCAATCCGCTAGAAAATAAATAAATATCTTTTACATAAAATTTAAATTAAGATAGCACATAACTGGAACACAGACCACTTTGTGACAAAACATGTGAATACTATTGAATGAAAAAGGGTAACCCACATATTGATGAGGCACACACGCAAGAAACAATGAGAATTCATCATATTAACGACATCTGGAAAGCCTTACAACAAGAGAAAGAAAGACCACATTTACTATAACTAGAATGACTTACGACACAAGAAAGGATCGAGGTCGTAAGAGAAAATATGGCAAATTGTCATGTCCAAGTGTTAAAATGAGTTCGCTCACAAACTAATTGCACGATAGATGACAAAATTAAGTCAAAACCCGAGTATAGTTGATGCTCTACTAATTACTATCCGCTAAGTCAATAATCTCTAATAACCAATAGTTTTTCAAGGAACTAGTTCCGTTTCATCGCGTATACTTGATGGTTCTGATACTTCATAATTAAGGAACTTTTTTAAAATTCATGCTGCTAGTTATTATTAGACTGAACTATATTTTGTGTACAATACATGTATATTCCAAAGTTTATACCAATAGAGTTTTGTAGCATTTAAGATCCCCAAACTTTTAATTTTGGATAAACAACATTTTTCCTCCTCCTTTTAACATGTGATAAAGAATTTCAAAACCGTTACCGATTGTCATGGAATGGTTCAGTGTTGGAGTACTTTTTTTTGTTTATAGATTTGACAAATTCATGCGAAAGATATTATGGATGCGAATATAGCTGTCTAAATAGAATATAATTTAATTTCTCATTATAATCAAATGTGTTTTTGTTTAATTTGTGGTCATATGCATATGATGCAGCTATTGCAATTCAAAAAGTACTAACCTTGCTTTTGGTTTCTCTAGTTCAATTGGTTGTTTGATATGCAAAGATAGATGAAGGTAAAGTGGGACGAAAGTAAAAAAGCAGCAACAAAAAAGAGATTATTACTTACTTCGACTTCGAGTGGAGCTCATCTACTCGGCTGGGCGAGTAGAGGCAGAGCCTTTATAGAGGATTCAAGTGAAGTAGCGTGTCCACCCGATTTTTTGAAAGTTTATATCAAGGGGTACAAGGGTAAAATTATCCTCTTATTGTGGTGATTGACTGTTGCCACGTGTTGGTTGTCCCAACAGTCATGAGATCATGGCTATTCGTTACAATGATATCTTTATATAAAGAGAACTTTATTTTATTTTGAGCAAGAGAGACTTCGAGAGGCCTAAAAGAGCTTGCCAGCTCGGATTGGCGGGATAAGAGTCCATTTAGAGTTCTTTAGCTCGGTCCAGTGATCAGTGAGCTAGGAATTCAAAGGATCTCTATTCTACGAGGCTTACGTGACTCCTCGAGAAAGGAGTGCTCAGTTAGGCCAAGGTTTAGGCGACTCTTTATAGAGATGAGCACCGATGCTCGGCTAGACCATCATAAAAGTCCTCAGTGAAGGAGTACTGGATGATGACTGGAACTGTAATGCTGAGCTTCTCAAGGTTTCGGGCATAAGAGTGACTAGAGCTCGGTTGAAGCACTTAAGAGTGAGCCTCGTAATATATCTTAGGTCATTATAACGATCAATGGTCTGGGTCCACCTTGTGATGGAAATGGCGAGAGTATTTATGTGAGGAGGAGTACAGGTTCCATGCGGAAGTGGTCATCATCTTATTTATATATATATGTAGCCCCCCCCCCCCTCCCCCGACTAAGGAGGAATAGATGCAATGATGACTGCTTAGTCATTGTATGTAGGCATACTTAGAAAACTTTAAGTACATAGCGTGTCGACTTAGATAGACGAACAGGTAAAACTAGAGGATCATAGCTTGTTTGCATGGCTGAACGAGAAAATAAAGCTATGAGACCATGATCTGTTGAGCTAGTGTAAGGTAAAAACGTCACCGGATGAGCAATAAAAATACTTTCATATGCTATCGATATGCTGACCGGGGATGTGCAATAAACTTTTGGCAAGTCTGGCAAGTAAGGCCATTGATTTGCCGGTTGCAAAGGCACGAGCTATTCGGGCTACGAAATGTACTAGCGATGTTAACAGGGTATGCATGCAATTCTCTTAGAACTACCAGATTACTGGTAACCTGTGTCTCTCTACTGCGAAAGTCCGCCGGTTAGGCCAAGCCAACACGATGCTACAGCTGAAGCTTTATGTGAAACTAAAGCCACCAAGGGCCGTGAACTTGTATTTCACTTATGAAATTGTTTGCAATACATATATATATATATATATATATATATATATTATTATTTTTCTTTTTTTGGTTACTCGAAAATATAGCAAGAGAGCACATAAACTGGTAAAGGCAACTACATTTTAGCACTCAACTGATAATAATCATACGCTGTGACAACATTATTACCCTGTCGGTTAGATAAGTAAGATGTATCGTATTGCTTGACATAAGTGAGGCATAATAGAAAATTATGAGCACTCAGATGGCCTGAAGGTACTTCGCCAATTGAAGCAATTGGGCGATGCTAGACCAAAAAATAAATAGGTCTAGGCTAAAGTATTTAAGCAATATGCAGGCATATGTTAAGCGCGCCGACACTTAAAATCATAGCCGTTTTGTATTATGTCATGTACAAACAAGTCTGTGTAGACAAGTTTTAGTGACAAATATAGCCATTCATGTGCAGGCCCATATGCATAGATAAATCACATTATAAGATATAAATAAATCTTGATTGTGGGCAAGAACCAGAAATATGCAAAATTATGGGGTTAAAACATAATTGCTTAAGAAGGAAAGAGTGCATCTGACAAAGTCAATTTCTCTTTCGCAAAAGGGAGCAGCCGGTGGTGTCGCCACACCATCATTAGGGCCACCATTTGTCGAAGAGTCAGCGTCCGTTACCAACAATGAATTTCAGATCTGATCGCTTCTTGGGGACATCGGTTGCAGATGAAGGCCGTGATTTTGATGATCACCCCGGCGGATGCTTGGATTGAACGACGACGGCCAGCAGACTTCGGTTGTGGTGGCGATGCCTATTGCGCCATTCGGGCTTTTGCTGATGAGATAGTGGTCGATGAAGTTCATGTGATTGTGGCGGCGACGACGTCGCGAATCCGGTGCAGCCCCTAGAGTATGTAGCCGGTCATGGTGGTCCAGCAACGTTGCTTGGCGCGATGTCGCGAATTGGGGCGGCGCGATGACGGGGGTTGGTTTAGCGATTGGCGACGTGATCATTGATTGTAGCAGGCATTCGGTAGTGACGCTACTGCTAGCCGTGACAGTGGGGCGTAGGCTAGAGCGGTGGTCGTACGGGATTGCCGAGACTGTGCCTGGCGACAATGGCCACCGATGGTCCTTCAGGTGATACAGCAGCGGCGCAGTCACAGTAAGTGGTTCACGATTGGTGTAGATGCGGGGCTATTGTTGTCTCTCTCCCTTTCTCTCT
This sequence comes from Escallonia rubra, assembly GCA_033065855.1. Classification (NCBI taxonomy): domain Eukaryota; kingdom Viridiplantae; phylum Streptophyta; class Magnoliopsida; order Escalloniales; family Escalloniaceae; genus Escallonia; species Escallonia rubra. The sequence continues at coordinate 226,325 of JAVXUO010001048.1, read as the reverse complement.
CATTTTTTTTTGTTGCTACTGCAGCTTTGCAGTAGCCGCTTTTTGTTGCTACAGCAGCTTTACAGTAGCCGTGTGAGCGAAGGAGATACCCACCGATGACTGTTGTGCGTGGAGGCATTAATTGAGGTAGGGGCAACAGGAGAAGGATGAGTTGCCTGCGGTAGCTCCTTGGTGTAGCAACTCCAGCGGCGTAACTGTTTTTTGTGAATCCCATTTTGTGGTGGATGTTTGATATAGTGAAGGCACTAAGGCAGCCCACAGTTTGGTGACAGGGCTGCGATTTTGATGGCATGTGCTGGACGGCAGTAGCGCTGTTGACAATCAAAGATTGTACACTGACCGCCGTGTGAGCCACTATGTAGCGCTGGTGCTACAGATGTTAGCTGGGCATTGTGACCGTCGGTGCTGCTATTGGTTCTTCTGCCGGTGAACTCATTTTCTTTTCTTTTTTTGTGTTGCAACGGTGAGCCATCTTGATTGCCGCAGTTCGTGCGGTTGGTTGATGCGTTGGACATAATGGAATTGGCGGTGAGTTGGGTTGTTCGGAGTGGTGTCGGCAACTCGCTGCTCTGTTTCGACGGAGGAGAATTGATGAGATTGTGATCGGCGACTGTGGTTGCTGTCATGTTGCCGGCGCCTAACAAATTTGTGACGGTCACGGGTGTTCGATAGTCGATGTCGCGACGGCGTTGCCGCGGCTGGTCTGTGATTGGCGGCAGGTTTTTAGTCGTTACGGCTGACCCCTGTTCGCAATTGTTGATGGCATTGCGGCATCACCGGCGATGGTCTTGGCGATGTCGGATGTCTGAAAGTGGCATTGAGGCGAAGGGACGATATGCGGTGGTGTTGCCATGGCCGCACATTGTGGGTTTAGTGGCTGACCGGTTCCGCCGTCGGCGGTCTCGCAGTGGAGCAAGTTGTTGTCACGGCGACGTATGTAGCAGGTCATGGTGATCCGCCGAAGTTCCTTGGCGGGTTGTCGCGGATTGGGACGGTGCAACGACGGGGTTAGACCGGCGATTTGGTGACGTGGTCGTCGATCGTAGCTTGTGTTTGGCGGCAGTGGCACTGCCGCTGGCTGCGACGTTGGGGAGTGTGCCAGAGCGGTGGCGGTACCGGATTGCTGAGACTGTGCTTGGCGACAATAGCAATTGATGGCGGTAGACGGCGGCGGTTATTCCCCCGTCTTAGCTCTTTTTCTTCCTAGTTTTTTTTATTTGGTTGTTGCTACAGTAGCTCGCGTAAGCTGTGTGAGCGGAGGAGATACCTACCCACAACTGTTGCGGGTGGAGGAGTCAATTGAGACAGGGGCAACCGGAGAAGGACGCATCACCTATATCTCATTGGCGTCGTGGCTCCAGCAGCGCGGCTATTTTTTCTGGTTCAGGTTTTGTGGTGACGCCTTAATGGTCGGACGGATGACCCATGGTGGTGGGCGACCAGTGACCATTCCTGTAGCAATGGCGGTGCTCTTAATTGCGGTGGAGTGTTCGTACGGCGATGGCAGCCCGCAATTTGGCACCGTCGATTTTGACGGTGTGTGCTGGGCAGTGGCAACATTGTTGACAACCAACGGTCGCCGGTGCTGCGAATGTTAGCTACCCATCGTGCGCCGTCGATGCTGTAGATGGTTTACACTTTGCTTCAAGATTCGCTTGGCTTGTCGGTCCCACGGATGACGCTAAAATGTTGTGGCCAAAAATTGACCAGGACCGAATGAGAATCGGTTGGACCAAACGAGTACGCGAGCAGACCTGCAAAGCACAACACAAGCAAATGGTGATGCGCCAAGACCCCGGAGGGGCTGCCGGCGAGTCTCTGATGCTTAAGTCATTATGCTTAAGTCAGTAAGTCATTTTGAGATAATAGTTAAGAATATTATAGATAGTCAGAACTTACCTCCTTCTCCTTTTTCCACTTCCATTTTATAGAAATGTCTTAAAGGGTCCCTCCCTTCATGGGGAGTTAACAAAATTCATGAGTGATTATTGTCCATAATGGAAGAGTGGGTAAATGTCACTTCCAACCTCTACAAGAGTCATGGGTCGGTTTCGAAACTCTCTGGTGGCGACACATGTCGCTCTCCCACGGGTGTATATTTTTATCCATATCACCTATGGTTATGATTTTACGAACCTGTCGGGCTAGACATCAAGTTCTTGATCTGTGAGCAAAAAACAACTACAGAAGCATTTACCAAGAACATCTTCAGTAATTAATAATGTCACCGGTAAACATTTAGGGGCTTACAAAATACAGTCATCTAGCCTCAACCTTCGATCTTTAGATACATGAGAAAATACTTGCCGCCAAGTACCTTTCGATTGAAGTAGGACACGTTTCACCATGTTCATACCCTCTCAGTGATGTCAAAATCAAGGGGAGCTACAAGTAGTAACCTCACACATTTATACTTTGTTGTCGTTTTTCAAACCAACGTGTAAGTTACTAATTAAATGACAACGTCATTGAATGGCCAAGGTGGGGTGTATGGATTAAGGTTAAATGCATATTTCAGCATTTATTACAAGATGGACAAGTATTTCTTTGATCTTCTGATGCTAATATTATTGCAGAGATATGCAACCAGGGGCAGAGGGAATGGGGGCACAGGTGGGTCAGTGCCCACGTGCTTCTCAGTGAATTTTCTATTCTATACGGTAAAGTTTACCTTTAATGAGAAAAGTGTCCACCTAAAATTCTTAAAAATGCTTTAAAGAAATATATTTTTAGTCACTTTATATGTAAAGATATCTGAAAATTCTAAATTTAGTTATAAAAATTTGTTTTTTTAGCCATAAAAAATGTTAAACTAACACAAATAAATAAAAAAAAGTTCTGCACTTAAAGTCGACATAATTTTTTTTTCTTTATTCTATATTGTTTTCAAAGTCTCCCTGTTTCCAATGTCTAAACGCCACATAATGAAGAGAGGTAGGGAGCACAGTATTGTCTCCGTAATCCCCTCACCGGCCTTACGCCCTCAACACCACGGCCCATTGCCTCCACCAGCAGGTCCACCTCCGGCAACCGGCATAGTTGCGTAGATGTAGATTCAATCACGGTAGAATGGTTGAAGTCATGGTGTATTGCTCAAATCTGCGATTCATTTATTCCTCTAGCTTTGTCGATTCGTCATGATGTATTTGCAGTGATGCTCTCCTCAGATTTTCTTTCCCAAATTATCAATGTCTTACCTAATTTCTCCACGACAATCCCTTTAGCTTAAAAATCATGAAGAACCCTAACTTTTTTCACCAAATATTAAGCCACCATCCTTGCACTGATTACTGGAATTGCTCTACCACCTCCATGCAAAGTCGCAAATGCTAATCTTCCACTTTGAAAACTAGGTAAGATCTAGACTTCCGGTGTTTATTCTTAGAATTTCTAATTCCTTGAACTTGAACCCTTTTCTTTTTTGTTTCAAATTAGAATTTGATAATTGAACTTACAAGTTCCAATTAAGAATTGGGGCTGCTAATGGGATCCTTAATTTCAGATTGAGATTTTGAATTTTTTTTTTAGATTGCAATTCCTGCTCTAGGGTGATGGATGTATATGTTTCAAATTGAGGTTTGTTGGGATTTTTCATTTTGGATTAAGAGATTGGCAATTATTGTTTGTGGTCGCAATTAGGAAGTGGGAATTTATTATTTGGGAGAATTTAACATTAAATTTGGCAATTGGGGTTTGAGAATTTGGAGCTTTTATGAACAAGTTGAATATAATGTCCGCATGACGAATTGAGATGTTTGAATTGCCGAATTGGAGTTATAGTTTCTTGACCCTTTGGCCCACGTTCATCAGTTTGTTGTTTAACTCATTGACGACGATATTTTAAGCAAAATTTTTTTTTGGCTATTAGGTGCCCACCTTAAACTAAATTTCTGGCTCCGCCACTGTATGCAACCCCAACGACTGTATAGCTATCCTTAAGACACCATTACCTGTAACTGGTGGAAAGGATCAGTACAGGTGGTGGTGGCCGGTTCACAACGTAGCAGTGAAAGAAGAGAGAACAGAAAAAGAGAAAGCACCACGAAAAAATGACCGAACCGGAGGACAAAATCATCAAGTACAGGAGCGAGAGGCCAGAGATAATCCTGATACAACGTTCTAATTATGATCTTCATTTTACATAAGAATGGAAACCATGTAGTATTCTTATACAGAAAACACAAATCGGATTTAGTTGTATACACCTGACGTCGATCGGTTATTCCAGATGAGAACAATCTAATTGATGTAAACCTGTTTATATGCATCATCAAAAGAATATACTGCTGGGTGATGGTACATTTTGGTTCTTGTTCCAGCAGCAGCAAGCATGAAGCAGGCTTATGGATTTTCATGAATTGATTGAAAGTCCACATAACTGCTGCTGCACTTGGCGTTCTGATGCCCTCTTCCCAAACTCCTTTTCTTCTCAAAGCTCGGGAATTCAATGTTTTGCATCTCATCGAACGTAACTCCCCTGATATGCAACAAAATAGAAGAAAACATAAACTAAAACCTCACAAGCTAATGTTTGATCACAGATCAGAAATGTATGGAAGGAACACACCAAACCAAAAAAAAAAAAAAAAAATTGAACCAGAAATCAAACTATTTTTAGCCCAAACCTGAAGGGAGCTGCTTGGTAAATCATTAAATCAATGGGTCATTTGGAGACACGACTTGATCTTCGTCATCAGTCATCACCATCTTCCTCGCCACCCAAATTCATGAATCCAGTAGTTTCCATCTTGGGCTGGAGCTGGGGCTATAGCTTGGGCTGGGATTTTTGCTGTCTGAGGAATGGACGGCAGAAGCAACATATGTGTGGCTTATATAGGGGTTGTCACTAGGGTTTCTCCTGCTGAATTAATACTTGGTAAGCTGTTCAAAAGGTTAAGCTAATCCGAGCTGTATTATGCTAATTTGCTGTTGTTGCTCTTTTGCTTGTACCAGTGGCCCCAGCATAACAAAAACCATCTTCCTTGTGCAAATAATTAAGGTGCAAGCCTTTTCATTTTCATTACTTAGGCAATTTGTTGGAAGGTTAAGTTCCAGGCTTGGCTAATTAAGTACACTGGAAGATACTCCTATATAGTAGCTTCTTGAACAGCCTTCTTTTATAAGAACATGTTTAAGGTTCTTTGACTTCAAACTTCCTGTTTTTTGTTTAATGCAATTGACTCTCTTGGAAGCCGGATTGATAATTATAAGTTATTAGAAGAATTAATAAGTTATCAATTCTACCCGTAAACTTTTATGTATCAAAAAAGTTAATTTCACAACTAACAAATTTCCAATTGTAGTGTCAGGTATAAATCAAATCCAATCTACGATATAACGTAGCTCTTGATATCCTTTTGAGCTATTATTACATTTGCTTGTTACTTTCGGGACTAACCAAGGTTGGGAATCTTAGATATTACAAGACTTTACTGGTGTAAATTTTGAAATATACATGTATTGTACACAAAATATTATGAATATATGTATAAGTTGTCCCTCTTATAATTGATAGCAGAACGAAATTTTTGAAAAAAAATTCTTAATCATGAAGTACTTACAAGATATCAAATGCGAAATGAAACTAGTTCCTTGATGAAAAATTATTGGTTATTAGAGATTATTGACTTATTGAATAGTAATTAGTAGAGCGTCGATTATACTTGGGTCTTGAATTAATTTTGTCTTCTATCGTGCAATTAGTTTCTGAGCGAATTCATGTTAACACCTGGACGCGACAATTTGCCATATTTTCTCTTGAGATATCTTTTATTGTGTCGTAAGGCATTCTAGTTAGAATAAATGTGGTCGTTGTTTTTCTTGTCGTAAGGCTTTCTAGATGTCAATAATCTGACAATTATTTCTCGTTGCTATATAGAGAGTAAGCCGACCAAAATCTGACTTATTCTTTTTCGCTACGCTCCTGGCCGGTGGTTTTCTTGAGTGTGTATTATCATCAATATGTGGATAATTGTTTTCAATTCAGATAACGGTAGTATTCATATGTTTTGTCACGACGTGGTCTGTTTTTCACTATGCATTATTTTTCTATTTAATTTTTTTGTAAAACATGCATGTGGCTGATTAACTTCCAGCAGTTGGGTAATTTCCTAGAATTATGGTAACTAGTGACTGTAATTATAGGCATCGATGATGCACAGAGAGCCCGAGATTCGGCTTCCATTTTCAGTCAAGTAATGGTTGTAAACCACACAAGCTCAGTAAAGGTCTGGTACTCAGAAGTGGTACAGTATAAGAATCCTGTAAGCTTGATCCATGGAGGTCTCTAGTGTCGGCAGCCACTGTTACTCTAGCTTCAACTGCGTATATTTAAGTTGTTGTTAGAGAAAGCTCCTATGGTGTACATCGATCGCCTCATACCTTCTTCTGTTGGCAATGTGCTCCCGGCCTAAGTGGTTAGGCATGCATTTGGTCCTTTTACGTTGACGAAATTAGACAGCTTAAAGCAATACTCTTCTTTTAATGTAATAGAATAGGATACCGCGGATTCTACACCTACAATATATGCCTTTGGGATTATAATTATGATTGAACGAACCCATCGGGTTAGACGCCACATTCTTGATTTGTGAGCAAAAAACAAATACCGTCTTTGCACTACACTAGTTGGAAAGGAATTTTTACTAAAGAAGTATGGTTCCCTCAATCTTTGTTGATAAACATGCAGATAATGGCATTGTCATCTGGCCTCAATCTTTGCCCTTGAGGTAGATGTGAAAATACTTTTTGCCAAATACCTTCAGATAAAGAGTAGGGCACATTCTGCCATCTCCACGCTCTCTCACGAATGTCAAAATCAAGGGGAGCTACAATTTACCACTTTCTCAATATGCTAAGTGGTACAGTATTTTCTTGGATTAAATGCATATAAAACCTCATTTTTTGGGCCTTTTACACGGAACACCCCAAGGTTTAGTTTTTGGTACCCACCACCCCACGCTTCCAATTACTTGCTCTATGCACCATTTTGATGGTCAAATTCGCCTTTGACCAAACGTCGATTAGTTTTTGAAGGACAAAATAGTCACTTATTGCATCCAAAATGGCATCTAAGTGGCGTCCATTTGGCACCTACATGGCGTCCACATCACTTTCTCCATTAGGTTTGCAACTTAATTAAAAGAAACAATACTAAAAACTCATTTTTCTCTCACCGACATGTTTCCTCCCTCTCCCTCACCGCCGCAATTGCCACCCATCTCCTCCTCTAAGTGCAGATCTGAGATACCTGCAGGGGTTCTTGCATGCGCATATACTCTGAGATTAACTGCCGGAGATGGAATGTTGCTGCTTCAATTGTTAGGGTTTCTCTTAAACAAGTCCAACCAAAAGACAACTATCATTTCAGCTGAGATTTCGAGGGTTTTGCAGGCCGGGGTGGTGTTCGATCGATCTGGGTTACAGTAGTGGTGACCATCGGGGGGAGGAGGAGAGATAGAGGGTGAAGTGGAGGTCGGTGATGATGGGATTTGGTGTGGTGGTGGCGGCTATGTAGAGGGTTGTGGCTGCTAGCGTGTGGAGGTTGGTGTGGACTGAGGGTATGGCAGCCAGACGCACATAAGTAGACCACAAAAAATAGAGCCTTGATAAGACCACGCCATCAGAGGACGCACATAAATAGACCACAACATCATAAAATACATTAAACCGGCCGGTTTATACCTTGCGAAAAAATGGAGTTCTGACAAACCAGCTGGTAGGGGTTACTAGCCGCTTGAGCTCTACAAAAAGAATGAGTTCTTACGAACCATCTGGTAAACCTTATGGGTTTAGCACCCAATTCCTTAGTGACGGATTTTGGGTATTTTTCAGGAGGTAAAACCAATCGGTTTTACTTTGAATAAAAGGGGCCTATTGACCAAGCAGCTGTTAGCCAGAGACATATTTTCATGTCCTACCCTTTATTGAGAATACCGACCAGTTTTATGCACTATCGGCCAAATTCCCAGTCGATAAGCCATATTCCTAATAGGTATTTCTATAAAAAGGATAAATCCCGGAAACAGTCAAAGGTGTGTGTTTTCTCCGACTTCGGGCATAAGGTTACTCCATCGGCTGTACTTACGCGATATACCTCTCACCCGTAACTTATATAGTTAATAATGGGCATTCATTTACACAAGACAATTGATATATCGGAATATTAGGAGGTCTTGGTACTAGGCCTTGGATGCAAGGGTACAAGCAAATTCACCTCGCAGCTAAGAAGTTTGAGGGTTTCAACTGTTGTCCTTGAATAGGTGGTTTTGAGATATTTTTGTGTGTCTGAGTCACAAAACAAAGGGAAAACACAAAAGGCCAAAAAAAAAATAACAAAGTGTTTCAAGTCTAGTCCTCTTATTTATAGTCCCCAGTAGAGTCGCCACTATGGTGTACCGCTTTCAAAAAATTCTCAGTCCCAGGAAGGCCAAAGAAAAGTGTCGAGGTGCCATCTCATTTTACTGTTAAAGGAAAAACAAGAAAAAAAACCTAAAATGACTCTGAAATTGCCCAAATAGGCTTTTAATGTATTGAAAAGAGAGACGATGGGTTCAGAAATTAAGTTATTCAACGGATAGGTATTTGGCACCCACTATACGCTAACGGTCTCTACTTTATTTCTTATGATTTTTTTGCATGTAAAATGAAACATGTAAATATGCATAAAATAAACTCTAACTTAACATGTAGTTTTGATTTGAACCCAACAACGGGGATCGAATGGCCTATGTTTATAGTTGGATAAACTAATATCAAAATCAAGTAGTTATGACCGGAACCTACAAGAGGCGGCCTAAATCTCGTCTTTTTGACTCTTATGATAAACACAACTCTTCTAGTCGGAAGAGATTTGAATTCTTTTTGTAGTTGTTTAGGTTTTATGACCGAGACATGGTCGTGGGGGAAGGGAGACAATCTAGACTCTACTAATCTAATTCAGAAAGCAAAGTAAAAGCTACCTCAAGTCAGTGCTAACTTAGAAGATTCGGAACAACTTCGGGATGGACCCACGATGCGAGTAGACTAAGGAATTGTAGAGTGTCTTGACTATATTTTGAATTCTCAATATAAACAAAGCACTAATTCTAAAGAATAAAAGGTTTAAAATTTCTAGAGACAAGATCCTTGATTTTGTAGGACAAGGGATCAATTATAGAAGTTAAATTGAAGTGTGAGAACTGACAGAAATGGTAAAGTTGGCTTTTTTGAGTCTAATATCTTTGATATAGAAGGATATCTGATTTAAATCAAAGATCGAGAAAAGTTAATTAACCGGCCAATTTGTCGAAAACCGGCTTGTTCACCCCTTAATCATTACTCTCTCCGTTTTTTAAAAAAAAAAAATTTGCTTTGTTTGACTTGGCACGCATGTTTAGGATGTAAGTCATGTATTGTTTGTTTCTCATTCTATTCCTAAAGAGACAGAGATGGGCGAAAGGAAGTAGATCAGAAAAGAGAAAATGGGTTAGTAGAGTATTAAATATAGAGAGAGAAATATAATAAAAAAAATGTCTAAAATGGTAACTGTGGAAAATACCTACGGAATCTTTCTTAATTTGAAAAAATAAATAATTATTTTGGGACATCCCATTGAGCAAATATGATCAATATTTTTGGGACGGAGGGAGTAAATTTTTTCTTGAATTTCGAAACATTAATTGTCATTAATTCGGTAAATATTTCTGAAAAGACAGAAGGGATGTACCAGAGTTTGGGAAATGACATATGATATCATCTCGTGCACAGGAAGGATCTCAAGATCGAGCTATGTTGCCAAGAAGGCATGCTCTGAAGCAGAATCAACAATGGTAAATAACTTTTAATTTGAAATGAGTGCACATCTAAGATTTTGATGCATATCTCAAATCCTTACAAACATAAAGAGAAGATTTATGATGCACATAGAGGCTCTAGCTTCTCTTCACCTTCAAAGATAGCATATCTTTCACGTATGCGAACACTCAAACGAGGCAAACTCAAAAAGACAAAAAAAAAAAAGATAATGCATACAAGCCAATGCTTGGAGAGTGATTCCCGAGTTACAATAACCATGGGCTCTAATTCACTTACTGGGAGCCATGGAAAAGGAACTGATGACTAGCATGGTATTCAATCTGTCGTAAAAGCTTAAGCCGTTTGGCTTTGCCTTGTATTCGTTAAATGTGGGTCGTCATATTCCCTCTCAATCGCTTTTAATCCCTTCGGGGTCCAATAGCACATTGCTAGATGAGAGAGTCGAAATATCCTGCTCATTAACGGTCTATTTCTTCGTTGTGGATTATACGTAACATGTAAGGTGCAGACACATTAATCATCAAAAAAATTAACGAGAGCATCAACTCCAAATTTGGGTATTTCATATCATCAGGATAGCAGAAGTTTTAGCTAAATTATACGGAAGAGAACCAAAAATCTTTCGCCCCTACATTTAGCAGAACCAAAAATGTCTCTCATTCATTCAAATGCCCAAATTTTTCTACAGAACGAATCTAGCTAAGAATAAATAGAAAGGTGGGTTTGGGGGAGTGGGAGAAGGAGTTAACTTGGGCAGAACATATGGGATAGCATAGGAAGATCCCAAAAAGCATCACCGTAGTCATGATGGACATTCTCCCAATACTCACTCACCCCATTCATCGCATAAAGTGACGCCGAAATCTGCCTTTCAACCTTCATTCGTTCAAAATCTGGAATCTGAGCCTCAATGCCAATCTCAGACACGAAACTAAGTCGTTTTGGGGCCTCCAGAGGATCTTCTTGCTCCAAGAGAATGCGATCAAATTCAGATGCATATGCCATTGGTTGATCCAAATTAGAGCCACCAATTTGATGAAATCCTCCAGTGCAATGGCTCAAATCTGGTTTATATGCATCGCCAAAAAGCTGTACATCTTGTTTTAAACCACTATGTAGTGTAGTACTAGTATTACTAATTTTCTTGCTTGTTGGAATGGTGCTCTTAGGGGCATTTGACTGCGAAGTTTGCTTCAGGCTTCTTTTTTGGTTGAGAAGATTTCTAATCTTCAAAGAGAGAGCAGGATTTGATGGAACATGATTGAGGAAGTTGGTCCGCGTATTCGTTCCACGAAGAAGAAAAGCAGCCTCATCGTATGCTCGAGCCGCCTCCTCGGCCGTGTCAAACGTCCCAAGCCACATTCTGATTTTCTGAGTTGTGTTCTTGATCTCTGCCACCCATTTTCCAGAAGGCCTTTGTCTCACTCCAACGAACTTGGATTTGTTGGTGTGTTTGCTTCCCTCCTTGAACGTGCCCTGTTTGGCTGAAAACTGAATTTCCATCAAAGAATGCCTTGGGAGGAGTTGATGGACAGAGAGAAGAGCGTGAAGAGTTTTTGAGTGACTTTTAAAATGGGGGCAAGGAGGATTTATAGCTCTAATGGTAATGGTTAGCTCGTCTTGGCATACTTGTCTGCTTGTCAGGATTGAATTTGTTCTTTGTTTATGGTTGACTGATTTCTCAATGCTGAGAGTGGAGACTGTGTCATTGCTCATCATGCTACAAAGTTGGTATCCGGATATGTTTATTTTGTACTGTTTGTTACTTTGTGCCACAAAGGTGTGCACACCCTCATCCTTCTCTGAATAATGCCAAACACGTTCTTGCACTTGGTAAAAGCAGGTCCAAGTCTGACCTGAAAATCCATATGAGTACAGTTCAATCTGTGCATAGGTAAGGTACACAATATTGTGGCCCTGTGTAAAAATTAAAATGTTACCAAGTGTTTTCTCATCTGAAAATGTATGTCATTATAGTCCCCCTGCACACATAGGACCAGCCCTTAAAAGTGTTGTATGGTTCAAGATTCGTTCAAACGTGTAACGATGTGTAACAAGACAAAAATGACCTTGTCCCTATAAATTTTTTTGTGTCGGCCACATTGGAAAGATTGTTGCACTCCAAGTTCTTGTGCCACTTTGGTTAAAGAAGATATAAAATGTTGGAGCCAAAATTGAATGCTTTACTTATTCTCGGTAAATTTTTTTTTTTTTTTTTGGAACATTAGCTGCTAAGCAAAATATTAAATTCCAAACACAAGTTGGTCGTGACATAAAATATTCATGAAATTTTAAATGGCAAACTAAGGATCAAACCAATATATTTTGCTTTCAAACGGAACTCTAACATTATTAGACACTAGAAAATAAGTAAGATAAGCGAACTCTCGTGGGGACTGAGACGTGAGTGATGATGGTCATGTTGGTCATTTTTTGTGAACTTCCACTTAGATGCGATGCCTCTCATTTTTACGTGGATACATGTTTGGGTGTCGCCTTTAGGTCGTAATTGTTCTGTTTAATATTAGTATTTTTTGCGCATGAACCTTCGGCTATGGCGGATCTAAGAGGAAGACTAACACAACTACGTGATCCACCAGTACCACCACAACCACCGCTACCTCACTATACTGCGTCCCCCATCACCACCCATACTTCGAAGTCAATATATGGGCAATGCCATTAACTAAAGCCATTTTCAAGACTAAATTACAACTAAGGTCAAATAACAAAATTTACCTTTAGTCTTCAGAAGCTTCAAGGTGTTGGACATGTTCAACTCCTAATTACCATCATGCCTTAGAACATACATGGAGTTTTGTTGGTATTAAAATAACCTGCATAACTTAAATAGCGTTTGAAATCACTTCCAGTTTTGATTTTCCGTTTTTAAAAAAAATAAAAATCAAACCAGTTTTGTTTTAATTTTTACAAAAACAAATAAGTGTTTGATTATCCCGTTTTTGTTTTGAGTTTTTTTCTTTTGGATGTTTGATTACTCAGTTTTTATTTTGAAATTTTCTTTTGGCTGTGGTTTGCGGTGGCAGTGGTAGGACGTGGCGGTGGCCGGTGGCAGTTGGCGGTGGTTGTGGAGGTCGGAGGGCGGTAATGATGGTCTCAAAATAAAAATCCAAAACTCCTAAATGAGAGTTTTAAAAAATAACACTGTTTTAAAAACTGATTTTCAAAATTGAAGGAAAAAGAAAAACGAAAACTTTGTGCGAAACGTATTTTTTTTCTCCAATTTACAAAACTGGAGAAAAAATTGAAAACGAAAAGGAAATCAACAGAATATAAATAGTGGCTTACATTCACATATAAATAATTCACTTATAACAAAGTTGTTATAAACAAAGTCATTATCACGTGAGCCATATATAGGGCTAGCAAGCAAAAATCACTAACACCGAAAGTGTAGTCCTCATCTCATGCATGTGAATCAGACGTTTAGCCAAATCAAAACTTTCGGCTAAAAATCTGAGAACTCATGGAGGAATCTTAGGCAGCTTTCAGAAGTTCCAGCCTCACCGAAAGATCCGATACACCTGACCAAAAGTTCAAAGACCACCATTTTTGGCCAAAACCTGATGTTGATCATGAAATATTTGCCATAACTAGTTAGTTTATGTAGCTAAAAGGATTGGACTTGGTTAGCTTAGATTCATGGTAAAGCACGCCTTGCATCCATACGTTACTAGTACCTGCGTCTCTCGCGATGCGTGTACAAAAATAAAGTTCGCAATGCTATTCTTATTATATCAAACTTGGCTTTATTAGACTTGTTTTTACCCACGCAACGCACACGGACAAGCTTCGGTTAGGATTCTGATCGGGTTACCTTCAGGTCTCCTTATTGATAGTGACACGTGAGAGATCCCACCTTTATACTTGAAGGTGTACAAAAAGAACAACTAGAGTTCATTTTAATTACATTATTTAATGAAATTTAAATTGTAAAAACTAAACATATCCTTATAAATAATTTTTTAGCACTTAATTTTTTTTATTTTGGGTCACTTTTTAATATTTTCTTAAAATGTCAAGTGTTATAGTTTTTAAATAGGTAGTTATGTAACATCAAAAGAAATATAACACTAAAAGAGATGTTCCACTAAAACAGGTGTTCCCCTTATAAGTAGTCTAGATATTGATTAAGTTATACAGATGTCCAACTTTACCAAAATAATCGTGAAGGTATGTTAGGCAATGTATATGGGTCCAACTTTGCTAAAAATAATCCATAAGTGTGTTAGGCAAAGCATACGACATAAAAATTAAAATAACATGTTATTATAAAAACAAGACCAATGGCCCTAGGTCAACACTAATAGTAGGATCTTAAGGTCCTTGGGTTGCACTTTTCATTGTCAATGGTTTTGTCTAAAAAAATGTACGTATAGAACAACTTCTATACGTACATTTTTTTGAGACAAAACCATTGACAATGAAAAGTGCAACCCAAGGATTTGTACTGTCAAAATTTGTTCTGTGAAGGCAGCAAAATAGTTAGATGAATAAATGTAGTAAAATATCTCACAATGATTTTATATCTTGCACAAAACATTTTAATGATGGATTTATTCGTTATATCAAGCTACATGTTAAATACATGTGCAAAGTTAAAAGAGAAAAATATTGAGAATTCTATTGGACTTAGCTCAAGCAGCCTAACCATTCAGTTTCTCCTTGGCTTACATCGGCTTGGGTTCGCCGTAGAGTTTGCCTTGGATGAGTTCTAATAGAGTAATAATAATTTAAGGGCAAAGCTAAACGGTATCTTAAGAAAAAAATACTTAAGGAGATATAATTAGGCTCATCAACCTTTATATATTACCACTAAAAAATATGTAAAATATTATATATTGTAAATTAATGTCGGAGTTTTCGAGGCTAGGGTGAACGAGAACGCTTCGTACATTTTGAAAAAAATCCTTCTTATTACATATTTTGCATGTTTATATTGGAAGATTAGGTGCAAAACTTATACATATTTTCCGAAATATGAGTTGGGCCTAACATAAGATTTTCATGAAATCTTACATGACACATAAAAAGATTGAACTAAGATCCGGTTTGTTTGATTGCTGTAGAACACCAACACAATAAGACTCCTTACCTATAAATTAAAATCTTTTTGTGCTACAATAATCAGGAGACTGGAAGAGCAAGGAGAAGAGAAAGAGAGGGAAACGTTAAACAGAGAGAGGCCAGGAAGAGGTGCTTACCTTGCACCACCGGCGATGGCGGAGCTAGGAGGAAGACCAACCCAAGAACCACCACCACCACTGGTGACACCCCTAACTTCCTCCCAATAACCGACCCCTCCACCACCCCCACACGCATTCCCACCAACAAAAAAATGTCTCTCCTCCCCCTCATCTTCCTAATCTACTTCGAGGTCGCCGGGGGCCCGTACGGAGAGGAGCCAGCGGTCAAAGCCGGCGGTCCCCTGTTGGCCATCCTCAGCTTCCTCGTCTTCCCCTTCATCTGGAGCGTGCCGGAGGTCCTGATCACCGCCGAGCTCTCCACCGCCTTCCCCGGCAACGGCGGCTTCGTCATATGGGCTCACCGCGCCTTCGGCCCCTTTTTCGGCTAGCTCCTGGGCACCTGGAAGTTCCTCAGCGGTGTCATCAATATTGCTTCCTTCCCCGTCCTCTGCATAGACTACTTGGAAAAACTCTTCCCAGTTTTCGCCTCTGGCCTCCCTCGCAAACTTGCCATCTTAATATCCACCCTTTTCTTGTCATTCGTGAACTACACCGGCTTGGCCATTGTTGGCTACGCCGCCGTAGGACTCGGCATAGTTTCCCTCCTGCCGTTCATCATCATGTCGTTGACAGCCATCCCTCATATTCACCCTTACCGTTGGGTCAGTTTAGGCCAACAAGGTGTGAAGAAGGACTGGAATCTGTTCTTCAACACCCTGTTTTGGAACCTGAACTTTTGGGACAACGTTAGTACATTGGCCGGTGAGGTTGAAAAGCCACCATGGGTGTGGATAATTCTGTCCACTACCATAACAATGGCAGTTTCTTCTATGACTTTCACTGACATCATTTCATCGGCAAATTTCTTGTATAGCTTGGGTATGTTGTTGGAATTCGCATCGTTTGTTTGGTTGAGGAGGAAATATCCAAAACTGAAGCGACCGTACCGGGTTCCGATGAGGCTGCCAGGACTCGTGATAATGTGCCTGATTCCATCTGCGTTCCTGATATTTATCATGGCAATTGCTACCAAGACTGTTTACTTGGTGAGTGGGCTAATGACTGTGGGTGCTATTGGGTGGTACTTCTTGATCAAGTTTAGCAAGTCAAGGAGGATGCTTCAGTTCAACGATGGCGATGATGAAGATGAATAAGGATGACAAGGAACGGGGATACAGATGAACTTGATATTGAATTTTAGTCTTACAGTACAAGTTCAATTTAGTATGTAGGTTTCGGGCTATAATTTTCCCTTTTCAATTGTAAATAGCAAAGTTTTTCGCATTCCAAGTAGTTTTATTTTTTTTAGTAAGCAGTTATTTAAGAAGCTTATAGAGCAGTTTTAGCGTAACTAAAACTTCTTTGCCTGCCATGGACGAAAGAAATTCAGTTTTATTGAATTGCAAATATAGAAAGCATGATAGAGATTATTTTGTACTATATAATCTTGTTATCTTTATGTTCTCTTTTATCGCTATTGTAAGAATGAGAATGTGGGAGCGGGACTTTGGTATTCTTTCTATTATAGTTCGTGATTGCCTCTGCGTGTTTGCATCTAGGTTTGGGGTAAAACAATTTTGTAAATCTTTGTTCGATTTCGTACAGGGAAATGCCAATTTTTATCTCATTTTTTTTAATAACCAGAAAAATAAGGGGTGAAACATTGTACGAACATAACTATCTCTTACGTTTATGCTACTTTGCTTTCAAAGTTTTTCGTTTTTCTGACTTCTCGACTTGTTTTACTGCTTTGCAACACGCTATATATGATTCAAAACGACGACTTGGTGCTTGAGGAAGAGTCGAAGAAATTGATTGTGGAGCTATCAAACTTCTTTATGATGAAACAAATCTTGTCGAGTTAATATTGTTAAGAGGAGTTCTAATTCATATAGGATAGACTTCATAGACTAAGTCAAATAGTTGGGGCAATGAAAAGCAAATGCTTTGTTCATATCTATACTGGACATAAAGAATTGCTTTCAAGAATTCCTTTCATTTTACACTGTTTTGTTTTCGTGTATTCGCCCCGCGCCTTTACCCTCGCATCACTGCCACTCCGCAGGCTCTCTTTGAAAAGTCTTGGTCGGCTCTCTTTGGAAAGCCTTGATCTCTATCCTTATTCCGTCCTTCCATCTGCCCCACGTCAGCATACTTGGTTTCTGACTTGAATTGCACTCTTTATGACACCTAAATGTATACTGCGATCTCACTTCAATTTCTTGAAATCATGATTAATTCATTTGTAACGAATCACATGAGCCATAGGGCTAACAAGCAACAATCACCAACACCAAGAGTGTGGTCCTCATCTCATGCCATGATTCAGAAGTATAGCCAAATCAAAACTTTGCATGGAAACCTGAGAACTCTTGCAAGAATCTTTGGCAGCTTACGAAAGTTCCAGCCTCACAAAAAGATTGGGTACTCCCAACCAGAAATTCAAAAACCACCATTTTTGGCCAAAATTTTATGTTGATCATGAAAATAGTTGCCATAACTAGTTTCTTTGTATAACCGAAAGAATTTGACTTGGCTACCTTAAATTCGGTTCTGTTTGAAATCACTTTAGTTTTGATTTTCAGTTTCTAAAAAAATAAAAACCAAACCAGTTTAGTTTTTATTTTTTTACAAAAACAAATGGGTGTTTGATTACTTATTTTTTATTTTGAGTTTTTCTTTGGTAGTGGTGGTGACGGCGGCGGCTGTTTCCTTCAAAAAAATTCATTTTGTCATTTTCTCGGAATTGATTTGGTTCAGCTTGGGTTTGCCATAGAGTTTGCCTTGGGTTAGGTTCTAATATAGTAATGATTCAAAGGCAATTGCTAACCATTAGTGTACCAGACAATAGTTAAGAAAATATAATCAGACTCATCAACCTTTTATATATACTAGTACGTAGCACGTGCTTTGCACGTGAATATTGTCGAGAGTAATTTTTGAAGTGATATTATTAAATTTCTTATGAACCCAACAGATAATTTTCTTTGTAGATTGTAGGATTGAAGAGATAATTGATGCAACTGCTGAGAAGAAAAGCAAATCGACAAATTAAAAGAATCAATCTACGTCGTTGTTTTTTGTAATTTATTTAATTGGTTTACGATATTCACTTAAATATTTGTAATTTTTCATCAAATTATTATAATTTGATTTGGCTTTGTGAGAGTTTTAGAGTTTTTTTTTCTTCCTATTCATTAGGACAAGACAAAAATAAAGCTTTCTTTATTTATTTTAAAATAAGAACTCTATTGAATAATAAACAATTAAGAAGAGCTCAAAACTGAACAAATTACCAAAAAAGTCTAGCAAATTGAACAGTGATACAAGTTTCATTATGGCTTCACATAATAATAAAATAAAGATGTTATACAAAATGTGATGATTTTAGTATACCTAATGACATTTCATGAAAGCAATTGAACCATGTTTTTTGTTGTTTTGTTTTTCTTTCTCATCACATTTTTTATTTCCCATTATTTAGAATAGATTTATTACCATATGTTTATTTCATTTCAACCAAATTAAAAAAAGAGTCATAAAGGGAGGGCATTAAGTGTTATTGTCGTAATTAATAAAGGACATAACCGTCTGAAATGATTTACAACATTTGTATTTTCCAATGTTTCCCCATGCTAATTTCATTTAAACCAAATTAAAAAGGGAGTCATAAAGGGAGGATATGAGTGTTATTAGTGTAACTGACGGATGACATATTTGTCCAAAAATGATTTACAATATTTGTACTTTTATAAGTAGTATAGATCATTGAATCAACAATATTTCTGTTTAAATAAATAAATATTCTTAATTTTCCTAGTATATCAGGTTCAAATTTCTCATCCTCACAAGCCCATTCTTTTTCTGTGATTGTAGCTTTCTTGCAGCATCTTTTGCATGCTTAGTATCATGATTTTTCTTTGTTCTCAATAGCAGTAATCTCGCTATAAAGAGCAGTTTAATTTTTATGTATAAAGGGAGTAATAAAGGAATTTTGTTTTATTTTTCTTTGTCATGAGACTTTTCATTTCCCAATGTTTAGAACATGTTAATTATTCAATGTTCATTTAATTATAACCAAATTTTTAAAAGGAGTCATAAATGAGGGGTATGATTGGGGGATATATGATTGTTATTAGCATACTTAATGGAGGACATAATCCTCCAGAAATGATTTACAACAATCGTACTTTTATAGGTAGTATAGATATAGATTAACAATCAGATTTACATGCAGACGATTATATATTGTAAATATGTGTAGGAGTTCTCAACATTAAGAATTCTTGTTATTTTCTAAGAATTTTGAAAAGGAAAAAAAAAGTAGGTGTCGATTCCTACAAAAAGAATTTGGTGAATGCATCTTTAGAATGCATGCTTTTCAGAATTACACGATTATGTATCCAACTTAATCCCTTAATTGCCGCATTACGCTATCATCTTGATAGACCTTTTTATATGTATTACCTTAAATAACTACACAGAATTTAGAAACATATTGGTTTCATGCATTTCAATCTCAAAAGGAAGTCATCATTTACCTTCTAATTATTAAATGGTTCACAAAATGTAACTTTACCAAAATTAGCCTAATTATACTTGGATAATTTAAACATGTCATGATTAAAAAAAAAAACTGTAATGACAAGTATTGAATTTTAAGTTTTAAAAACTTGAAGAATCATACCATCCGAAATTGGATTTTACCTAATTGTAATTATTAAATTTGGCAATGCAGACCTGAATTTTAGCTACAAATTACGAATTCACAAAATTCACTACCTAAACTCTCAAGAGCTGATTCTGCTTTAGCTAAGGTGCTTTAGCAAATTGCAATTGGACCTTCTCGCTATGGCCCCATGTTCAAAGTGATGCTTTATACGAGTGTCTTTTGTTATCCAAAAAAGGAAGACGTACCGCCCGACACAACCTCGCTATTAGACCTGGCAAATGGGTAAAGCCTTCGGATACGGGTAAAATCCGATCAAATACGGGGTAAAACGGGTCTGGTAAAATTTACCCGATTTTTCTCGGGTAAGCTTTTTGGAAACCCGTACACTACTCCTGCGGGTAGGGTATTACCCGCGGGTAAATCATGAATTTCTGATTGATTATTTTTTAAATAAACAGACTTCAATTACCTACTAATTACACACATTTTAACCTTCAACAATCAAACCGTTCATTATTTCTCCATCAAAATTCATTCCACAAAAATCTGAACATATTTCCATCAAAAAAAAAATTCTGAACATTTTTGAATAATAATAATTAAAAAAAACAATCTGCACATCAACAACACACGAAAAGTGGACAACCATCAAGATCCATTGACTGAAAGTCTCCGGTCTACCCAACACCCACAAAGCGACAATCGGCGACAGTGGCGACCGATTGGTGGCGTCGGGGCCACGGTGATGAACGATTGGTGGCATCGGGGCCGCGATGGTGACGGATCTGTGGCGACGGGGCCACGGTGGTGACAGATCGGTGGCGACGATGTGACAGAGAGACCGACCGGTGGTGGCGGAGATGCGGTAGATCGAGAGTGACTAGCCACTACAGAGATGTGGGTTGAGTAGGGTGGTCGTGAGTCGTAACTTACTGACTTTGGATATCTGTGAGAAAGAGAGAGATTTCAGAAAAAGAACCAGTGAAAAGGGATCTGTGACTGTGAGGGAGAGTTAAGAGGCTGGGGCGGCTAAAGAAGGTGAAAAGAGGAGTTGAATGAGATGGTAAACATTAAAATTCATATATATAGACATATAATCGGGTAAACCCGGGTACCCGGTAACCGACCCAAACTTACCCGGATTTTACGGGTCGGTTCGGGTGCGGATTTGTTTTTACAGGTATTCTAAATATGTACCCGTACCCGGTTTTTTTGCACGGGTACGGGTAGACCCACGGGTCCGGATCAATTTTTGTCAGGTCAACTCGCGATAGATTCTATTATCCTAATTTTAGTTATATTCTACCTAGTTGAAATGAAATTATGTAGATTTGTCTCTAGAATTTTAGTATAATTAGATGGCACTAAAAGTTCATTTTAAATCCTATTGAAATTGAATTATGTAAATTTCACATTTCCTTTCCCTAGAATTTTTGCATGATAGTACATGACATATATATATTGGATAATTTCTAAGTTTTTGTTTCTATATTTTCTTTCTGGTAAGTTGTATGGGTTTAATGCTAGTTCATTACTAGAATTATTCTATTTGCCTTAACTTTGAATTTAATGACCCTTAATCAAGCTCTAGTTCTACCATTATATCCTTGTTCAAAAACCTCAACACGTTACTGAGCATCATCTTCGATTTTTAGACTAGCAAGCTCAAACATTACGATAGTGGTGGTTGTGTTCAAAGGGGAAGAATCTTCTTTAATGACTATGAAGCCAGGGAATAGTTTGAGAAGTTTAAATGCTCTGTAAATAATATTTTACGGACAGTTACAAAAGATTGTCATTACGATTTTCAAAACAAAAGATTGTCATTACGATTTTAAAAACAAAAGATTGTTTATTTTAAAAACAAAAGATTGTCATTACGATTTGCAATAACAGTTACAAAATACATTTTAATTAAGATTTCTTTTTATCCTTAACGTTATCACATTAGAGATGGAGTGCAGAAGATAATCATATATCCAGAAGCCATACGACAAAAGTATGGGATCAGTAATTGACTCTTAACATTTTCTATTTCTTATTACATATTTGCACGCTTTTATTGGAAGATTTGGTGCAAAACTTTTTAGAAATATATGAGTTGGAGCTAGCATTTGATAATGCCTGAAAGCTTATATGACGGACAAAGAAGAGCAAAAGAGGGGAAACGGTTGCTAGTGAGAAAAGGTTAAACACAGTTACACCACCGGCGATGACGGAGCTAAGCGGAAGCCCAACGCAAGAACCACCTGAACCCACCGCCGGTGACACTCCCAACCTCCTCCCAGTAACCTCCACCCCCACCCGCAACCCCGCCAACAAAAAACTCTCTCTGCTCCCCCTAATCTTCCTGATCTACTTCGAGGTCGCTGGGGGCCCATTTGGAGAGGAGCCAGCGGTCAAGGCCGCCGGCCCCCTACTGGCCATCCTCAGCTTCCTCATCTTCCTCTTCATCTGAAGCGTGCTGGAGGCCCTGATCACCGCCGAGCTCTCCACCGCCTTCCCCGGCAACGACGGCTTCATCATATGGGCTCACCGCGCTTTTGGCCCCTTCTTTGGCTCCCTCGTGGGCACCTGGAAGTTCCTCAGCGGTGTCATCAATGTTGCTGCCTTCCCCGTGCTCTGCATAGACTACTTGAAGAAACTCTTCCCAGTTTTCGCCTCTGGCCTCCCACGCAAGCTTGCCATCTTAATATCTACCCTTTTCTTATCATTCGTGAACTACACCGGCTTGACCATTGTTGGCTACGCCGCCGTTGGACTCGGCGTAGTTTCCCTTCTGCCGTTCATTATCATGTCGTTGATAGCCATCCCTCAGATTCACCCTCACCGTTGGGTCAGTTTAGGCCAACATGGTGTGAAGAAGGACTGGAATCTGTTCTTCAACACCCTGTTTTGGAACCTGAACTTTTGGGACAACGTTAGTACATTGGCCGGTGAGGTTGAAAAGCCTCAGAAGACCTTTCCGACGGCTCTTTTCTCAGCTGTGATTTTGACCTGTTTTGCTTACATACTCCCGTTGCTCGCCGTAACGGGCGCTGTGTCGGTCGACCAGAGTGAATGGGAAACTGGGTTCATGGCCAATGCGGCTGAGATGATCTCAGGCAAATGGTTGAAGATCTGGATTGAGATTGGGGCTGTTTTGTCCGCCATTGGGCTATTTGAAGCGGGTTTAAGTAGCAGATTTTATCTGCAGCTTCTGGGTATGGGGGATCTAGGCTTTTTGCCTAAGTTTTTCGCTTTGAGATCAAAATGGTTCAATACACCATGGGTCGGGATACTGTTGTCCACTGCCATAACATTGGGGGTGTCCTATATGAGTTTCACTGACATCATTTCGTCGGCAAATTTCTTGTACAGCTTGGGCATGTTGCTGGAATTTGCGTCGTTCATTTGGTTGAGGAGGAAGTATCCGACAATGAAGCGACCGTATCGGGTTCCCATGAGGCTGCCGGGGCTCGTGATCATGTGCCTTATTCCGCCTGCGTTCCTGATATTTATCATGGTAATCGCTACCAAGATTGTTTTTTTGGTGAGTGGGCTGATGACTGTTGGTGCTATTGGGTGGTACTTTCTGATCAAGTTTTGCAGGTCAAGGAGGATGCTTCCGTTCAACGATGGCGATGAAGATGAAGAAGGATGACAAGGAACGGGGATACAGCTGGCTTTCTCTTTGTGCATGCATACATGGATTAGAACTTGATGTTCTGGGGTGCATTTGAATTTTAGTCTTACAATATTGTAGATAGTACAAGTTCAATTTTGGGTATGTAGGTTTCGGTCCATATTTTTCTTAGTAAAGTTTTTGGCATTCCAAGTAGTTCATCTTTTTTGGTAAACTATTATTTAAGAAGCTCATCGAGCAGTTTTAGCGTACGAAAACTTCTTTACTTGTCATTGATTTCAAAAGATACTCACCGATATTTGATTTGGTTGCAGCAGGATTGACCATATTGATTCCTACCCTTTTAACCTCTCTTGCCAATCTTATTTTGTCCCCTTCATGGACGAAAGAAATTGAGTTTTATCGAATTGTGTATAAAGCAAGCTAGAGATTATTTTGTCATACGCAATCTTGTTATCTTTACTTTTTCTTCCGGTAATTAATCCGGTTATCATTATTGTAAGAATAAGAATGTGGGAGTTGGGCAGGGGCGGAACCACGAAGTCCAATCGGAGGGGACCAAAATGTCATAAGAAAAATTAAAGGCTAACATAAAAGAATTCGCGTCACGATTGAATACGTTAAATGTAAAATGAATTGCTCAATTTGACTAATAATCATATAATTTTACTATTTATAGTGATTTATTTAACTTGTAAAGTTAGTCAACAACAAACTATTAATCTTGCATGAAAGAAATTTTACTCTTCTTGTATATAAGTATTATTATTACGATTATCAATTGTACGATGACAATAGTCACGTATAACTTAACATACTATAAGAATTTAAATTAAAAAAAAAGAACTAATCTTGATATATTAGTGTTTTCTTTAAAATCTGAAAATTTAGAATTTGGTAGAATGAAGATGGACAAAGAAACGAGAAAAATAAAGATTACGACGGCCGGTGACACAAAAAGTAAAGCAATATTACAAAATGAAATTGAATACATTGATATATAATATGGTGGCATTTTAGTAAATATTTTAAACATAACCAACTATTATTTAAAACAACTAACAAAAATTTCTCAAACATTGGGGGTTGCCATGTCCCCCCCTGGTCATGCTTGGGCTCCGCCCCTGGAGTTGGGCTTTCGGTATTGTTTCTATCGTAGTTCGTGATTACCCTTACGTTTTTGCCTCTTGGTTTGGGGTAAAACAATACTCGTAAACCTTTCAATTGATTTCGTGCAAGGAATGTTTATTTTCTTATTTCTTTTTTTTTTTCACATCTGTTAAAAAATTTATGTTTTTTTTTTGTTAATTTACATATCACCCAAGAAATAAGGAGTGAAACATTGAACGAACGTAAACAATCTCTTTCTCGTATTTACTTTCATTTCAAGGTTTTGTGTTTTTCCAACTTCTCCACTCGTTGGGTTGCCATGCAAGATACTATATGGTTTAAAATGACGACTTAGTGCTTGAGGAGTCATCTGAAGAAATTGACTTTGGAGCTATCAAACTTCTTAATGGCTAAACAAATCTTCTCGAGTTAATATTGACGAGCTGCGGTGTTCACGCGATGTGTGTGTTGATTTATTGTTGCACTCTTAACATAATTTTTTATGCGACATTTCATATAATTAAGTCAAAAGAATAGATAAAATAACATCATGAAAACAAACGGCGTCTATTAAAATTTACATATTAGACTTAAACACTTTCAAAAGGGTAAGCATAAACATTCTTGTACGTATAAACGTGTTGCCCTTATTTCCTTTTCATTACTTCTAATTGTTTTTCTGGAGCTTAAGACATAACCTTGCAAAACATGATATACGAATAAAAAAACGTTAGTACTCTACAACTAAGTATAACACAATAGACATTCTACACCTATGATCTGCATATTTTGCACACGCATGCACACATGCACAACTAACACACATCAAATTTTAAATTGTGAAATCAAACATGTTATCATAAGTAATTATTTATTATTTAAAATACCTATGTTGTTTCATTTGTTGAAAAATTTCTTAGAATGCCACCTGCTCATTGCGTGTGCCCGAACACCATTTGATCTGCATATTTGCAATGCCATCTTTTTTGCTTAATATCAAGATTTTTGCCAAGTGCATAAGCTTTGTAGGGAAACCAATTTGTGCCGAGTTCCAGCTTCGGAGAAAAGGTACTTCCATGGAGGTAGTCTTTACATTTCATTGTAGCCCTGTTTTAGACTTGCTTCAACAAATCATCTTTTAGGTGTTGGACCAGTTGGTAGCAATACTCGCAGTTCAAAGTGAAAGTTGAACAACCTGTGTGGTGCTTCGGCCTGAAGCATAGGACTTTTCAGCATTATTGCTGGTTTTTCCGGTGAAAGATCA
This sequence comes from Escallonia rubra, assembly GCA_033065855.1. Classification (NCBI taxonomy): domain Eukaryota; kingdom Viridiplantae; phylum Streptophyta; class Magnoliopsida; order Escalloniales; family Escalloniaceae; genus Escallonia; species Escallonia rubra. The sequence goes on along the minus strand of JAVXUO010001048.1, from coordinate 200,652 downwards.
GGCACCACTAATGTTTCCCTGGGGAATTCTCGCTGCATAAAACATTCCATAGTTCCAATCCACTCTTTGTTTCTAGCTTAACATAAGTAACTCCTATTAGCCATCAGCTCTCACCCACGCCACCACCCCCACGTTTCCTCCTCCTTCTTCTCCCTTCCGACCCCACCACAACACATACACAGAGACATCACTAATGCGCACACACCCACACATCCACACACACTCCCCCCACACGCAATCACGCACACACACATATCAACACGTACACACATATCAACACACACACACACACACACACACACACACATACACACAGAGTTACGCCGGCAGTTGGCAGCCATCAATTGCACATGTTGCAGACCACTACCGACCAACAATCACCTCCAGTCCTAGACCCATGGTCACCATCATGCATCGTCTTTAGTCACAGTCCCTGGGCCACCAACGACCACCACCACTGCCTCTAACAATCGCACGCCCAGGACTACCATCGGCGACCAAGCGCACACCCACAACCACCAGGTGCCCACCCACTGTCTGAGCGTTTAAGATATTTAGGCACATTGAGGCTGTAAATGAAATATGAATTTGCAATGGTCTTTGGCACATTTTCATTCAGATAGAACCCATTTTGGGTGTCTTAGCAGACTGCTTATGCAGGAAAAATTAATGCAGCTTCAAGAATACCAGAATTACAAAATAATGCATAGCTTTAAAAAATAATGTAGGCTTATCGTTGGATTGCTGAAGAGAATAATTCTTTCAATCTGCAACAAGAGATGGATGAATGGAGATATGGAGGAAGTTTGGCAGATTTGGTAGTTACGTGCAGTAGAGGGAGAAAGTCTGGAGAGTGAGATAGTGATTTTATAGTTTTACCCTTATATGTTCAGTCTAAATCCTATGAAGAGGATGGCTAAATATGGAAAGGGTTAATGACAAAACTGTCCCCTGAGATTTACATATATTTGCACTTCGCTACCCGTGTTTACAACTTTGGCAATAGTGTTCCTTGATGTTGACAAAATCATTGCAAATAGCTCCGAAAGTGGATGGCCGTTGAAATTCGGGTGTTAGGTTTGCATGTGCATAGCACATGCCGTTTTGGCATGGGTATTAATGTCATTTACAGAGTTGACTATTTGAATCTCTTGCACAAAGCAGAAATCGAATTAATGTCATTAAACCTCAGGGGACAGTTTTGTGATTTTATCATTAACTCTTGATTGTGAAATCTGTTGTTTCCAGTGAAATTCCGTCATACTTGCTCGAATCGAAGCTAGGAGACTGCCACCATGCTTGCAGATTTCCCACAAGGGTCTTCGCTAGGATTTGGTGTGACCCCTAACGGGAAAAGTATGGGGTTTACAGACGCACCACTTTTTATAATCTGTTGTTTCCAGTGAAATTCCGTCATACTTGCTCGAATTGAAGTTAGGAGACTACCACCGTGCTTGCAGATTTCCCACAAGGGTCTTCGCTAGGATTTGGTGCGACCCCTGACGGGAAAAGTATGGGATTTACAGACGCACCACTTTTTACAGATCCACCGCCTTTTGGGTTTCACGGTCTCAGGAGAAGCAGGGAGGCGGTGGTAGTATGCGGATGTCGTTCGGTCGGAGAATGCCGAAGAGTCAATTGCACATATGCGGCTCCTCATCAGCGAGTGACCACCTCCATGGTTCATCAGCGATGGTTTCAATTACGGGGACGCTGGAGATGGTGGTGTTAATATTTGTTTTCCTTTTTTTTCAGATCTATAGCCGAAGAGAGGGGCTATCGATGTCATCTGGAATTTTGAGACTTGCATTTGGTGGGTCTTTGGTACACAGTGTGGCAGGGTGGCCAAGGTGAGCACATCAATGGCACAGTGCTAGTACAGTCTCATATTGAAGGCTCTGTACCATGCTTTTTAATATACACCTGCTTGACAAGAGGGGCTTTTTATGTCTATTTGAACATAGATTCTTGCGAATCTTCCATGGCGGATTCGAGGCATATTTACCTTGATTTTAGGGCAGTGTTAGAGGCTCATTTTCCTTGATTTTTGAATTTGATATCTGTTGATTTTCTTTGTTATGCCGTTGCAGGACAAATTACTTGCAGTCGGAGGGAAGCTCGACATGGGGTATGGCAATTGGGGTTTAGGTTTCTAGGAGAGGAAGAGAGAAAAGAGAGCAATGGGTGTTTAGGGTTTTTCAAGAGTTTTGGTAAGGGAATGGACTAATTTACCCATGCAAAAATGACATGTGCTGTGCACATGCAGACTTAACGCCCGAATTTCAAAGGCCATTCACTTTTGAAGTTGTTTGCAATGGTTTTGTCAACCTCAAGGAACACTATTGCCAAATTTGTAAACACATGGAGCAAAGTAAAAATACGTGTAAACCTCAGGGGACAGTTTTGTCATTAACCCAAAACAAAATAATTAATGAGAGACACTTTTTTTTTTTTTTTTTGCATAAACATTGAGAGAATTGTGATTAGGACTCAAAATGATAACACCTTTCTTAGATATGGAGGTATTTGTATGTGTTTGCTTCAAGGTAGCAAGAGCCTGGAAAAGAGGAGATGGTTGAAGGCGGACATAATGATTATGATATGGAATATAAAGGCTTAACAATGTTTATGCATAGTGAAATCATTATAAAATGATATTCCATTGGAGCCATGGAGAATATAGATTATGAGAAGAAGAATAAAGAGATGCCTTTTCCCCATCTCAATTTGGTTTTCAATTTCAGCACAAGAGAGTTCATTGTTGTGCTTTTAGGTCATAAGATTCAATACAAATTCATACTTTACCATCAAAAAGTTCAATTTACTCCAACCCCAGTCCCCAAACCTGATTGAATACATGTAACATGCATATATCTCCTATAAACAATTAATCTCAAACACTTGATTAGAAATAAAGAATTTTCAGCCGAAGCCTTCGCATTTACAGAAGCAAGCGATCAATTCATGCATGAGATAGGGGATTGCACTCCACGAATGAAAAAAGCAATTGAACGGGGTAAACTGGAGGACGCGCTGAGTTGGAGATCGAGGGCGGCATTAAGTTTGAGTGTTGGAGGTGGAGGAAAAGGATAATACCTTTATTACCTTGGTAGATAAAAGGGCAAGGGGCTATGGGCAAATAAACCGATACCAAATGATGCCAAATGGGTCTAACGGTGTCTTGGCGGTCGACAAAGATGAAAAGATACATAACATAGGTAGTAGGCACATAATTAACAATGGTTCTTGATTGTTAGGAGACAAATGCAATTACGCCTATCTATTTGGTTGGCTTGAAGATCGAGGGCATTATAGCCCTATATTGTTAAAGTTAGTTCCATTAGTTGCTCACTAGTTGAGAGGTGTTTAATGCTGATTAAGCTTGAAGTATAGCCTAGGCAGGAATCCGAAGAGCCAACTGTTGTAGTCTAATTGTTTCCCGCCCATGCCAAAAATAATGCAATAATCAGTTCCAGTTGTCGGTTGCGACCCTCCCTCTTCCCAACAGAGTTCTACGTTATGTACAAAAGTTTCTTCATATCCCCGATCTTCCCATGCAGATATAGAGTTTTTCTCTCTGTGCTTCCTACAGCAATTGAATTTTTTAGCCACAAAGATAACACAGAATTCTCAGAAGAATGGAAGGCTTTGTGGCCCATTTCATGCGTTCTCAACACCCCACTCATCCTCTCTTGTAGATGTGGCGGTGGTAGTGCCGATGGTGGCAAATCTTCCTGTAAAGAAGCTGTGGACGATTGATCTTTAATCCATTACCCAAATCCCTTACCAAGCTCCTGCACTCTCTAAATTCGCGCTCTAGTGCTCATTTTGTTTATACCCCTAACTTCTCCCTTCCCAATTTCTTCCAAACATCTGCTGACTCTCCAATCCTCCCATCCACTGCTTTTTCCATCTCTGAATCCTTCTTTGGCTATCAAGACACCACTGCTCACCAACTGCCTGCAGTTACTGTGCAGTCCTTGTGGCCTATTTCATGCGTTCTCAACGCCCTACTCCTCCTCTCTCGTAGCTGTGGCGGCGTCAGTGTCGATGGCGGTAAATCTTCTTGTAAAGAAGCTAGACCATTGATCTTTAACCCTTTACCTAAATCCCTTACCAAGCTCATGCATTCCCCAAATTATTTTTCTAGTGCTCATTTTGTTTATACCCATAGCCTCTCTCTTCCCAATTTCCTCCAAACATCTACTGACTCTTTAATCCTCATGTCCACTGCTTCTTCCATCGCTGATTCTTTCTTTTGTGATCAAGACACCGACACCCCCACCATTGCTCACCAACTGCATGCAGTTACTGCGCTGCCTCGACAAAAACATGGTTTTTGCCTTCTTCCCCACTGGCCCTAACTTTGACAAAGTTGGGTTTGTTATGCTGTCTGTTAAGGATTCCCGTTTGGATGTTGAAGTTCATGGTGGAGTCCGTGGTGACGTTTTTATAGCTAAAACTAGCTTAAATCATCAGATTGTCTAGTTATTGGTGATCATCCCTCTCTTTGTTCCGTTAGTTCTTGTTTTACTACTCTCGTTAGTTATCTGTTAGCTTGCACAATGTACTTTGTTTGTTGTTATGGGGTTAGTGTCAAAGGGGTTGGTTCTGGCTTGAAGAACCCCGCATCATTAGATCTTCTTGTTAGTAAGTTTTTTAAGACTTGTGGCATTGTTCATGCTTGTTGGAGTCCGCACTTCTAAGAAGAGAGCTTGGTATTACTTCAGAATGACGAGTTGTTTCTGTTTGACTTGGATTCGTGCTTCAGAATTGGGTCTAAATTTTCAGGAAATAAGCTAAAGGTTTTGTGGAACATTTCGACCATATTGCAGGGGGGTGAGTGGTTGATCTGTGAGTTTTGTTGGCATCTGAGAATTTTGATTGTTGCTTATTCTAATGCAGTTTTTTGTTGATGGTCTAAGAGAAGCCGTGTGTGCTGTCTATTGAAGATGGATTTTCAGACCACTTTTAATGTTAGGAAAATAGATCGCTTTGTTGTATTCTCCATGGCAGGTTCAGATGGCTTATATTTTAAATTCAATGACAAAATTGTCCCCTGAGGTATACAAGTATTTGCACTTCGCTCCCCATGTTTCCAACTTTGGCAATAGTGTTCCTCGAGGTTGACAAAACTATTGCAAACAGCTCTAAAAGTGGACAGCGTTGAAATTCAGGCGTTAAGACGGCATGTGCACAACACACGTGCGATTTTGACATGGGTAGATCGGTCATTTCTGATACCCATTTTCCCTTGGTTATGACGAATCTGAAAAAATCCAACTGTTACACGATTAAATAGAGAGAAACGGGAAAACAGAGAGAGAAAGTGCAATCACTGCCTACAAATCCCTATTTTGAGACAAAGAAGATCAAGCATGGAAGATTGACGATCGAAAATGGATTGGCAACCCCGAGAAAACGACGTCTAATAGCCCATTAACGACTAGTTCAAAAAATGTATCTTTTGTCTCTGTTTGATTAAACTAGGGTTTTGCAATTAAAGTATAGAATAAACTAATAACTTTCACAATATAAGTATTTTATAATCTCAGTCCTAATTAAATAATTTTTTTGTTATACTTTTGTTGTTTGTTTGTGCGCATTGTTTATTGATAGAATAATGTGTTTGGAGTTTGAATATTGTTCTTTTTTTTATTAGTTTATGTTTTTATAGTAGTTAATTTTTTATTGGGTTTGTTTGGTTTGTTTGTGTTTTTTCAGACGTTCTCTTTTTTTACCGTAAAACAGCACTATGTGGATCAACTTAAGAACATTCTACACAAGGTTTACACCCCTTGTAAAATAGACTACTTTGATTACTGTGACCTTGACATGTTAAGTCTGATTGAGATTGATAACATGGCAGAGAGTGTAGGAGCTGTAGGATTTATGAACTATTACTATAAGAAGTCTGCGTTAACCCTTGACAATGGATTAGTGCAGATAATTGTAGACTCAGACATTTTGGCATTGAAAGACTACATAAATTCAAAGGGCCAATTAGAAATATATTTGGAAAATTTGTCATTGGATGAGATGATAAAATCTATTGAGACTCAACTAGGGCTTAAAGAGTATGGGTCTAGTGTGGTTATTGAAGAACTTGATGATGGAAGCAATGTAGGAGAAAATGTGGTCACATGGAGTATTGTGCCTATATATTTAGGTTAAGTCTAGAAGGTCCAAGCAGTGTTGGTAATAATGGGGTTGGTATGCAAGCCTCAGTAAATATGGGCGCTAAGGGGGAGGGAAACAGAAACCAACGTAATAGGCAACGATGGGCATTGAGCCCCCGGGGGGGGGGGAGAAACATACATCTGAGGACTAGGGCAGCAAGGGCAGTGTAGATAACATACACAGGGAAAGTGGTACTGATGGGGCAAGGGAAAGTGGTATTGAGGGGCCAACGGGAAGTAGTACTGAGGGGCCAACGGGAAGTAGTACTGATGCTAATGAGGGGCCAAGAGATGGTGGTACTAAGGGGCAAAGGGAAAGTGATTCTGACACTGATTCTGATGATGAATCATATTACTCATCTTTGTTTGACAGTGACTATGATGCTAATGAGGATGATATACTGTATAAGAAGAATGCTGACATGAATGTAGTAGAACAGGGAGTGGGCAGTAGCAGCAAAGGTGAGGAACCCTTAGTGGCAAATTTTGAAGAGAAAGAGTATGACTCTGATGAGTGGCAAGAACATCCACCATCAGATTCTGAGGGTGAAATAGATAATGTAATAAATAAGAAACTAACTAAAGAATTTAATCCTAAATCAGACATGAGGCAGCCTAGGTTTAGCGTTGGTATATGTTTAACGACAACAAAGTATTCAAGGAGGCTGTTAGGCAACATTCTATTTTGGAAGGAAACCAGTTGTATTCCCCAAAAATGAATCAGGGAGTGTTAGGGCTAAATGTGCTTCAGAAGGATGTCAATGGTAGATGTATGTATCTAGGATGCAAGGAGACAATGAGGTTGATTTGGTTGTGAAGACTGCAGTCACCCAGCACACATGTACTAGGGTTCACAAGAATAAACATATGAATAGTACTTGGCTAGCTGTTAGATACAGTAAAGAGTTCAGATCAAATCATCAAATGAAGATTGGTACTTTGAGGCATACATTGATGAGTGATCACCAAATAGATGGGCCATTTTGGGCAGTTTACAGAAGCAAAAGGAAGGCAGCAATGATGACTGAGGATAATATAATGCAACAGTTTAGACAGTTGAACTCTTACATTAATGAACTTAGGAAAAGTAATCCTGGCACCACTGTGGATCTAAAATATGAACTAGCAAGCCTAGGGCAGGGTGAGTACAGGTTTGAAAAGATTTATATAATTTGGTGCATTAAAGGAAGGGTTGAAGGCTGGATGTAGAAGATTGATAGGACTAGATGGGTGCTTTTTGAAGGGTCCCACTGGTGGTCAACTCTTGACTGTAGTTGGCATTAATCCCAAAAACCAAGTGTTCCCAGTGGCATATGCTATTATGGAGGCTGAAAACAAAGACTTTTGGGCTTGGTTTGTTTAGCTTTTGGGTAATGACTTAGATATAAAAGACAGTTTGAGTTAGACATTTTTGTCTGACCAGCAAAAAAGGTTGGTTGGGAGCATAGAGACATTATATCCTCGTACTGATGTGTAATGCACTTACATGAAAACTTTAAGGCAGCAGAGTTTACTGGGATTGCTTTGAGATATGCTTTGTTTGCTGCAGCCAAGGCTATTAATGTGGTGAGATAGGAACATAGAATGCAAGAAATGGTTGAGATAGATAATGTGGCATTTTGACTGAATGATAAGCCACCTAAAATGGTCTAAGTTACATTTTAGTACAAATGTTAAATGTGATGTTCTTTTGAATAACTGTTGTGAGAGCTTCAATGCAATGATAAAGGAAGTAGGGGATAAATTAATCATTACTTGTCTTGAAACAATAAGAAATACTTTAATGGCAAGGATGAGGTTGTCAAGGGAACAAGCTGAGGAATGGAATAATGAGATTTGTCTTGTAGTACAGAGGATAATTGAGGGAATTGAAGGTATATGCTGGGGAAGGGATACCATCACACTAAAGGGAATTGAGGTTTCAGGTATCATGTCCATAGGAGGAGCAGTTCACTATGGATCTCAAGCAATATACTTGTTCTTGTAACAGGTGGGACTTGAATGAAATTCCTTGCCCCCATGCCATTGCATACATTTGGCACAAAAACTTAGTGGTAGAGAATTTCATCCATGAGTGCAATAGTATTGATACATACAAGAAGGCCTATGCACCAATTATGAGTGGTCCAAGTATGTGGCCTAAAAGTAATTTACCATTCATTCTGCCCCCATTATAGAAGGCCAAGTGGCAGACCTAAGAAACTGAGGAGAAGAGGCAAAAATGAAGCTGGGGAGAACACAAGCAGTGGCCAAATTTCAAGAAAATGAGCAACAACTAAATGCAGCATATGCCATTAGCTTGGACACAATAGGAGGAAATGTCAAAGCAGCAGACATAATACTTCATCAGTAAGCAATGCTTGAGACAATGTTTATTGATTTTATTTTGTTGGAATAATTGTTGTTTAAAATTTAGCTTAATATATTTTAACCTCTTTAATTGGGAGACATGCCAACAGAGGAAGGCAAAGCTCCACACAGGGAGATATGGCAACAGGGGAGGGTAGAGCTCCAAGGCAGCAAAAGTTACCAGTACGTAAACTCAAAACATGTAATATGAATTGTATTTACTTGTATGTGCATTTATTTGCAGCTGTCTTTGTGCAGCCTAGAAGGCAACAAACTGCATCATAACTAAGCCAATGTCTTCCACCAAACTCTAATGTAATAGAGCAGATACCATCAGGTTTTCTGCCAACTCCACAGTCAAGATCCCAAAGACCATTATGGCCTATACCAAGCACGGTAGAGCCACCACCAATATCAAGCCAAGACACTACATTCATAATAAGAGGGGGTAAGAGGTATGTTACTTTGTCAAACTTCAAAGATGCAGCTGTTGGAGTGGGCTCAGACAAAGGCAAGTCCAGAAGCTAAGGTGGACATAGCAAATGGAAAAAGAAGACAGCTGCCAAAGGACAACCAAAGGCTACTACCAAGGAAGGTCCAAGCCAAAGGAAAGAGAAGTCAACTATCAATGGACACCCAAATCCAACTGTCAAGGAAGGTCAAAGACAAGGGAAAATGACTCAACCTCAAAGACAAACCAATGATGATGGAGGACAAATAAGTACAAGATCAAGAGCAGCTGTAAGAAGTCAAAGGTGAAGGATAAGCAAAGGCTGGTGCAAAAGGCAAGGGAAAGCAGAAGTGTTAGGATGCCAATATAGGTAGGATGCCAATGTAGGTAGGATGCCAATGTAGGGAACCCACTGTTAGTTTTTGTTCAAATTATAGGTAGGTTGGATGGTTTTTGGAAGGTAGTACATAAATTAGAAGGTAGCTGGTTTTTGGAAGATAGTACATACATTGGAAGATAGTGTCAACATATACTTTTGGATGTTGGATGTAATTGGAATGGATGATGATGTTTGTAATAACTGATGGATGATGATATTTACCATTTTTTAGACGTTGGATGTAATTTAACCGAAAGATTAATGATGTTTTGATTGATTCTGATGAGATTGAATTGTGAATCTATAATGAATAAGATTTTTTTCATTTGTTGTGATTGTGATGATGCTCTGCATTGTGCTGTATTACAATGAGAATACATCACAATGCAGTGGGGACAGGCTTGTCAACAGATAACAAAGTGTAGATGGCATATTTGTCCAGAAAATACAAAGTACATGAGACACTTTTGTCAATTATTTAAAGGACATGTGACATAATTGCAAAATATATGGGACACCTTTGCTATTAACATGAAAAGTACATGGGACACCTTTGCCATTCCACATGAAAGTACAAGGGACAAAATTGTAAAAAAGTGAATGCTGAAATTGACTTCATTACGTTTCTTCAGTACACAGGTTGAAAACAAGGGAATCTTGATTCTTTCAGTACAATCCCTCATGCCATAGCTCAAAACATTACAAACCTCCCTAATTCAGTACATTCCTAGCAATTTCTACAAGTTGCCCACATCTTCGCCTCCAATGTTGCTCATGGCCACTGTCCCATCGTCAAAATCAGACAATAATGCAAGCACAATCAATAGAAGCAACACCCAACTACTAATTGTAACAATCTTCCAAAATCTCTCATTTGACCTGTTAATCGTAGCTGGAGGGTCACGCCAAGTGAAAAACCCACACCAACCAACATGTGAGGAACAATTGAAGATTGTCTTATCTTCAAATTACGAAATGGAAAGAAGAAAATCACGCAAAACCCACCTGGTTGCTGCAAGTCCAGAACCTTCGGCCTGGATTTAGATCTGTCCACGAAGTCCTTGTGACTGCTTTCTCATTACATTGACAATATCCATGAGCCATGAGATGGGTTTTTTTAAAAATCTCTCTTTCTCCTCTGTTGAAACCCCTGGATCCACACGTACATGGATACTAGAGAGAAATTTTGGAGGAAAATAGGAGTGAGGCAGTTGGAGGGAAATTGGGAATCGGAAATGACCGATCTACCCATGCCAAAGTTGCATGTGCCGTGCACATGAGGTTTTAAGGCCCGAATTTCAACGACTGTCCACTTTTGGAGCCATTTGCAATGATTTTGTCAACCTCGAGGAACAATATTGTCAAAGTTATAAATACGGGGAGCGAAGTGCAAATTCGTGTAAACCTTAGGGGACAGTTGTGTCTTTAACCCTCATGAAAAAATATTGAGATTTTGGGCACTTATCAGCACCAGATTCAGTTTCGGTGTAACACGAAATGAGTGTTATATTAAAAACTATGTTCTCATTATAAGTTGTATAGATAACAGGAGTACTAATTAATATACTATAGACTTCATAGACTTAAGTCAAATAGTTGGGACAATGAGAAGCAAACGCTTTGTTCGTACATATAGTAGACATAATTCCTTCCAAGAATTATTTTCATTTAAAATTGCTTTATCGCCGTGTATTTATCTCGCATCACTGTCACTCTTTAGGCTTTATGTGAAAGCTTGGGTTTATATCCTTATTCCATCCTAACACTATCTCACATCATATTTGGCTTCTGACTCGAACGCACTATTTGTGACACTTAAATGTATACTGCGAACTCACTTCCTTAAAATCATGATTGATTCACCTGTAACAAATCGCATGAGCCATAGGATTAGCAAACAACAATCACCGACACCAAAAGTGTGGTCCTATCTCATGCCTATGAATCAAAAGTTTAGCCAAATCAAAACTTTTGCACGGAAACCAGAGAACTCTTGGAGGAATCTTTGGCAGCTTTCGAAAGTTCCAGCCTCACCAAGAGATTCGGTACTCCCAACCATAAATTCAGAACCACAATTTTTGGCCAAAACTTTATGGAATCGTGAAATAGTTGCTATAACTAGTTAGTTTGTATAACTGAAAGAATTAGACCTGGCTACCTTAAATTCATGGTAAGCAAGCTTTGCATCCATGCATCTTGTCCAACTTTGCCTAAAATTATCCAGAAAATATGTTAGACAAAACATAGGACATAAAATTTCAAAATAGCTTGTTTTTATAGAAACAACACTAAAGGCCCTAGGTCAGCACTAACAGGAGATCCAAGGGCTTTGGGTTGACTTTTCATTGTCAATGGTTTGTCTCAACAAAAAAAAATGTTTGAACTTTGTCTAGTTCAAGATTTGTAATGTGAAGACCGCAGAATGGTTAAAGGAATAAATGTTGTAAAATATTTACAATTATTGTATTTCTTGTATAAAAATGTAATGACGTATTTTATTTCCTTATAGCAAGTTATAGTTCAAATACATGTGCAAAATTAAAGAAAAATATATTGAGAAATTTATTGGGCTTAACTCAACCCAGCCTACCCTTTCAGTTTCGGCTTGGGTTTGCATAGAGTTCGCCTTGCCTCGGTTCTAATAGAGTAAGAATTTAAAGGCAAATGTTAACCGATATCCTGAGCGACAATACTTAAGGAGATACAGTTAGGCTCTCAGCCCCTTTACATATGGACACAGATTTGTAGAACATTATATTGTGTAAATAAATGTAGGAGCTTTCGAGAGTTAATGAGAACTCGTCCTTCCAAAAAAATCCTTCTTGTCATTTTCTCTGAATTGGTTTGGTTGAGTTGGACTTGAGTTTGCAATAGAGTTTGCCTGAGATCGGTTTCTAATAGAGTAATGATTCAAAGGCAAGAGACAATAGTTGTAATTAGACTCATCATCCTTTTATGTATTAACACTCAGATTTGCAAGAAGATTATATAGTAAATATATGTAGGAGTTATCGAGATGGGAGAACGCTACCCTTAAAAAAAATCATTCTTTTTATTTTCTCAGAATTTTGAAAGGAAAGGGGGAATAAAAAAAAAACTAGGTGTCAATTCCTACAAAAAGAATTTGGTAATGCATCTTTAGAATGCCGGACCTACATAATAACACGATTATTCATTCGAATTTAATCGATTAATTGTCATAATATGCTACCATCTTGCTAGACCTTTGTTTATAAATTACCTTAAATGACTAAACGTTTTATAATTTTTGATACATGTTATTTCATTTCAATCTCAAAAGGAAGTCATCATTTACCTTCTAATCATACTTGGAATTTATACACGTCATGATAAATAAAAGAAAAAGCTGTAACGACAAATATTTGAATTCCAAGTTCTCAAAACTTAGAGAAATTACAACATTCAAAACTGAATTTTACCTAATTACACTTGTTAAATAAATCTTTTCAAAAGCGTTCTGAGTGAGTTATTTCAGCTCCACGCTTTCTTTCCCTTGAATCAAAATTCAATCACAATCAAGTAGAACATTAAGTTCAATTATTTGTAATGTAGCAGGGCAATCCGCCGTTTCGGTTCTTTTTATTAGGAAACCTACCCCGTTTGGTCCAAATTCTACTTGAGCATCCAAATCTGGGTCAATATTACATCTTTTATCTCGGGACTCATCTTTTTTTTTTATAAGCAAGTTCAATTCAAGAAGGGAAAAAAACGTACAACACTGGTTTAGTTCAAATCATCCTCCATTAACAAAAGAAGATGGTGGATGGAGGATGCCGAAACTAAACCCACAAAAAGTTCTAAGCTACCCAACTAGCAAGGTTATGGGCCAAGCTATTTGCAAATCTATCTACTTTTACAAAACACCAGCAAGTAATCGATTTCAGCTTCTCTCTCGCGTCTTCAACAGTTGCAAAGCATCTCCAGTTTGGTATCGCAACAAAATCGTTGAACCAATTAACCACGGATAGGGCGTCACCTTCGAATATGATATGTGTAAATTTGTATTGAATAGCCAACTCAATTGCAAGAAAACCTGCCAAAGCCTCTGCATGTTCAGGGTCTATGACCGGGTTTAATTGAGCATGGGCTGCAATGATTATGCCCAAATGATTGGAGATGATGATCACTTGGGTCGACGAGTTTTCCCGCACAGCCGCATCGAAATTGATCTTAATCCAGAAAAGATGAGGGTTGCTCCAAGGCTTCAAGTCCGTCTTCGACTTCGCTGCCAATTTTAGTGCCCCACAATGAAGGTTGTAGCTCTTGAGGACGGTTTTAGCCATTTCAGAGGCGTTTAGCGTTGCCTTTTGAAAAACCTTCAGATTTCTATTCATCCAAATATGTTCCATAACTATGCTCGCAAATAATGTGTATCTCTATCGAAGGTCTGGGTTTAGCATGTTTGGGATTTGGGGAGCTAGAATATCCTTCAGCCATTGTACCATCGAGGATTCTTGTTCTTCAGGGCTGAGGACTGGAGGGCGAAAATTTTCCGGAGAGATCATCCACAGTGCTCGCGCCAAAGGGCAATGGTAGAAAAGATGAATCAGATATTCTTGTGCCAAATTGCATATGGGACACTCTGTTTCAATAACTGGGTTGTACAATTTGAGTTTGACTCTAACAGGGAGGATATTCCAAGCAATACGCCATATAAGAATCTTTTGACGTTCACAAAGTCTAGCTTTCCATAGAGATTTCCATATGGGATCAGAAGAAAGGAGGTTACCTTGGAATCTATGCTCATTGTCATTGAGATACACTGATTTAATGGAGAATTTTCCTGATTTTGAAGGAGTCCAGGCTAAAAAATCTTGGGGGCTTGAGGGAGAGATTCTAATCTTTAGAATTTCCCTGATTGTGGAGTCCGAGAATATCTCATGTAATTTCGATGTATTCCAAGAAGAGTTTGAGTGGTCAATCAACTTCGACACTTTTGAATTTCCTATACCAGCAGATGTATCCTCCACATTTCCCACTGAAGATGTAGCAGGAATGAAACTCGGCAGGGTGGGAATCCATGGGTCTTTTATGAAATCAATGGAGTTTCCACACTAACAACAAAACACGATCCCTTCTTTAAAGAATTTTTCCCCGAGCAGATCCCCTTCCATATCCACGACGCATGTTTTGGTAGGGTGTACTCCAGAAGAGATGTACCTTTAAGGTACTTTGCTTCCATAATCCTGATCCACGATTTCCCAGGTTTATTCAACACTTCCCAGCTTAGCTTCGTGAGGAAGGCTTATTAAAGCTCTTCAACAGTTTGAAACCCATCCCCCCATAGCTTTTTGGTATACATAGAGAAGTCCAGGCTTTGAGGGAAAAGTAGTGGCGCTTATCTTCCATTAGACCCCACCAAAATCTCCTCTTAGCTCCATCTATGTTGTTACATATACTGGAGGGGATAGCGAACGAAGACATAGCGTATGTAGGAATTGCCATTGCAACAGCCTTGATCAAAATCCCTCGTCCAGTTTGCGACAAACACTTGGATTTCCAGCCACTAAGCCTTTGTTTCACCCTTTCTACGATTGACTTGAAGATATCTCTTTTGCTTTGATTGGTGAATAGAGGTAATCCCAGGTACTTATCGTTTGGCGGGGCCGTCCTGATATTCATAAGCCTGCACATCTCCCTTCTATCCTGACCCAACGTGTTCTTGCTGAAAAAGATCTTGGATTTTTTTCGATTAACGATTTGACCTGACCACATCTCAAACGTTTTAAGGCATCTTAAGATTGTCTCCGCTTCGCTTTTATTTGCCTTGCAAAACATAAAGAGATCGTCAGCAAATAGGAGATGCGTAATCGCCGGACTTCCGAGGCTTGCTCTAATGCCTTTAAGATTTCCCAAGTTCTCCTCTTTAAGTAGCAGTCGTGTGAGGACTTCAGCTCCCATAATAAACAGAATTAGGGAGAGTGGGTCTCCCTGCCGGAGACCTATACTTGGACTGAATTTTCTGAACGGTGCTCCATTGATAAGGGTCGAGAGAGAGGGCGTTGTGATACACTACTCAATCCAGTTGATCCATTTTGGCGCAAACCCAAACTTTTCCATGACAAGTAATAGGAATGGCCATTTCATCTTATCGTACGCTTTCTCCATATCGATCTTTATCGCCATCAAGCCGTTTTTTCCTTTCTTGTTCCTCATCGTGTGCCATAATTCTTGTACCAAAATGCTGTTATCATTAATCAGTCGCGTAGGTACAAAGGCTGCTTGGAGAGGGGATATCCACTTGTGGAGCAAGGACTGCAGTCTTGTTGCCAGGATTTTTTAAATGAGTTTGTAAGCCGTGTTGCACAAGCTAATGGGGCAGAATTGAGTGACCTTGACTGCGTTTTCGACTTTGGGAATAAGGGCTAAATGGGTATGATTCAATTCTTTGAGAAGATGGCCAGACCTAAAAAAGGATTGTATGCTATTGATCATAACCACTTTAGTAGTGTTCCAGTATGTCTTGAAGAAAAGTGCAGTCATTCCATCAGGCCCCGGGGCTTTGTTGGAACCCATAACCTTTATGGTACGTTCAATTTCCACATCGGTTAGGCGGGAACATAGGAATTCATTATCCATATCCAAAACTGCTGGCTGGATAAAGCCTTCCAGATTCCACAGGATAATTGGGTTCGAGGATGAGTATATCTGACTGAAGTGATCATTAAAACAGCTCCCAATTTGATTTCTTCCCGCCAACCATATCCCTTCATTATTTTTTACGAACTCAATAGCATTCCTTCGTCGGCGAATAGTCGTAGTAAGATGGAAAATTTTAGTATTGAGATCACCAGCCTAGACTTTCAAATGACGTGATTTCTCGAACCATAGAGATTCCTCACGTTCCAGTTCCTCATCCAATTCGAGCTGTAAATTATTTTCCAATTTCAGATTCTCGACGGAAGGGGTATCTCTCTGCAATTGATCAATGGTTTCGGAAAGATCCTTGATGTTGGTTTGGATGTGACCAAAATGTGAATGATTCCATGCTTTGAGTTCCTTTTTGGTGTTTCTGATTTTCTGGCATAGTCTGAAAAGAGCTGATCCCCTGAGATTTATCTTTCAGGCATGTTAAATGATAAGGTGGCTGGCTACATCCCGTGTCCAGCATTCTAGGAATTTGAAAGGCTTCGGGTCTGGAGAAGACTTTGCAGCTGTGTCCAACAAGATGGGGCTATGATCGGATTCACTACAACAAAAAGATCATTTAGTGACGGACATAATTCTGTTGCTAAAGGCTCTTTTAGTGACGGAATAGTCCGTCGGTAAAAGTCCATCGCTAAATATCTTTACTGATAGAGGAACCCGTCGGTAAATAGATTTAGCGACAGACTTTTACCGACGGATTTTCCGTCGCTAATTCTCATTTTTTTAATTTTTGAACGGATTTTTTGGCTCAGAAAATGTTTTTTCCCGATTTTTTAATAAGTTTTAGCGACGGATTTTTACCGTCGCTAAAAGTCATTAAAATTAGAGAAACCCAACCCTTCTTTATGTTCTCCCCGCCGCTTACTCGTCCCCCTCGTCTGTCTCTCTCTCTCTATGCCTCTCTCTCTCTCTCTCTCTCTCTCTCGCCCTTCTAGCTTCGAAGCCCACCTCCGCCGCCCCCCTCCCACCTCCCATGGCACCCATCTCCAAAGCCACCCACCCCTCCCCTTGCTTCCGCCGTTAGGGGTGGAACCACACTGGATCTCTACGACTTCAGAACCCACGCACGACGCAAGACGCACTCTCGCCTCTTTCTCTGGTCTCTGCAACTTGCGATTCTCACTATCTCTCTCGAGTCTAGACTCCGGACTCCACCGGCCGGCGGCGGCGACCATACCTCAGCCCTATATTGATCTCGAGTCTCACCAACGGTAAGTGCTCATCTTCTCCTCAATCTCGTTCTATCTCTTTAATTTCTCCTCCTTCCATTGATGACTTTTCTATTCTTCAGTAGTTCAATTCTTGTTCTTTTTCTAGAATAGATTTGTTAGATTTTCGTTTTCTTGTTCTTCTAATGGACTAATTGATTGTTAATTTGTTTTAGATTAGGGTTTTAAAGTTTAGGGGTTTCAATTAGAGTATGGAATTAAGGGTGTTATATAAAATTACTTTAATTAGGGTTTTAGAATTAGGTTTGACAAGCGAACAGTGACATGGTCTTTAGCACTGAGTATAGCTATTTTGGCTTGGCAAATTAATTGAATAGTCCTGCAATCTTCTCTTTTCGAGTTAATCTTTGTTTATGCATATACTTTGAAGTTGCCATTTTCTAAAGTGTTTCGATGAACTGTGGTTTTCTTCAAGAGGTTTGTTTATGCATATACTTTCGAGTTAATCTTTGTTTATGCATATACTTTTTGGTTTAGGTTTTTGTTCCTTCTGCTCCTTGAATAACATTAAACTAAAAGAACATCTTATATATGCAGATCGATGTGGATATTGGCTCATCATCAGTTGCAAGGAGTGTGATTGGAATTGTACTTGAATACGTAACAGAGAGATATTTTTCAGGCTTCGGAGCAAGTATCTTGATTTATATTTTTTGGATTTGTACAATGTCATCTATTGTATTTAGTGAACATGTAATTTGTTGTATCGAGTATTAGGATGAATCTTAGTTTAAAGAGTTAAATTGTTGTTGGGTTGGTTAGTTAGGATTAATTGTTTGAAGTGGGTTTGAATTTATAAAAAAACACAACAAAAAAAAACCTTTTTTAGCTTTTTAGCGACGGAATTACGTCGCTAAAAGTCTTCTTACATATCAATAAATGTTTTAGAGACACATTTTAAACAAAACTAATGTTCCTAAAGACTTTGCAACGTACTTTTAGCGACAGAAAATTCGTCGCTGAAAGTTTTAGAAATATTTTTGAAAAAATTCAAAAATAAGTCAAAATATAGAAAATACCTTTAGCGACGGAATTTCCGTCGCTAAAAGTAATCAATTCCGTCGGTAAAAATTGAATTTTTTCCGACGGACAACCAAATTCCGTCTCTAATCTTTTAGTGATGGGGTTGTCACCAACGGACACAGTCCGTCGCTAAAAGTCTTTGCTGACGGAATACCCACTTTTAGTGACGGAAAATTCCGTTGGTAAAAGTGAATTTTCTTGTAGTGATTGGTGAGCAGGCAAATGTTTCACCGAGGCATTTGGATAGAGCAGGCGCCACTAGGAGTTACCAAAACCTTTATCTAGTCGTTCATTGATGTTTGCTTGAAGTCCTTTCTTGTTGCTCCATGTAAAGGGATTTCCCGAGAAGCCAAGGTCTATAAGACCCTTTGAGTCTATCACAGAGATCAAATCGCCCGAAGAGGGAGATGCAACAAGTTTGCCTTTTTTTTCCGAGGAAGTGACAATTTCGTTAAAGTCTCCTATAGCCATCCAAGGACCAGGGAAGGAATCAATAACTTGAGATAAGTAGTCCCAGAAAGCTTGACGAGCTTGCATGTACGGTGGACCATAAATCGCAGAAAGCATCCAAGGAGAAGTAGGGGGATTCGAAAAAATAAGGGCATTGATTATATTTGGGGTAGAAGAAACTACTTCCAGGTCCACACCTAGCTTCCAAGCTAGGCATAGGCCACCTGGCGTATTAGCATGTTCAACAAAGTGAAATTGCATGTAACCGAGATTTCTTAGAATGGGAGAGATGAGAGCAGAAGAACATTTAGTTTCAGAAAGGAAGAGAATTTCAGAGGGAAAGGAGCGCACCAGGCGCCGTAGGGCTCGGACCTTTTTTCTCGTTCCGAGCCCTTGACAGTTTCTGGATAGGATCAACATGGAGGGGGTGGTTGGAGGTAGCTACCTCCTTCCACCTTGATCAAGAGAGATTTCTGAGCAGGGGATATGGGAAGCGTGGGGAGAGTGGGATATTCCTTGAAGACGGGCTTGATGTTTAAGGGATGGACGTTTTTTTTATGGTTTTTGGGCTTTAAGGGTGGTTTGGCTAGTAAAGCAATAGCAGATGACGGAACGGGAAAACCTAGGATGTAGAAGATCATAACATGAGTGATTCGGCAGGTTAAATATGGCAATGTACAATTAAATTTTAGGTGCAAATTACAGATTCTAAAATCACAAAATTTACTACCTAGAATTTCAAAAGTTGTTTATGCTTGAGCCAAGGTGCTTTAGCGAACCTGTATCTGGACTCTCTCGCAATGATCCCATGTTTAAAGCCATGCTTTCTACAAGCGTCTTCTGATTAAAAAAAAAATTTGAAAAAGGAAGAGGTACCACGCGCCACCATACATCCTATTATCATAATTTAGTTATATTTCACCTGGTTGAAATGAAATTAAGCAGATTTGTCTCTAGAATTTTAGTATAGTTAGATGGCATTAAAAGTTCATCTTAAATCCTGTTGAAGTTGAATTGTGTAGATTTCAAAAAAAAATTCTCTAGAATTTTTGTATGATAGTACATGACATATTGTATGGTTTCTAAGTTTTTGTTTGTATATTTTCTTTTTGGTAGCGTTGTACGGGTTTAATGCTAGTCTATTGCCATAATTATATTTGCCTTAGCTTTGAATTTAATGACCCTTAATCAAGCTCTAGTTCTACAATTATATCCTTGTTGAAGAACCTCAACACATTGCCGACCATCTTCTTCGATTCTTAATTTTTCTCTTAGTTCGCCCTCATTTCATTCGACTCTAGACGACACTGCCACCTTCCTTTTTCTTTCGGCAACAAAAGAATAAACCAAGATATGGTTACGCACCTCACTTATATTATCAAAAAGTATATAGAGCTTTAGGCCCCGTACGTTTACACAATTCTTTTTCGCGTTTTGTATTCTATTTTTGTTTTCAAGATTTAGTATTCAGATAGAAAATTCATGCTTGTACTTTTATTATTTTCACAATTCATTTTAACTATTTTTTCTGTCGGATTCATGTACTTATATCATTTTGATTTTTATTCTCGTAACTGTATCCTTATATTATTTATAATATACACTACCCACACCTTCCCCCTCCCCCCACTCTCTGTAAATCTTCCAAATCTATTGCCGCCCCAACCGACAGCCGTCCGATGTCGAATCGGTTGCTTTCGGGCTGAACCCCGGAACCACTGTGAAAGCCACGCGAGGGTCGGATTCCGGTGAGCCGTCCGCCGACAGGAAGGCTTCTTCATTCACACTCTCCATGAAGACTTCAGAGAATCGACACCTCTTGCTCACTTGAAAGATTGCAGCCTCGGGATCGAAAGAGAAGGCCAAACAGTGCAGGAGCCAAACCCGTTTCGCCATCTCGGCAAACATAGAGAAAAATGTTTCTGGGTATTCGCCGGAACCAACTGAATTTCTCTGATTCGGGTTTCCAAAAAAAGACGATTCCATCTTGGGATGAACAAGTCGCAAGTCCATTTCCTCCATCTCCGGCGAGACCTCGACAGGTAGCTTTTACGGTCTATGGGGTGAGACGGTGTTTTCAGATCCAGGCAATGGATAACCAAATAAGAGAGAAATTGAAAAGAGAGAGAGGGTCTACCTTTCGTCTGTAACAATGGACGAAGATGCACAGAGGAGAAGGGTAACAGTGGCGTGGGGACTTCTCTGACATGAATTCAACTTGGTCGGGAAAGGACGGAAAAAGGTGAAAACACCTTATAGGTGTTTTCCCTTTTTTCGTTACTGTTTGGATTTTGTATCCAAAACAAATATCCAAAATGATAAAAGTACAAAAAAAGAAGCAATATTTTGCCATCATTGCAAAATTTGAGTACAGAATAACGTAAACGTACGGGGCCTTAAAAACTCGTGGTTGTACTAAAAGAGGAGGACCTTCTTTAATGACTATGAAAAGTATATAGAGTAGTTAAATGCTCCTTAACAACGTTCTACAAACACCAATTACAAGAATTTTCTACAGCTCCACTACTTCTTATTAGTGATTGGAAGATTAGGTGCAAAAGCTTAGATGAATGATTGAACTAAGACCCGTTTGATTGCTATAAAGAAGAGCATGGAAAAGAGAGAAAGAAAGAGGGGAAACGGTTGCCAGTGAGAAAAGGTTAAATAGAGAGCAAAGAGTTGGGGTGTTTACCTTGCAGTTGCACCACCGGCGATGGCGGAGCTAAGAGGAAGAACAAAGCAAGAACCACCAGAATCCACCGCCGGTGAGCCCCCCAACCTCCTCCCAGTAACCGGCACAGACACCTTGACCACCCCCACCCGCAACTCCACAAGCGAAAAACTCTCTCTGCTCCCCCTAATCTTCCTGATCTACTTCGAGGTCGCCGGAGGCCCGTACGGAGAGGAGCCAGCGGTAAAGGCTGCCGGCCCCCTGTTGGCCATCCTCGGCTTCCTCATCTTTCCCTTCATCTGGAGCGTGCCGGAGGCCCTGATCACCGCCGAGCTCTCCACCGCCTTCCCCGGCAAGCCTTCGGCCCCTTCTGCGGTTCCCTCATGGGCACCTGGAAGTTCCTTAGCGGCGTCATCAATGTTGCTGCCTTCCCCGTGCTCTGCATAGACTACCTAGAAAAACTCTTCCCAGTTTTCGACTCTGGCCTCCCTCGCAAGCTTGCCATCTTAATATCCACCCTTTTCTTATCACTAGTCAACTACACCGGCTTGACCATTGTTGGCTACGCCGCCGTAGGACTCGGCGTAGTTTCCCTACTGCCGTTCATTATCATGTCGTTGATAGCAATCCCTCAGATTCACCCTCACCGTTGGGGCAGTTTAGGCCAACAGGGTGTGAAGAAGGACTGGAATCTGTTCTTCAACACCCTGTTTTGGAACCTGAACTTTTGGGATTTACGTTAGGGAAAATTAGGAAAAAGTGAGTTTTTGGGTAAAATTTTTGGGGATGATGGGTTTGTTTTGAAAACTTGTGAAAAAGTGGGGCAGCTTTTTAAAATTTCTGAACAAGGGGAGAGGTTAGGAAAAAATGGGTTTTCTTAACTCCTTTAATTTGCTCTTCCCAAATTACCCCTGCCCCTAAAAGAATGACCTCCTGTTATAGTCCCTTCCCCACGCCTGATTTGCTCCCTCCTTGGCAGTGGGTGTGTGAAAGGCAATGAGAATATATGCTGAAATGTGTGATCCTGTGTGTGTGGGGTGAGAATAGTGGGACTGCTGTGTGGGAAATGATATATGTGAAATGGGTTTGTGAGATTTCATGAAGTGGGTTTGTATATTGCTTGTGTGTGTTTGTGTGATAGTGTGTATAAAGGAGAAGAGGAGGTACAGCCGTGCTGTGTATGAGTGTGTTCTGGGTTTGGACAGAAGGTGTAGAGAAGAAGAAGATGGGAAAAAGGTTAACAATTATGTGCAATGGGAGTGGTAGACGGTGCTTGCACAGTTGTACCACGTAGCTATGGGGCATCGTGCAATTCTCATAAAATGATGAAACTTTACAGGAATATTCTTAGGACAATTATAGAATTACTGTTAAAATTTCAGATTTTTCTGATATCGTTTAATATTTTCAATATGTTTTGAAAGTTTAGTTACTCTAAAATTAGTTTGGAGCCCTTACAATGGTTAATAAATTCTGGAACAATTACTGTAATGATTTTATGATGTAAATAAGTTTCTTTTTAAGTTTCGTAATTTTTAGAGTTGATTTGATACTAATTCCATATCGTATTTGATTTAGCAAAACGGATGATTTTTAAATGGTTTCGTTACTTTTTATTTCCTAGTTTCTGTTGCACTATTTTTCTTATATATTTTGAAGCTATCATGAAAATTATGGGACTTTGATTTGGGCTAGAAGCATTAATTGCTCTTTTTGGGTTTTTTCTGGTATTTAAGAAAATCGTTTTGAATTTGAAAATATTCAAAATTTCAGAAAATTTATATTGTAACTTGTTATGCTGTTTTAATGTACAAAAGAATTTTATAAGAATTTATTATCATTCTAGAGTGTCTTAATTCGTTACAGACTGTGCAAGGTTATCGTTTAGCTAGGTTTAGCTGCTCTATCAATCCTGTTCCTTTTCGTTTACTTTAAGAGTGTCAGAGTGAGCAATGATTAAGATTAAGCATTATATTAATAATTTGTGAGGCTAGGCTGAATTCTAATAATTAATTTTTCCATTTAGGTTAATTCGAGGTTTGAACAATGTTGAATAACAGCGAGCGCATAACCTGGATCGTATTAAGGGATTTTTATCCGAACCAAACTCTTCATATTTGATTTCGTACGTTCTCTTGATTTGTTATCGCTATTCTTATCATATATGAACTTCTTTTGTAATGAAAAGTACCGCGTTTTGTCACTTCTCAATTAGACCGCATTTTTTCGGCCCAAATATACACGTTGGTGCCGAGGAGAAAATGATCCACTTCGGAGTGTGTTTACCGATCAATCATAGAAGAACAGTGTAGAAACACGGTCTGGGTGAAACTAGTCACATTCTGCCGAAACACAAGTCCTTTTATGTAAAAGTGCATGTCAGATTCTGCTGATGCCCCAGTCTTTTTATGCAGAAATTACGGGGGGCACAAGCGTTGCTTTTGCTTCGGTGAGACTCCTAAAAAAAGAAGCACTTTACATGCAAATACACTTTCCCTTGCTAAGGGGGTTGGGATTGAAGAAACAGATGCGGTTTAGCCGTTTTGTAATGAAAAGCAAAGCGTTTTGTCACCTCTAAATTAGGGCCCATTTTTCGGCCCAAATATACACGTAGTTGTTGATGAGAAATTGATCCGCTTCGGAGTGTGTTTACCGAGCAATCATAGAAGAACGGGTGTCTGGCTGTGCCCCCCGTAATTTCTGCATAAAAAGACTGGGGGTCGGCAGAATTCGACATGCTCTCTTGCATAAAAAGACTTGGGTTTCTGCACACAATGACTTGTGTGGTGTTAGAACCAAAATACTTACTTTTTTCAGAGTAAGACTTGTATCACCACGACCATGCATCACCCCTCACATTCCTAACCTTAAAATCTACACCCAACTCAATCATCACTCCCCACTTCCTCCAGAAGTCAATCGAATCTTCTCAGAAACATTTTATCAAATAGTTGGCGCCCACTCTCACCCTCCCTTAATAGCCACCGCCCTTTTTAACCTCCGCATATTCCCTCACATAAGCCTCAATTTTATCCAACAAATCAATCCCAATCGCCAATATCTTTATTACGACTATGCTAGTAACGTGCCGGGCTAGTCGAAAATCAAAGTTTATCATAGTCAGCACTTTCGATGGTTATTATACAACTAGCCCGGCACGTTACTAGCATAGTGGAAATAAAGATATTGGCGATTGAGATTGATTTGTTGGATAAAATTGAGGATTATGTGAGGGAATTTACATTCAACCTGCAGTCTAGAAATACTACTCAGGTTCATGCCAAATTGCATGTCAAACATGTAGCATTCCCCATATTCATAAGAAGTGATTACAAAGGAACTGAACATTAAAGGTACGTACCGTGGCCTTTTGAGTACCCTAATGTGCAGCAAGATTCTTCCACTGAACTAGCTTGACTCGAGCTGGTTTTCTCTTAATTTGATCATCATATGACAATGTCGAATCCTTATTTACCTTGGCCTTCCAATTCCTAAATTTCCTTCCAAATGATCGTAAGTGCCACTCCTCGGAACCACAAGTCCAGAAGCCGTTTCTCTGTTTAAAGGGTTTGTAGATTGCATAGAGAAAGGTCCGGTGCTGGTTGAAGTAAAAGAAATTAGAGTTATGTGCTTCTAAAAGTAGTAAAAATATAAATAATTGATATAAGTTAGACTGCTTTACCATTGATAAGAGTACTTAAAATCTTATTTACAATGCTGAACACCATTGCTTAGCTAAATAACATGAACATCACTAGTCTGTAAAAACTTTCAGCTTACAATAATCAGCAACGTTGAAAGAAACATAGAATTTTGAGCCAGTAATTTGTCTAATAATACATCAGCAGAAGCAAGAATCTTAATGTAAGTGATCCGAAACGGTTAAATGGGGACCACAGTACAGAGCTAGAAGCAAGGATCGTGGTGGCACCAGTCGGTTTGTGCGAAAACAACAGTCGGTTTCTGCGAAAACACCAGTCGGTTTCTGCAAAAACAACAGTCGGTTTCTGCAAAACCACCAGTCGGTTTCTGCAAATGTGCTCGTCGGATTGTGCGGATGCGCAAGTCAATTTATGCAAAACTTAGCATATGGGGCCCGGGCCCCGCAAGAAAAATGATCTCGGCGGGACCACTACATATGTGGGATGCCCTTGCGGGCCCCACGCAAACACATTGCCCTTGCCCTTGCAGGCTAAGAGGAACATTGCCAAGGGGGTTGGGATTATTGATGGTTGTCAACATCCTACGTTTTGATGAGCATTCTTGCCAAGGGGGTTAGAAGCATTTACTGTGCTCCCCATTTTCCAACTGGCGCCCACTCTCACCTAAACATGATGTGATCAATATGTGTAACTGTAACTTTTTGTCTGTGTAACCATGCTTGGGATTTTTATGTATCCGTTAAAAAATATTATTAGCGGGTTGCCAGTAAACACTCATATGTGTGTAAGACAGTTGCTGGAACAACGTTATTTGCACGGCGTAATATTGATGGCATCATTGTTGCGTTTACTAATACCGTAGGTCGTTTGCGCGATGCATACGACATTTGCGAATGGCATTTAATCGACGTTGTTGTGGTTTAGCAGACACAGAAAGTGCTAATGTTGTCATTTTCTTCATGGGTTGTTGAAGGCACGCAAGGTCCGACATCGTTTGCACCATCTTGCGGATCACCAACAGTAGCCACAAGTCCACACTGCATGAAAGTAACAAATCAAGAGAACGTACGAAATCAAATATGAAGAGTTTGGTTCGGATAAAAATCCCTTAATACGATCCAGGTTATGCGCTCGCTGTTATTCAACCTTGTTCAAACCTCGAATTAACCTAAATGGAAAAATTAATTATTAGAATTCAGCCTAGCCTCACAAATTATTAATATAATGCTTAATCTTAATCATTGCTCACTCTGACACTCTTAAAGTAAACGAAAACGAACCGGATTGCTCGAGCAGCTAAACCTAGCTAACCGATAACCTTGCACAGTCTGTAACGCATTAAAACACTATAGAATGATAATAAATCCATATAAAATTCTATTGTACAATAAAAAAGCATAACAAGTTACAATATAAATTTTCCGAAATTTTGAATATTTTCAAATTCAAAACGATTTTCTTAAATACCAGAAAAAACCCAAAAAGAGCAATTAATGCTTCTAGCCCAAATCAAAGTCCCATAATTTTCATGATAGCTTCAAAATATATAAGAAAAATAGTGAAACAAAAATTAGGATTTAAAAAGTAACGAAACCATTTTAAAATCATCCGTTTTGCTAAATCAAATACGATATGGAATTAGTATCAAATCAACTCTAAAAATTACGAAACTTAAAAAGAAACTTATTTACATCATAAAATCATTACAGTAATTGTTCCAGAATTTATTAACCATTGTAAGGGATCCAAACTAAGTTTAGAGTAACTAAACTTTCAAAACATATTGAAAATATTAAACGATATCAGAAAAATCTGAAATTTTAACAGTAATTCTAGAATTGTCCTAAGAATATTCCTGTAAAGTTTCAGCATTTTATGAGAATTGCACGATGCCCCATAGCTACGTGGTACAACTGTGCAAGCACAGTGTACCATTCCCACTGCACAGAATTGTTAACCTTTTACCCATCTTCTTCTTCTCTACACCTTCTGTCCAAACCCAGAACACATACACAGCACTGTTGTCCCTCCTCTTCTCCTTTATACACACTATCACACAAACACACACAAGCAATATACAAACCCACTTCATGAAATCTCACAAACCCATTTCACATATATCATTTCCCACACAGCAGTCCCACTATTCTCATCCCACTCACGCATGATCACACATTTTAGTATATATTCTCATTGCCTTTCACACACCCATTGCCAAGGAGGGAGCAAATCAGGCGTGGGGAAGGGACTATAACAGGAGGTCATTCTTTTAGGGGCAGGGGTAATTTGGGAAGAGCAAATTAAAGGAGTTAAGAAAACCCATTTTTTCCTAACCTCTCCCCTTGTTCAGAATTTTTAAAAAGCTGCCCCACTTTTTCACAAGTTTTCAAAACAAACCCATCATCCCCAAAAATTTTACCCAAAAACCCACTTTTTCCTAATTTTCCCAAAACGAAACAATCTCTCTCGCGTGTGCTATTTTGATTCAATTTTGATTTTTTTTTTGGTTTACAACTTTTCAACTAGTTGGACTACTATGCAAGATTTTATATGATTCCAACGATGATTTTGTGCTCGAGGAGGAGTCAAAGAAACTGACTGTGGAGCTAACTGGGGCAATGAGAAGAAGTAAACAATCATAAATCTTGGAGCCTCGTGTGCGTGCAGAAGCCGCTTTGTTTAATTTAATATACGAGACATAGAGAATGCTTGAAAGTATTCCTTTCATTTTAAATTTTTTTTCGTTGCAAATTCTTTATGATAAACAATTTAAAGTGAATGATTTTTATAATATTAAAGTTTATCGCTTGTTACAGCAACAAAGGGAAAATCTTTTTTCTTTTGACTTTTAGTTGATTTCTTAAAAGAAGTCTTATGATGCATCTAAAGATACTAATAATATGATATATTTTCATCGCAAAAAATGACATAAATGTAATTTTTCTGATAGAATGTTCTTTTAGCATGACATCGTTGTTCCTAGTAAGTAATGCTAGGATTTTTAACATTGAAGCATTATTTCAGGAACAAGCTTTTAGAAAGATCACATTTTTGCGCCGCATTGCTTGCCAATAGTTGCATCGGACAATCATAACATTTCTTATGAAGCCACAAAAATGTGTAGTTGACTCGTTGATGTATTTTTTCTTTTTTGGGTAAGAGGTCCCAAGTATTATTTCAATCAAAATCATATGTCCATGATATGAAAATGTTTCACCTCTATACTCCTCATTCCAATCTACTTCCCCAGTTATCTACTACTAAACAAGCAAGTATACATTAATTACAGAAGAATTTGTCTATCAATTTCCCAAGCCTCACATAATGCAACTAGCAGGGGCTTTCCTCCAGCTGTACACTCTATGCTTGACTCATTGTTGAATCACAGCCAGACAACCTTGAACTGAAGCTGCTTGTTTCTTGAATACCCAATTGTTTCTCTCTTGCCAAAGTCCATAAACAGCTAGGGCCATTATCAGTTTACACAGTCTAGCCTTGAAACTTTTGCCTCTGAAATGATGGTAAGCATACTGCAATGCTTGGTGCCATGATACAAAACTGACCTTTACTTGCAGTTTCCTCAAAATCAACTCCCATAATTCTTGTGAATAAGGGCATTGTACTAATAAATGATTCATGGTTTCACGTTGATGTATTTGGTCATTTGGTAATATATTTTTATCAGTTGAAAGTAATAGTAAGGAAGCCGTTTTGTTTAATTTAGCATAGGAGGAGACATATAATGCTTGAAAGTAATCCTTTCATTTAGAACTGCTTTCCATTGCAAATTCTTTGCGATAAGCAATTTAAAAGTGAATGGCTTTTATAATAATAGGAAAAATTAGGAAAAAGTGGGTTTTTGGGTAAAATATTTGGGGATGGTGGGTTTGTTTTGAAAACTTGTGAAAAAGTGGGGCAACTTTTAAAAACTTCTGAAAAAGGGGATGACTTGTGAAAAAATGGTTTTTCTTCTAATGATGACTTTTCATTTCCCATACTATCCCTCCCCCTGTTTTGTCCCTTTCTTGATGGGAAGATGCGTTGGTGAAAATGTCACCAAGAGAAAACAAAAGGCATAGAGAAGAAGAAGAAGAAGAAGATGGGTAAAGGTTAACAAGTCTGTGCAGTGGGAGTGGTACACTGTGCTTGCACAGTTGTACCACATAGCTATGGGGCATCGTGCAAATCTCATAAAATGCTGAAACTTTACAAGAATATTTTTAGGACAATTATAGAATTACTGTTAAAATTTCAGATTTTTCTGATATCGTTTAATGTTTTCAATATTTTTTGAAAGTTCAGTTACTCTAAAATTAATTTGGAGCTCTTAAAATTCTTAATAAATTCTGGAATATTTACTTTAATGATTTTATGATGTAAATAAGTTTCTGTTTAAGTTTCGTAATTTTTAGAGTTGATTTGATACTAATTCCATATCGCATTTGATTTAGAAAAATGGATGATTTTAAAATGGTTTCGTTACTTTTTAAATCCTAATTTCTGTTTCACTATTTTTCTTATATATTTTGAAGCAATCATGAAAATTATGGGACTCTGATTTGGGCTAGAAGCATTAATTGCTCTTTTTGGGTTTTTTTTATGGTATTTAAGAAAATCGTTTTTAATTTGAAAATATTCAAAAATTCAGAAAATTTATATTGTAACTTGTTATGCTGTTTTAAGATACAAAACCATTTTATAAGAATTTATTATCATTCTAGAGTGTCTTAATGCGTTACAGAGTGTGCAAGGTTATCGGTTAGTTAGGTTTAGCTGCTCGAGCAATCCGGTTCGTTTTCGTTTACTTTAAGAGTGTCAGAGTGAGCAATGATTAAGATTAAGCATTATATTAATAGTTTGTGAGGTTAGACTGAATTATAATAATTAATTTTTCCATTTAGGTTAATTCGAGGTTTGAACAAAGTTGAATAACAGCGAGCGCATAACCTGGATCGTATTAAGGGATTTTTATCCGAACCAAACTCTTCATATTTGATTTCGTACATTCTCTTGATTTGTTATCGCTATTCTTTTGGATTCTGTTATTTTCATAAAGTCGCATTGTTTGCCTTGAAAACCCTGTTTTGAGCCTTACACGTTTATTGAAAATCATATTCGATGCTCTGTGTTTATTTCTCGTTGTGCATCGATTTAATCATTGTACTATCAATAGGCTTAGAGACTTTTCATCACGTCATTAATGTCATGTATCGATGAGAATCAGCATACATGTGCCACTTAAAAATTGGGCATCGAGAGTGAGGGTGCATGGGTTAATATAGGACAAAAAAATACTATGATCTCGGACTCTTGTGCCAATCAATATGCGTATTTTGATGAATGTCATTTTTCCATCAATTGACCTCATATTAATTAAGCATTAGAACTTCAGTTAGCAAAATGAACCATGTTTAGAAGTTAGAATTTTTATCATATATGAACTTATTTTGTAATGAAAAGCACCGCGTTTTGTCACCTCTCAATTAGGCTGCATTTTTTCGGCCCAAATATACATGTAGGTGCTGAGGAGAAAATGATCCGCTTCGGAGTGTGTTTATCGATCAATCATAGAAGAACGGTGTAGAAGCACGGTCTGGGTGAAACTAGTCACTTTCTGCAGAAACACAAGTCACTTTCTGCAGAAACACAAGTCATTTTATGCAAAAGTGCATGTCGGATTCTGCCAATGCCCCAGTCTTTTTATGTAAAAATTACGGGGGGCACAAGCGTTGCTTTTGCTTCGGTGGGACTCCTAAAAAGAGGACCTCGCTAAGGGGGTTGGGATTGAAGAAACGGATGCGGTTTAGCCATTTTGTGATGAAAAGCGCTACGTTTTGTCACCTCTCAATTAGGCCGCATTTATTCGACCCAAATATACGCGGTGGTGCCGAGGAGAAAATGATCCGGATTGCTCGCAAACTATTAATATAATGCTTAATCTTAATCATTGCTCACTCTGACACTCTTAAAGTAAACGAAAACGAACCGGATTGCTCGAGCAGCTAAACCTAACTAACCGATAACCTTGCACACTCTGTAACGCATTAAGACACTCTAGAATGATAATAAATTCTTATAAAATGGTTTTGTACCTTAAAACAGCATAACAAGTTACAATATAAATTTTCTGAATTTTTGAATATTTTCAAATTAAAAACGATTTTCTTAAATACCATAAAAAAAAACCCAAAAAGAGCAATTAATGCTTCTAGCCCAAATCAGAGTCCCATAATTTTCATGATAGCTTCAAAATATATAAGAAAAATAGTGAAACAGAAATTAGGATTTAAAAAGTAACGAAACCATTTTAAAATCATCCATTTTTCTAAATCAAATGCGATATGGAATTAGTATCAAATCAACTCTAAAAATTACGAAACTTAAACAGAAACTTATTTACATCATAAAAACATTAAAGTAAATTTCCAGAATTTATTAAGAATTTTAAGAGCTCCAAATTAATTTTACAGTAACTGAACTTTCAAAAAATATTGAAAACATTAAACGATATCAGAAAAATCTGAAATTTTAACAGTAATTTTATAATTGTCCTAAAAATATTCCTGTAAAGTTTCAGAATTTTATGAGATTTGCACGATGCCCCATAGCTATGTGGTACAACTGTGCAAGCACAGTGTACCACTCCCACTGCACAGACTTGTTAACCTTTACCCATCTTCTTCTTCTTCTTCTTCATGCCTTTTGTTTTCTCTTGGTGACATTTTCACCAACGCATCTTCCCATCAAGAAAGGGACAAAACAGGGGGAGGGATAGCATGGGAAATGAAAAGTCATCATTAGAAGAAAAACCATTTTTTCACAAGTCATCCCCTTTTTCAGAAGTTTTTAAAAGTTGCCCCACTTTTTCACAAGTTTTCAAAACAAACCCATCATCCCCAAAAATTTTACCCAAAAACCCACTTTTTCCTAATTTTCCCTTTTAATATTAAAGTTTATCCCTTGTTGCAGCAACAAATGGAAAATCCTTTTTCTTTTAGCTTTTCGTTGATTTCTTAAAAGAAGTCTTATGATCCATCTAACAATACTAATAATTTGATATATTTTTATTTCTTAAATGACATAAAGAAGACCTTTCCAAACTCCTCTCCCTCTCCCCCCGCACCGTCTCTTTGCCATCATGAGATGTACATATTTTTCTCCCCATTCTCTTTGCCTGTCTTTCGACTCCTCCTCTCCCTCTCACCCCGCACCGTCTGTGGTCACCCCCCCGTCGCCATAAACCACCTCCACCTCACCACCACCTAGCTGGCCACCCACAACACCCATAGCGGCTAATAGTTGAAA
This sequence comes from Escallonia rubra, assembly GCA_033065855.1. Taxonomy (NCBI): domain Eukaryota; kingdom Viridiplantae; phylum Streptophyta; class Magnoliopsida; order Escalloniales; family Escalloniaceae; genus Escallonia; species Escallonia rubra. The sequence continues at coordinate 168,285 of JAVXUO010001048.1, read as the reverse complement.
GAGTCCTTGTTCAGTGGAACACCATACTCACCCATTCTAAAGAAGAACTTTCCAAACTCCTTGTAGAGCCCCCTCTTGCAAACACGTGAATTAAAGAGTTGAAGGTCCCCAGTTCGGTGCCCGCTTGATTTCGGCCCCTCTTTGGTGTCTGCTTGATTTCCTAAGCAAGAGAAATTACGTACTAACAACCATCTAAATCTGTATGCTCAAAGAAGAATGTCCATGTCTCTTGGCTTCTGTGTGGTATTTGGGCTTAACATTATTTTCCTCTTCTTATATGCCAGTAGTTAAACCCATGTTTGTGAATCAAATACTATGGTTTGGCTGTGCAGGTACTATATCATAAACGGGAAGATGGACTCGGCTTGCTGGACTATTAGCATTTTTCTTGAATAGGGTTATTAATCCAAGTTCAAGCAATCCGGCCGAAGTGGGAGTACAAACCAAAGTTTTTAGGGTTAATTACAAAACAGTCCCCTGAGGTTTACATGTTTTTGCACTTTGCTCCCCGTGTTTACAACTTTTGCAATAATGTCCCCCGAGGTTGACAAAACCATTGCAAACGACTCCAAAAACCAACGTCCGTCCAAATTCGGCAGTTAAGTCCGCATGTGCACAGCACATGCCATTTTGCCATGGGCAAATCAGTCCATTCCTTACCAAAACCCTCTGAAAACCCTAAATATCTCTCTTCTCTATCTTCCTCTCCTACCGAATCCACGCCGTACCTCGCCGGAATCACCGGCATCCGCACGTCCTCCTCCCTCACCGCCCCGGCCTTGGTCAGGAAATCCTCCAGAGTCATCTCCGGCTCCCGACTCCCCCCCGCCGCCGTCGTCGCCTCCTCCTCCGGCGACGATCTCGTTCCAGACCTCGTCCACCGTCCTATTCCCCCCATCGCCGGCGGCGGGGGAGGGAATCGGCGTAGATGTTCTTGAGCAGCTCGTCCATGTTCATGGAGCCGAAGCTCTTGCTCTGATCGGCCTGGAGCCCGGAGGCAGCGAGGGAATGTATAGAAGAGTCGCGCGGCAGATCCGGATTGGCCGGTGACATAGACGCCATCACCTTCGACGACGCCATATATGCACCTCCCCCCCGATTCTCTAGGGCTTGTGCGGGATTTCGTATGCAGATGATCAAATTCAGCGTGCGGGATTTCTTGCAGTCCTCCCAAGAAATCTTCCAAAATCTCTCGGTCACTTCAAAAGCTACTCCGCTCTGTTTTCAGGCCTAAACAGCAGAGCAACACCGCTGTTTTTTCGCGTGCAAGAGCGTTCACAAGAAGGGTTTTTCGTGGTCTACGACAGGTCCGGTGGCGGGCTATCCACGATACCCGAGGCACCGGAGACTGCGGCCGAGTACGACGTTCTTTCGCCGGAAATGAATTCGCTGGCGAGACGGACGGCCTCCGACCGGTTGAGACGGTTGTGAACCCGAAGATGGGGAAGGGGAACACAGAGAGAGAGAGAGAGATGAACACAGTGGTGGGGAAGATGGGGAAGGGGAAATTACAAATTTGCCCATGGCAAAATGGCATGTGCTGTGCACATGCGGACTTAACTGCCGAATTTGGACGGACGTTGGTTTTTGGAGTCGTTTGCAATGGTTTTGTCAACCTCAGGGGACATTATTGCAAAAGTTGTAAACACGGGGAGTAAAGTGCAAAAACGTGTAAACCTCAGGGGACAGTTTTGTAATTAACCCAAGTTTTTATACCGTGGATTTGAGCTTCTTTAGCTCGTTCATAGTCGTAAAACTGAAGCTGGTCACGATCAGTAAGCCAAACCATATCTTTTAAGCGCTTCAGGGAAGGGCAGGAAAGATCGGGGCGGGGACGAGTTTTCTAAACTTGCTTAGAATGGGGTATGGTATTGCACTTACATGACCCGGTGGCGGGGCGGAGTTTCAGGGCTACCAGGGTGGGTATGAATATTATAAGATTCGCATCCGACCCGTCTCATTGCCATTTTTAAAGCCATTGAATTGCCCTTCCTTGGACACACCCGTCCTTGGGTAAAAATCTGTCAACTCAGAAATGCTACACCATTCCCTGGGTGCTTGACCACCTCTTCAGTATCCGTAATGCTTGACCTCCTTTCCATGGGCCATTTCCAAACACGAAATGAAGGCATTCATGCTAAGCCAATACATGGCTCTTGGGGGCTTGCACTTTACAAAAACTGTTGCCATGGTGCTGACCATGCCTGATCACCATTTTGCATTATACTCTTCGGCGGCAATGCATCATCGGCCACACCTCTGCACTGCCTCGATAAAGTATGCCTTATGTGCCACACGTATATCGTTGTGCTACTTATATTATTGTGCCTCAACACTCTGTCATACTACCATGCCCCCGACCTAAGTCATATCTTCACCACACCATGTGCAACTCACCTTGGTCGTGCAATCATGTTTGACTAGCTCCCCAGAGCATGTGGTATTAGGAAAGGTCCCAGCTCAAAAATGCTTTTGCAAGAGGATCTTTTGCAGCGTGATGTGTTCGTTCTTCAAGACGAATATCCATGGCTTGGGCGCTCACGTGAAAACACGCCTAAACTGTGTGACACTCACGTTATTGATGATTATCAATGCTTCCAGGATCATAACCTATAGATTTCCAAGGGGCATCGTGACTAGTCCGCTTGACAACATGTATCTGATCTTCTCCACGTACCAGTCTTTGGTCTTCGAGCCTTTTGATGCCCATTGGGAACACATAAGGGTATTGGTCTAGTGACTGGGTTAATAGCATTCTCTTGACATACTGGTAATGTGTGAGCCAGTCTTTCGAGATAGTCATAAAAGTTGCGTTGAGACATCTCGAGTTAAAATGTCGGTCCGGCAATTCAGCAGAAATTGACACACGGTGCACCGTGTGCAAACTTGCAGTTTCTCCCTCTAAAACTTCAGAGATAAAAAATTCTACAAAGAGAAGAGGCTTAAGTACTTGATCCTTCTTCTCAACCTTAACACTTAAACGTCAAGATATGACTCTGCCCCTGCAGCACTGTCACTCCTCAAACTCTGTCCGAGTACCCTTGGTCTTCGTCTCCATCCTATCTTTGCTATATCTCACACTATCGTAGTTGGTGTATGACTCGGACTATACTCTTTTGGTACACCCATATTTACTGCAAACTCAATTTGGAATCACATATGGTGCCACTTGTTATTAAATCATCAGACAAAGCATGTATAAGCTACAAGCATGTGGTAAACAAACTATTGGCATAACAAAAATTGAAAGTCATACCTTCGTCCGTGGTAGCTTGCAAAAGAAGGATTAATGATTATCTAGGCATGTTTTCAAATCTATCCTCTAATTACGTATGTACCACGTCTAAAGGGGGACTTGAATTTGATTAAGTGAGAGTAGGATATCAACCCCTATGACAAATTTTGGTTACTACCTGGATTGGAGGAATCAATTCATCAATGTGTGCGCACATGCACATTATATTAGTAGCCCCATTTAATTTATACTAAACATCGTCACTAAAAAATTGATATCACTTCTTTTGGTTTGTAAAAAGTTGAAAGTGAATCATTTGGGTTACAATTCACTTTTTGGCGGTTAAGTTTCATACCGTATTATCTTCTATTTTCACGTTATTTATCTCATGTTGAGAGTCCTCTATAGATTTTTATCACTTTTTAAGGAGTTATGCATCCTATTGTTTCTGCATGTTGTTTAAGCAGGAAAGTATACATGTAAACAAGAACCTTTCAATCCTCGGAGATTTACCCGATCGACAAAGTGGAAACATTTCAAAACTACCATGACAAAAATATGGTCTTATTTAGTTTAAACATTTGGAATAGGGAATATCGGAATAATCTCGTTTGATATATAAAGTGTGTTTCGAAGTGGTTGCGTCATTACCTTTCATGTACTTTGTGATCTTAGTTTAAATGCTCGTTTATTATATAAGAGACAAGCTAGCCTTACATTGTACCAAGCAAATTAAAGATAATCTTGCATGTGCTGGCTATGATGTTTGTTTCTCATGCCAGGGCAGGCAGTATTGCACCAATGTTTGGTTGCTACTCTCCACAGACAACATTTCTGGTTTTAAGACATTCAAAACTTTTCCTGGGACATGATTTATGTTCCATGAGATTTTTTTCCTCGTATTAGTTTATCTTTTGTTCTTTGCTTCGGTAGGACAGAAAAAGAAGTTACCTTTACCTAAACCTTTTGTTACATCAATTACAGCCGCGAGAAGTATGTATATGAATATAATTGGAGAATGATACTTGAATTCTGAGTCTGTCGCCATGTACTTTATAAGTGTGCAAAAGCACTAGCTAGAGCTTAAATTGGCGGGAGGAGTGAAGCTCGAATACCAGTTCTAGATTATCATTTCAATTTGACCTTTGGCGCCATATGTTTCATAAGTGTTTTTGAATGTACAACTGGATCTCAAATAATAAAAGTGGAACCCAAACATCTTTGATCATATATCTTTAAGACAGTGAAAATACCAAACAAAGATCTTAGTTGCTGACATGCAGATCCCATGAGCAAGATTCAATGATCCGACAAGCAAAATCGAATGATCTCAGTCAGACCAATAGTTCCGACCATCTAATAGTGAGGTGCTGAGTCATCTAATTAAGACCTAATTTTCTCAAGTACTGCAATTTGCTTCATTGCAGGTGTTGAGTCCGTAAGGGTCTATTGCGCCATTCTGCTTCGTATAAATCATCGCCAAAGATTTGCCCTCTTCTAATTTCAGCTTCATCATGCCGTGTCAGCCCCTCAACAACAAGGCGAAGATCCATTTTACCATCACTATCTTTGTCCATTGTTAACCCCTCACCATCTGTTGCTAATTCCTCGTCGTCAAAATCACTGTCGTTAATCTCTATTGCGGATGCCTGAAAAAAAGAATTAAGTTGCATACCTGGAAAAAATTCATGCAAAGAGGGAAGGGGAGAGAGTACAATAGAGAGTATCTTCCTTTTTCTTCAGCTTAATCTAAATCGTCTATCGACACTGAGTACTCAAATTCTCGTCACATTGAACTATGAATACGTGGAAGGCACACAATGATCTCACGTAGGAAAAGGAAGAGGAAAGAAAATGATCTCGCGGAGGTGATGGAAGACACTCCAATTTTCTAGGGTCGACTATCCATTATACTACTACACAGCTTACTTCAAAATTAGGACAATGGCAATGGGAGTACATGGTGGCATGATATATAGTAATCTTGTAAGTGAATCCTTGTAACAGGAAACTTAACAAGGAAAAGAGATCTTCCATATCGGAAAAGTTATTATGTGGCTGTCACACAGACCAATTCGTTGCTACCACACACAACTTTCCAATGGCTTTGCATTAAACCATTGCATATCGATCTCTGGTTACAGTGGCTAGTGCACTAACACGTGATGTACAGACAAACTCAATTTTCCACTTCAATATTCCAACTGGATGACTTCCTCACCAAAAATGACTTCCTCTAACTTCCAAGATGACTTCCTCACCAAAAACAACTTTGCACATATCATATATCTAAGCGGATTGTATATTTCTAAATAAAAAGTAGAACCTTTGAAATTACCTGTAGGTGTTCTTTGAGGTCTGCAACATGTGACGATCGAGCTGGACTTGAAAGTATGGTCATCTTTGGCAAGTGCAATCCTCCAGATGAGAAACGCAACATCTGGAGACATTTACGCAATCTTGCTGCCTTTAATGAAGACATTGTTAAAGCAACTTTTGCATTGCAGAAACTCGATAGCATGGGCAGTTCCGCTAGGTGTAGGAACTCCAACCGAGGAAATTCTATGTCATCATTTGTCCCTTCCTTTCCCATGTCGTCGTATACGATAGTTTCCATCATAGGACATGATTTTACTACTAATACTCGTAGATGTTCGAGGGTTCTAACCACAGAACATGAGAAAAACATTTTCAGGAGGTCACACTGCACAATTTTTATTTCAGTTAAACTTCGAAGATCCAAGATTCCACGGGGATCCTTGTTCCACAGTGACCGCAACTTAGGTAGTGTATATACTTCTAACGTACTTATTCTTGAGAGGAGCCAGCCATGTTGCTCACGGGCATTTAGTCCCCGAAGATCAAATAACTCTCTCGCCTCATCGCAACTTCTAACGTCCAACTCTTGCAGATTTTGCAACGATACCAACCAGTTTGGTGAAACAAGTGTTGACACTTCACATTCACTTATAATTACCCGTCTTAAATTGCAAAAGGATTCAGCTCGATGACCGATTTCCAGTGGGGAAAATCCTACACGATACAAGTGTAATTCTTCCAAGCTTGGGAAAAAAACCTGCCAAAGTCATTGTAATTTGTTAATAGATTTAGTAGCAGGAAAATTTCTAACGCAACTCAAGCACACCAACTGTAATCGCAGTTGTTAGGAGTTCTATCAATATTCAATACTAATATTAATGTTGGGCATTCTTCCGGGTAGACTCTTAATACTACCAATTTAACTTCAAACAATTCTTTTAGTAAAGGTCACAACTCAGGAATTGTTCATGTCTACTGCACCCCTTAGAAAGTACCACAAATCTCTGAAATTCTCCCCCTAAATATGATATCGGTAACTTCACTGACGTTTGGATTCTAATACCGCAACTTCTACTTTCATCTTCACACAAGCTTCCATCTGCACTACTTTTTCCCTTATGTGAGCATATATGTATACGTGATCAAATTAGGAGATATTTTATGTCATTACACACCACTTCTCTGATAAAATAGTGGTTGTTGTTAGTAGTTTTGTTTGATTGGGTGCATATTACGTTGTAGGGCTAGGGGTTGGTAGTTTGAGAGATGGTAGGAGGTAAAGTATTTATCGTACTTGTATCTCTGTCTTTGCTACATATAATGGGTTGCCTAGATATTTTGCATTTTGGTGGTATATGGAGGCAGGATATATAGTAATCTTCCATATCGGTTACAGTGGCATATCACTGGTTACAGTGGCTAGTGCACTAACACGTGATGTACAAGGGGGCACATCATCATCTCAATGTGCAGACAAACTCAATTTTCCACTTCAATATTCCAACTGGATGACTTCCTCACCAAAAATGACTTCCTCTAACTTCCAAGATGACTTCCTCACCAAAAACAACTTTGCACGTAACATATATTTAAGCAGATTGCATATTTCTAAATAAAAAGCAGAACCTTTGAAATTACCTCTAGGTGTTCTTTGGTCGTCTTTCGCATATGCAATGGTCCAGAAACTTTTGCACTGCAGAAACTCGATAGCTTGGGCAGTTCCGAAAGATATAGGAGCTCCAACCGAGGAAATTCAATGTCATCATCACCTGTCCCTTCCTTTCCCTCGTCGTCGTATACGATAGTTTCCAGCATAGGACAACATGCTACTGTTAATTTCCGTAGCTGTTCGAGGGCTCTAGCCACGGAACATGAGAACAACATTTTTAGGAGGCCACAATTCTTAATTTCTATTTCTGTTAAACTCCGAAGATCTAGGATTCCACGGGGATCTCCGTTCCACAGAGACTGCAACTTCGGCAGTCCATGTATTGTTAACGTACTCATTCTTGAGAGGAGCCGTACATGTTGATCACGGGCATTTAGTCCCTGAAGATCAAATAACTCTCTCGCCTCAACACAATTTTCAACTTGCAACTCTTGCAGATATTGCAGCCAGTTTGGCGAAACAAGTGTTGACGCTTCACATAAACTTATCTTTACAAGTCTTAAATTGCAAAAGGATTCAGCTCGATGACCGATTTCCAGTGGGGAAAATCCTACATGGCGCAAGTGTAATTCTTCCAAGCTTGGGAAAAAAACCTGCCAAAGTCATTGCAATTTGTTAATAGATTTAGTAGCAGGAAAATTTCTAACGCAACTCAAGCACACCAACTGTAATCGTAGTTGTTAGGAGTTCTATCAATATTCAATACTAATATTAAGGTTGGGCATTCTTCCGGTTAGACTCTTAATACTATCAATTTAACTTCAAACAATTCTTCTAGTAAAGGTCACAACCCAGGAATTGCTCATGTCTAATGCACCCCTTAGAAAGTAGCACAAATCTCTGAAATTCACCCCCTAAATATGATATCGGTAACTTCACTGACGTTTGAATTCTAATACCGCAACTTCTACTTTCATCTTCACGCAAGCTTCCATCTGCATTACTTTTTCCCTTATGTGAGCAAAAAATGTACGTGATCAAATTAGGAGTTATTTTATGTCATTACACACCACTTGTCTGATAAAATAGTGGTTGTTGTTAGTAGTTCTGTTTGATTGGGTGCATATTACGTTGTAGGGCTAGGGGGTGGCAGTTTGAGAGATGGTAGGATGTAAAGTATTTATCGTACTTGTATCTCTGTCTATGCTACACATAATGGGTTGCCTAGATATTTTGCATTTTGGTGTTACATTTAAACTTTTTGAAAAACATGTCATTTTGATCATCATCTTTTCTTGTTAATTGCACACGAGATCCACGTGTTTACTCGTGACGCCAACACTTGGTGTAACATACTTCATTGCTCAACAAGTGGCACAATAAACCGTGTATCGACATTGGGTACTCAAATTCTCGTCACGTTGAACTATTTATACATGGAAGACACGCAGGGACATGTGGAAAATATAAGGAAGAGGAAAGAAAATGATTTCACGGAGGCGATGGAAGACACTAGGTCTTAGACCCTTTTGTGAAGGAAGTTATTTGTTATATAATGGCGATGGTAGTATATGGTGGCAGGATATATAGTAATCTTCCATATCGTTGGCAGGATATATAGTAATCTTTCATATATTTAAGCACATTGCATATTTCTAAATAAAAAGCAGAACCTTTGAAATTACCTCTAGGTGTTCTTTGGTCATCTTTGGCATATCCAATGGTCCAGAAACTTTTGCACTGCAGAAACTCGATAGCTTGGGCAGTTTCTCAAGTTCTAGGAACTTCAACCGAGGAAATTCAATGTCATCACCTGTCCCTTCCTTTCCCTCATCATCGTATACGATAGTTTCCATCATGGGACAACATGCTACTGTTAATTTCTGTAGCTGTTCGAGGGCTCTAGCCACGGAACATGAGAACAACATTTTTAGGAGGCCACAATTCTCAATTTTTATTTCTGTTAAACTCCGAAGATCTAGGATTCCACGGGGATCTCCGTTCCACAGAGACTGCAACTTTGGCAGTCCATCTATTTCTATTCTTAATGTACTCATTCTTGAGAGGAGCCGTACATGTTGCTCACGGGCATTTAGTCCCTGAAGATCAAATAACTCTCTCGCCTCAACACAATTTTCAACTTGCAACTCTTGCAGATTTTGCAGCCAGTTTGGCGAAACAAGTGTTGATGCTTCACATAAACTTATATTTACAAGTCTTAAATTGCAAAAGGATTCAGCTCGATGACCGATTTCCAGTGGGGAAAATCCTACATGGCGCAAGTGTAATTCTTCCAAGCTTGGGAAAAAAACCTGCCAAAGTCATTGCAATTTGTTAATAGATTTAGTAGCAGGAAAATTTCTAACGCAACTCAAGCACACCAACTGTAATCGTAGTTGTTAGGAGTTCTATCAATATTCAATACTAATATTAAGGTCGGGCATTCTTCCGGTTAGACTCTTAATACTATCAATTTAGCTTCAAACAATTCTTCTAGTAAAGGTCACAACCCAGGAATTGTTCATGTCTAATGCACCCCTTAGAAAGTAGCACAAATCTCTGAAATTCACCCCCTAAATATGATATCGGTAACTTCACTGACGTTTGAATTCTAATACCGCAACTTCTACTTTCATCTTCACGCAAGCTTCCATCTGCATTACTTTTTCCCTTATGTGAGCAAAAAATGTACGTGATCAAATTAGGAGATATTTTATGTCATTACACACCACTTCTCTGATAAAATAGTGGTTGTTGTTAGTAGTTTTGTTTGATTGGGTGCATATTACGTTGTAGGGCTAAGGGGTGGTAGTTTGAGAGATGGTAGGAGGTAAAGTATTTATCGTACTTGTATCTCTGTCTATGCTACACATAATGGGTTGCCTAGATATTTTGCATTTTGGTGTTACATTTAAACTTTTTGAAAAACATGTCATTTTGATCATCATCTTTTCTTGTTAATTGCACACGAGATCCACGTGTTTACTCGTGACGCCAACACTTGGTGTAACATACTTCATTGCTCAACATGTGGCACAATAAACCGTGTATCGACATTGGGTACTCAAATTCTCGTCACATTGAACTATTTATACATGGAAGACACGCAGGGACATGTGGAAAATATAAGGAAGAGGAAAGAAAATGATTTCACGGAGGCGATGGAAGACACTAGGTCTTAGACCCTTTTGTGAAGGAAATTATTTGTTATATAATGGCGATGGTAGTATATGGTGGCAGGATATATAGTAATCTTCCATATCGTTGGCAGGATATATAGTAATCTTTCATATATTTAAAAGCACATTGCATATTTCTAAATAAAAAGCAGAACCTTTGAAATTACCTCTAGGTGTTCTTTGGTCATCTTTGGCATATCCAATGGTCCAGAAACTTTTGCACTGCAGAAACTCGATAGCTTGGGCAGTTCCTCAAGATATAGGAGCTCCAACCGAGGAAATTCAATGTCATCATCACTTGTCCCTTCCTTTCCCTCGTCATCGTATACTATAGTTTCCATCATGGGACAATCTTTTACTGTTAATTTCCATAGCTGCTCGAGGGCTCTAGCCACGGAACATGAGAACAACATTTTTAGGAGGCCACAATTCTTAATTTCTATTTCTGTTAAACTCCGAAGATCTAGGATTCCACGGGGATCTCCGTTCCACAGAGACTGCAACTTTGGCAGTCCATCTATTTCTATTCTTAATGTACTCATTCTTGAGAGGAGCCGTACATGTTGATCACGGGCATTTAGTCCCTGAAGATCAAATAACTCTCTCGCCTCAACACAATTTTCAACTTGCAACTCTTGCAGACTGTGCAGCCAGTTTGGCGAAACAAGTGTTGACGCTTCACATAAACTTATCTTTACAAGTCTTAAATTGCAAAAGGATTCAGCTCGATGACCGATTTCCAGTGGGGAAAATCCTACATGGCGCAAGTGTAATTCTTCCAAGCTTGGGAAAAAAACCTGCCAAAGTCATTGCAATTTGTTAATAGATTTAGTAGCAGGAAAATTTCTAACGCAACTCAAGCACACCAACTGTAATCGTAGTTGTTAGGAGTTCTATCAATATTCAATACTAATATTAAGGTTGGGCATTCTTCCGGTTAGACTCTTAATACTACCAATTTAACTTCAAACAATTCTTTTAGTAAAGGTCACAGCCCAGGAATTGTTCATGTCTAATGCACCCCTTAGAAAGTAGCACAAATCTCTGAAATTCACCCCCTAAATATGATATCGGTAACTTCACTGACGTTTGAATTCTAATACCGCAACTTCTACTTTCATCTTCACGCAAGCTTCCATCTGCATTACTTTTTCCCTTATGTGAGCAAAAAATGTACGTGATCAAATTATGAGTTATTTTATGTCATTACACATCACTTGTCTGATAAAATAGTGGTTGTTGTTAGTAGTTTTGTTTGATTGGGTGCATATTACGTTGTAGGGCTAGGGGGTGGTAGTTTGAGAGAAGGTAGGAGGTAAAGTATTTATCGTACTTGTATCTCTGTCTATGCTACACATAATGGGTTGCCTAAATATTTTGTATTTTGGTGGTATATGGTGGCCGGATATATAGTAATCTTCCATATCGGTTACAGTGGCATATCACTGGTTACAGTGGCTAGTGCACTAACACGTGATGTACAAGGGGGCACATCATCATCTCAATGTGCAGACAAACTCAATTTTCCACTTCAATATTCCAACTGGATGACTTCCTCACCAAAAATGACTTCCTCTAACTTCCAAGATGACTTCCTCACCAAAAACAACTTTGCACGTAACATATATTTAAGCAGATTGCATATTTCTAAATAAAAAGCAGAACCTTTGAAATTACCTCTAGGTATTCTTTGGTCGTCTTTCGCATATGCAATGGTCCAGAAACTTTTGCACTGCAGAAACTCGATAGCTTGGGCAGTTCACGAAGTTTTAGGAACTTCAACCGAGGAAATTCAATGTCATCACCTGTCCCTTCCTTTCCCTCGTCATCGTATACTATAGTTTCCAGCATAGCACAATATCCTACTGTTAATTGCCGTAGCTGTTCGAGGTCTCTAGCCACAGAACATGAGAACAACATTTTTAGGTGGCCACAATTCCAAATTTGTATTTCTGTTAAACTCCGAAGATCTAGGATTCCACGGGGATCTCCGTTCCACAGTGACTGCAACTTCGGCAGTCCATCTATTCTTAACGTACTCATTCTTGAGAGGAGCTGGACATGTTGCTCACGGGCATTTAGTCCCTGAAGATCAAATAACTCTCTCGCCTCATCGCAACTTTCAACACGCAACTCTTGCAGATTGTGCAGCCAGTTTGGCGAAACAAGTGTTGACGCTTCACAGAAACTTATCTTTACAAGTCTTAAATTGCAAAAGGATTCAGCTCGATGACCGATTTCCAGTGGGGAAAATCCTACCTCGCACAAGTGTAATTCTTCCAAGCTTGGGAAAAAAACCTGCCAAAGTCATTGCAATTTGGTAATAGATTTAGTAGCAGGAAAATTTCTGACGCATCTCAAGCACACCAACTGTAATCGTAGTTGTTAGGAGTTCTATCAATATTCAATACTAATATTAATGTTGGGCATTCTTCCGGGTAGACTCTTAATACTACCAATTTAACTTCAAACAATTCTTTTAGTAAAGGTCACAACTCAGGAATTGTTCATGTCTACTGCACCCCTTAGAAAGTACCACAAATCTCTGAAATTCACCCCCTAAATATGATATCGGTAACTTCACTGACGTTTCAATTCTAACACCACAACTTCTACTTTCATCTTCACACAAGCTTCCATCTGCACTACTTTTTCCCTTATGTGAGCATATTACAGTGGCATATCTCTAGTTACGGTGGCATATCTCTAGTTACAGTGGCTAGTGCACTAACACGTGATGTACAAGGGGGCACATCATCATCTCAATGTGCAGACAAACTCAATTTTCCACTTCAGTATTCCAACTGGATGACTTCCTCACCAAAAATGACTTCCTCTAACTTCCAAGATGACTTCCTCACCAAAAACAACTTTGCACGTAACATATATTTAAGCAGATTGCATATTTCTAAATAAAAAGCAGAACCTTTGAAATTACCTCTAGGTATTCTTTGGTCGTCTTTCGCATATGCAATGGTCCAGAAACTTTTGCACTGCAGAAACTCGATAGCTTGGGCAGTTCATTAAGTTTTAGGAACTTCAACCGAGGAAATTCAATGTCATCATCACCTGTCCCTTCCTTTCCCTCGTCATCGTATACTATAGTTTCCAGCATAGGACAATCTGCTACTGTTAATTGCCGTAGCTGTTCAAGGGCTCTAACCACGGAACATGAGAACAACATTTTTAGGAGTCCACAATGCTCAATTTTTATTTCTGTTAAACTCCGAAGATCTAGGATTCCACGGTGATCTCCGTTCCACAGTGACTGCAACTTCGGCAGTCCTACGCCTTCCAGGCTCAATCTTTCCAAGCTTGGCAAATAAACCTGCCAAAGTTAATTACTGCAATTTGTTAATGGATTTAGTAGCAACTTTTCCTTAATCTCGATGTTGTTAGTAGTTTTGCCTTGATTAGGTGCAACTTTTCCTTAATCTCGATTTAGTGGCTGTTGTTAGTAGTTTTGCTTGATTAGGTTCATATTAGTTGTAGGGGGGAGTGGGTGGTAGTTTGAGAGATGGTAGGAGTGCATTTGGCATAATTTGACAAAAAGAAATGGAGGCCAAATTTGACATTTGACAAAAAGTGGGAGAATGTGGAGTGGAAAGAAATGGTGCGCATCGTGTGTGGATGGCAGCTAGTTTCTTTTTGGTACGCATCATAGTCTTAGTGTTTGAATGCTTTACTGATGTCTCTCCGGTCAGATTTGGAAAGGAAAGAAAAGAAAAATAAAATAGGACTCATCTTAGAAAACTTTCACCGTAACATTGAGCTATTAAAATAAAATAGGACTCATCTTGGAAAGCTATTAACCATAAATTAACATTGAGCAGGAAATTTGTACTGTACCTTGTTGCTGTGAAAGGGTAGAGGTTGGTTAATTAAAACCGGGTCCACCTCTCGGATCTCTTCCTCATGGTGTTCTTCATATTCACAGCCCCAGAACTTCGTCAAGTTCTTCATATGTCGAAGCCCTATTATCTTCAACTGAGGGAAGAAAATCTCGCCATCACTTTCTTCTCGACCTTTTCCTATCGGCGCCACAAGCTCTTGCATCCCGTCACAATTTTCCACTTCCAGCTCTTCTAGATGCTTAAGATTTTTTGCCGCAGAAAGTGATAACACATTTTTCAACTTGCAGCATTTGTGAATAAACAGATTAGTTAGCTTTGGAGACACAACAATATCATCATTACGTTCCTTTGAGCTCAACACCGTTCGCTTCAACTCTGGCAAATTTACGAGGTACATTTCCTTTAATTCCGGCAGGAAGGTTGTTATTTCTGTTGGAAATAGTTCCACACCTGTGGGCCATGCAAATTCAGTTTCTACTGATCCACAATCCTGAACGCGAATCTCTCGCAAATTTGTCAACCTTGGAAGCATAGCAAAAGGAACAATAGTTTTTAGTCTTCCACAATTGCCTACACTCAATTCCTTTAGCTGGGAAAAGGACTCCTCTATCGGACATTGATTGTCCCATATAGCTTCAATTTTTGGTAAGGAACGAAGCTCAAGTCTCTCCAACGCAGGGAATGCGACCTGAAGTATGGGAAAATCCGTTATGGAGCATAGCCACAAATATTATTTGATATTTCTCTATGCTACGTAATGAACGACTGATTTCACTTATTAACAGAAGACATCCCTCGCATTTGTATATGCAAAATGTTGGTTCAGGTATACCTTGCTGGGATAGAGAATTTGAGCATGGGCAGGAAACATTCCCGATCTCTTCGTTGCTTCGTAGTAGAAGCTTGTGAGTTCTGGAAGAGAGTCCAGATCAATAGATTTCAGGCTCGGAAAACGAACAGGATCCAAGCTCTCCCCTCCCTCTCCTTTGCTTTCATTTCCCACTACCACCGCTTTTATGGAATCGCAACATTCTATTGTCAGCTGTCGGAGATGCTCAAGTTCTTTTACCATTGGCAAGCTAACGAGATATGTGATCTTACACTTGTAGACAACCAATACTTCTAATTTAGAAAAGGACCTCTTTTGAAATAACGGCGGAGTCCATTTTAGTAGATATTCCATTCCTTCACAATCCACGACTTCCAGACGCTTCAAATGTTGAAAGCCGTCTCTGCTGCTCTCGTAGAAGAGATTTTTAAGAGTTTTATTTACAGTAAGGACCAACTTTTCAGCTCCCTCCACCAGAACTTTTACCGTGTCTTTTTGGTCGACCAAGTCTACGTCACCGATGGAAATTGTTCTGGGTGATGAGGCCTGCTGGAAGTACATGTAATAAAATTCAAGAGGAGAGACATCAGGGCCCACTTGTATATCATACCTGATCAGCTTCTTACAGAGCTGGTAGTTCGGTAGATTGTCGAAATCGATTGCACGCGTCTCTAGTGCTGTTAAGCGCGTCAACGAATTTAGTTCAACGACTAAGGCGGCATTCCAATCAGTAAAAAACTTTGGCAAGTATAGTTCTTCTAGGTGGGTTAGACTTGATAAGACACCTTCCTCGATGAATTTGAGTCCGTAACATTTCCTCAGATTCAACAACCGAAGATTCTTCAACTCTCTCAAGTCCCGAGGCAGCTTACGGATAGAGCGGCAATTAAGGATAAGCATCTCAAGTTTCTTCAACTTCTCGAGCGTGGATATATCAAACGCGTAATGATCTTGTATCCTCAACCTCAACATCCGAAGGTTAGGCAGAATGGGAACCGAGGAGATAGTTACATTAACCAAAATCAAAACTGTAAGCTTCTCAAGGCCATCGAGAAAAGTGCGAGGAATTTTTGTGTATGAATCCCCGCTACAGTCCAACATTAAGGTTTCAAGTTGATCATGAGGACATTCCAATTTTCTAGGAAGCTCAGGAATATTCTGAATTCTCAATGATATCGTCGCTCTATGTGCTTCATGCATCTGTGGCCATGCAGAGACAACGGATTTCACCATAAATGTGTACTTGTCGTCTTCGGAAGCAATATTTATGGCAACATCTCTGATAACATCGTGCAGTTTAACCGAGTCTCCATCTTCACATCCTAGTAACAAACAAGAAGTCTTGAGAGCCTTCACCAGCGAAAGTACTCTGTTTCTTGCATCTTCTATCGAATCCATGCTACCAAGGAAGCCCATCGCCATTGCGAGTAGTGACAGGTCATCAATTGATATCTCAGCATCTTCAGGGAACAACGAACAGAGCAAAAGGCACGACTTTGCCTCTTCGGGTTTCAACCTACTGAAACTCAGCTCCAAGGTCTGGTAAACTTGATCGTCTAAATTGACAATCTTACGAGGGGTGAAGTTCTTGAATTGTCGCCGTGCATCTTTCCATTCACGCTGCTCCCCATACTTGAGTGCTTCTCCAACTGCTCGAATAATGAGTGGTAAGCCTCCACACCCCTTAAGAATTTCCTTGGCTACTGGATTAATATCTGCATCTTCAATACAATTTCCGGCATGCTGCCTGAAGAGACCCAAAGCTTCCTCTTGACTTAAGACGTTAATCAAGAAATTACGCAGACATTTATTTGCTTCACATACCCTTTCTGATCGAGATGTCATGAGAATTTTGCAGCCCCTGCTATCTCCGAAATCAAGTCCCATGTCTTCCAAGGTTAGCTTATCCCAAACGTCATCTAAGATAACCAAGATCTTTTTCCCATTCTTAAGTCTCTCCCTCAGTAGACGAGCTCTCACGGATTCGTCATCTGCGTTAGCTAAGTCATATAAACGCAAATCACTTGCAAGCCTCCCCTGAATGCTTTTGACGTCCCAAGTTGCGGAGACAACTGCAAATGCAACCTCTTCGAATTCTTTTTTCTCAACCATAGCGTTCCTGACTTGTTCCATCATCGTGGTCTTTCCCACCCCTGGCATGCCATATATTCCAACTCTGGTAACATTACCGTCCCTTAAAGCAGCCAAAATATCATCGAATACCTTCGACCTTGAGTTAAAATTTTGCCACTCTTTTGGCATTGGTGACGACCTGCTAACTTTATGAGCTTTATGACGTGCAACTTCAGCAGCACTCTTCTTGAAAGGTTCCCCTCTTTCGATGAGTTCAACAACATCAGCACTCGTCTTTGATGCCTTCCTACTGAGCTTGAATCGCCAGTAACAATTGGGAAATGGCACTTTGTCTTGAATTTTGTCGTCATCCAAAAGGGCCTCCAAATCTTTCATCACTTCGCCTGCACCGTCCAACCACTTGGAAATATCTGGGTCGATATCTCTTGCATTGTTGCCTGCACCATGAGCTTTGTTTTGAATTTTGACTTCCAAAAAGGCCTCCAAATCTTCCATCATTTTGCGTACACCGTCCAACCACTTGGAAATATCTCGGTCGATATCTCTTGCATTGTTGCGGTCTATTTCCACTGCTTCTTGAACTTTGACTAGAGCATCTTTAAGGTTGTTAAGGTTATCTTTGAGATCTGCAACATTCTTGTGAAATTTGAATAAATAACCAGCTTCGCGCAAGGATCCATCAATCAGAAAATCTCTCACTTTATCGAGAATCTCGTCAATGCAGCATCCGATCACCGGAATACTCATTATAATTTCTTTGTTCTAATAGCAGACTGCGGCCTTGCAAAAGAAGAAAAACAAGCTCAGAAATGGAACATATATATATCAAATTGCTAGTCCATGGAACATAATTTGAAAGAAATATGTTGGTGGCAGAACCTGAAAGTCTTCTATTTTTTCTTTAATTATTAGATCACCTGGATCTTTACACCTAAAGTCAAAAGTTTCATGCGCCAATGCACGATCTAACTTAAGTTTTATGTTGGTGGAAAAATCCAAAAGTTTTATGCTCAGAAAGGTCCGTGTTTTAAAAGTTTAAGAAGTTTTGTGCGGATATGTTGATCATGTTTAACATAACAAATCAAATCTATATATAATATATAATAAACGAAGCGAGAAACGTATTGATAGATTCTTTACGAGACACATTATCGCTTTTTTATATGACACGTTATTAGATCGTTATTTTAAAATTAATTAACTTATATATTAGTAAGTCTCATTTAATTTAAAAGTTCTAATCATTCTAAAATTCAACATAATCAACATACTAATCTATTAAGACTTATTTTTGACAACTATGTCCTTAAAATTTGAAAACTAATTCTAATCTTTCTAAAACTCAACCTAATCATTATATTAACTTATTAGGACTTCATATTAAGTATTATATTTTCAAAACTACTCTCCAATATGAATATAAAAATTCATATATATAAAAAAACGAAAATAATACTTTCGATTTAGAAAAACAATTAATTTAAAAATTAATTCTAATCATTTTAACAAATATGTTCTTAAAAGTGTTTTCTAATATGACAATTATGTCTATTTATATAATAATAATCTATATCTATATTATATAATATATAATAAGTGAAGCGAGATCTTCTTTGCGCGACACGTCATCACAGCAATATGGCTTCTTTACTTGACATGTCGTCACATTATATTTTATGTGAAATAGAATTGTAACTATTATAAACGCTACTAAAGGTTTAAAATATTATCTTGAATGGGGTTCTTATCTCTTGATGGAGTTCTTATTTCTTGATAAGTTAGTTTTCATATTAGTAAGCCTTACATAATTGAAGAACTAATTCTAAACGTTTTAAAATTCTAACTGATTGATGAACTAACTTATTAGGACTTAATTTTGACTACTTATCCTTAAAACTACTCTCTAATATGAATATAAAAATTCATAGATCTTAAAAACGAAAATAACATACTAAATTTAGAAGAGAAAAAATGATGCTATAATAAAGAATATTATCTTGGATGGGGTTCTTATTTCTTAATAAGTTAATTTTCATATTACTATGCCTTATATAATTGAAAAATTAAATCTAAACATTCTAAAACTCTAACTAATTGATGAAATAACTTCTTAGGACTTACTTTTGACTATTGTATGCTTAAAACTATTCTTATTATGAATATAAAAATTCATATATATTAAAAACAAAAATAACATACTAGATTTAGAAGAAGAAAAAAATAAAAAGTGATGCTTCAATTGAGAATATTATCTTAGATGGGGTTCTTATCTCTTGATAAGTTAATTTCAATATTATTAAGCCTTATATAACTAAAAAAAACTAATTCTAAACGCTCTAAAACTCTAACTGATTGGTAAACTAACTTATTAGTACTTAATTTTGACTAATTTATCCTTAAAACCACTTTCTATTATGAATACAAAAATTAAAATATCTTAAAAAAGAAAATAACAAACTAGATTTAGAAGAGAAAAAAAATGATGCGACAATTGAGAATATTATCTTGGATGCTTCTTTGCACGACAAATCATCACAGATATGGCACGTCCTCGCGTTATTTTTTCAATGTGAAATAGAATTATAACTATTATAAGTGTCAGTAAAGGTTTAAATATTATCTTGGATGATGTTCTTATTTCTTGATGGGATTCTTATTTCTTGATTTGTTAATTTACATATTACTAAGCTTTGTATAATTGAAAAACTAACTCTAAACGCTCTAAAACACTAACTGATTGATAAACTAATTTATTAAGACTTAATTTTGATATTCCTAAGCCTTATATAATTGAAAAACTAATTATAAATTTTCTAAAACTCTAACTGATTGATGAACTAAATTATTAGGACTTAATCTTGACTATGATATAAAAATTCAGATATCTTAAAAACGAAAATAACATACTAGATTTAGAAGAAACAAAAATGATGCTACAATTGAGAATATTATCTTAGATGGGGTTCTTATTTCTTGATAAGTTAATTTCCATATTACTAGGCCTTATATAATTGAAAAACTAATTCTAAAACATTCTAAAACTCTAATTGATTGATGAACTAACTTATTAGGACTTAATTTCGACTTTTGTATCCTTAAAACCAATCTTTATTATGAATGTAAAACTTCAAATACCTTATAAACGAAAATAACTTACTAGATTTAGAAGAGAATTCTACAATTGAGAATATTATCTTGGATGGAGTTCTTATGTCTTGATAAGTTATTTTTCATATTACTAAGCCTTATATAATTAAAAAATTAATTCTAAAAGTCTAAATGATTGATGAACTAACTCAGTAGAACTTAATTTTGACTATTATATCCTTAAAATCACTCTCTAACATAAATATAAACATGCATATATCTTAAAAATAAAAATAACATGATAGATTTAGAAGAGAAAAAAATAATGCTACAATTGAGATTGAAACAAAAAAAAAATTATATAATAATTGTTTAATTTTTTTAAATTATAAAATTTGCTTACCATAATTGATGTAATGATTTGTTAATATAGTATAGTAACTTTTAAAATCTTTTTGATAAAACAAAGAAATTAACGTTATTTTTTAGATGGAACCACACAAACAACAAATGGCTGTACAATTATTATTCTTCATTAAAATTGTAACAATGATAATGCTTACTCATAAATCTAATAGTTGAAAAGGACTTAAAGCTATATATATAAACATGTAGATGTATGTAAAAGATGGAAATATTATTTTTAATGTGATCCCTATTTTTATGTTTATTTAATTCTACAGGAACTACAACAGGGCTATATGAGTAAACCTTATATGATGTAAAAACTAATTTTAAAACTCCACTTATATGAAATTTTCAGGATTTGATTTTGACTATGGTGTTCTAAAAACTAACTCTCTCATACAAAGACAAAAAACTATGTATCTAGAAATTATAACTTACAGATATTTAGAAAAAAAAATTATGTTACAGTTAATTTAAGTTTATTATGTAATAAATGTATGTTTATTTACACATAACATAGTCATTGCACAAATTATTTATATACTATATAAAATTAATGATTAAATTATAGGATAATTTTTTACTTTGAAAAGACAGGATGATCAACAAATGTCCATATAAGCATATATGCGATTTTCTTAAAAAAAATCACATATGTAGTAAAAAAACAAAAAAAAAAGTGCAATCAATTTAAATAGTTCTTAATTACTATATTTGAGAACATTTAAAACCTTTAAGATGCAAAATATGATATGACTATTACATCCTTAAAACCACTCTATAATATGAATTTATTAATTCATATATCTAAAAAATAAAAGTAATATTATCTTGGATGAAGTTCTTCTTTCTTGATATGTTAATTTGCATATCAGTAAGCCTTATAATTGAAAAACTCATTCTAAACATTCTAAAACTCTAACTAATTTGTGAACTAATTGATTATGACTTAATTTTAATTATTGTATACTTAAAAACACTTTCTAATATGAATATAAAAATTCATATATCAAAAAAATAAAAATAGCATATTAGATTTAAAAGAGGAAAAAATTGACGTTACAATTGAGATTGAAGCAATAAAAATAATATAACAATTGATTCATATTTATTTTATTTTAATATATGCTTATCGTATCAATTCAATGATTTATCAAATATAATATATAGCTTTTAGAATCCTTTTGGTAAAATAAAAAATTGACCATCTTTTTTTTTGTATTACCACACGACCAACAAATGACTTTCGAAATATTATTAATTAAAATTGTAATAATGATAAAACCATAAGTCTAATAGTTGAAAATGATTTAAGGCTATATACTAAACACGTTAGTGTATCTAAATGTATGCAAATGATGTGATCTATTTTTTTTAAATTTATTTAGTTTTGCAGGAAATATGTTAGGGTTATATTAAAAAGCCTTATATAATTTGAGAATATAATTCTAAAAGAATATATACTAATTTATTAGGATTTAATTTTGACTATTGTGTCCTTAAAACTAACTCTCTCATACGATGATAAAATATCATGTATCTAGAAAACAAAAATCACATATGAGAATTAGAAGGAAAAAAATCATGTTATAGTTAATTTAAGTTTATTATAATGTAACACACACACACATAGCATAATCTTTACAAAAAATTATTAATGTAATATATAAGATCAATCGTACAATTATAGGAAAGTTTTTTGCTTTGGTAACACCATAAAAAAATAATCGAAGTGATTACATCACATATAATGAAAAACAAATTACATATGTATTAGCAAAAAGGTACAATTAAATCAAATAATTATTAATTACTATATTTGAGAACACTTAAACCTTTAGAATGTAAACAAATATCTATGTAATTCTACAAAACAAACTATTAACCAATTCGTTTTTACATAGGGCCTTATGATCAAGGAAATGACTTTTGTATTTATACTTAATTAAATTTTCATGAGAAAAAAAAAATATGAGTGCGCCTAGTAGATATAAAAATTATAATTTGACGACAAGTCATTGAAGACGTAGAAAATAATTCCAACACTTCAAAACAGGGACACATCATATTCATCAATTTAATTTATCTTAACTAGCATCTTACAAGAATTGAAGCGCGCGCGCACACACACACATATTAGATATTATGTGATTGTTCTGTCAAATTTATTTTTGTAGACATTAAAATCTTACTTAAGTAATAAGGTGTATATATAAGTTTTGTTAAATTTAAAATGCAACTTTATTTAATATAAATTTCTACGTAATCATTATAATAACCTTCAAAAAATATGTAACACCTCAAAAACTTTTGAAGTTAAAGAATTATACTCATACATAACATTTATAGTTTAAGATGGATACGTCATAGCTTGACCATCTTTAATTTAAACCATAATCCTATTCGTTATTTAGTTCTATATGTCACCAGGATGACCATTCTATTATTATAAGTGCTAAGCTAATATTCATTTAAAATATTAATTGACCACTCAAAGTAAAAGTTTAAAGAAAACAATTATTTAATTGCAGCACTGTGTCGTTATCTATTCTTTATAACAAAATAAGAGTTTTTTTTAATAATGTTATTTTTTTTTGTCTCACGATACATGGTACACATTAATATACTCTTTAAGACCTTATGATATACTGTATTTTATAAAATGGCCCGAACTTGACTCGGGTTCCTGAGCTAGTAACTTAAAATGATCCCTTAATTAACATAACAAAGACCCGTAAGAGTTGATGAATCGTCGTTATGAGTAGGCGATCCCCTTAAATAAAATCCTTACGTGAGAGAAGCTTACCGGTCTTTGATGAATCTCTGAAGAAAGCTCCTCAATGAGTTGAGTGGAAGCTTGAAAATGGCAAAAGCAGAGAGCAAATTGGTGTCTGCTTTGTAGTGTTGGTAGCCAGTGAAATCGTATTATTGCACAAGAGAGGAGAAAAGTCAATTTTGATTTCTGTCCACAAATTTTCGAAGAGCAGGTGAAATCGTACAGATCCTTTAAAGGGCACTTACTAAAGCACGTGAAGCTCCTCAGTCATCTTTATGACCCACCAGNCTTGACTCTTGGTCTCTTAAGGACCAATTATTAAAGGGCATCTCTTTCTTCTCCAATTTCACTGTATCCGCTGACGCCTTTGTGAGGGACAGCTGTACACCAACTATGCAGCACGTAGCCTAGCTGTGCACATACATTCCTAGCTGCTTTACAATATTTCGATAACCCTCAAACCAAAAAAAAAAAAAAACAGAGCAGTGGAAACGCCTACTTTGACTTTGCTAATTAACCCTTCTTCTTCTTCTTATGCAGAAGTTAATGTATACCGTAAATGGCATCATATTCATGTTTTGGAGCTTTTATGAACAAGTTGAATATAATGTCCGCATGACGAATTGAGATGTTTGAATTGCCGAATTGGAGTTATAGTTTCTTGACCCTTTGGCTCACGTTCATCAGTTTGTTAGGTTTAACTCATTGACGACGATATTTTAAGCAAAATTTTTTTTTGGCTATTAGGTGCCCACCTTAAACTAAATTTCTGGCTCCGCCACTGTATGCAACCCCAACGACTGTATAGCTATCCTTAAGACACCATTACCTGTAACTGGTGGAAAGGATCAGTACAGATGGTGTTGGTTCACAAAGTAGCAGTGAAAGAAGAGAGAACAGAAAAAGAGAGAGCACCACGACAAAATGAGCGGACCGGAGGACAAAATTATCAAGTACAGGAGCGAAAGGCAAGAGATAATCCTGATACAACGTTCTATTTATGATCTTCATTTTACATAAGACTGGAAACCATGTAGTCTTCTTATACAAAAAACACAAATCGGATTCAGTTGTATACACCTGACGGTTATTCCAAATGAGAACAATCTAATTGATGTAAACCTGTTTATATGCATCATCAAAAGAATATACTGCTGGGTGATGGTACATTTTGGTTCTTGTTCCAGCAGCAGCAAGCATGAAGCAGGCTTATGGATTTTCATGAATTGATTGAAAGTCCACATAACTGCTGCTGCACTTGGCGTTCTGATGCCCTCTTCCCAAACTCCTTTTCTTCTCAAAGCTCGGGAATTCAATGTTTTGCATCTCATCGAACGTAACTCCCCTGATATGCAACAAAATAGAAGAAAACATAAACTAAAACCTCACAAGCTAATGTTTGATCACAGATCAGAAATG
Organism: Escallonia rubra; assembly: GCA_033065855.1. Taxonomy (NCBI): domain Eukaryota; kingdom Viridiplantae; phylum Streptophyta; class Magnoliopsida; order Escalloniales; family Escalloniaceae; genus Escallonia; species Escallonia rubra. The sequence goes on along the minus strand of JAVXUO010001048.1, from coordinate 143,476 downwards.
TATGGAAGGAACACACCAAACCAAAAAAAAAAAAGTTGAACCAGAAATCAAACTATTTTTAGCCCAAACCTGAAGGGAGCTGCTTGGTAAATCATTAAATCAATGGGTCATCACCATCTTCCTCGCCACCCAAATTCATGAATCCAGTAGTTTCCATCTTGGGCTGGAGCTGGGGCTATAGCTTGGGCTGGGATTTTTGCTGTTTGAGGAATGGACGGCAGAAGCAACATATGTGTGGCTTATATAGGGGTTGTTACTAGGGTTTCTCCTGCAGAATTAATACTTGGTAAACTGTTCAAAAGGTTAAGCTTTACAAGTATACTGCATTAATTCATGTCTAAAAACAAAGCAAATTCAACTAATCCGAGCTGTATTATGCTAATTTGCTGTTGTTGCTCTTTTGCTTGTACCAGTGGCCCCAGCATAACAAAAACCATCTTCCTTGTGCAAATAATTAAGGTGCAAGCCTTTTCATTTTCATTAGGGTTAATTACACTTATGTCCCTGAGGTTATAGGGTAATTACACGCGTGTCCATAAGTTTGGAAAATAGGCACTTACGCCCCTTGACCACACGGCATACAAGAATACATAACGGTTTAGAAGAAATGACCGTATTGCCCATGACTCCAAATGTAATTTATTGAAATGCCACCCATCTCAATTCAAACCAATCTTCCTATTACACTAAGGATCCACAGGCCACCAGGTACCACCTCCTCCACCTGCAAGACCCTTCAAGATCTCACCTACGGTCAGATCTAAGGTACCACCTCCGGTGGCTTGAAGCGGTGGATCGCGACAGTGGGTCGTCGTGGTATGCGATGTTGGGATGGTGCGTAGGTGGTGTTGAGGAATGACGGTGGTGCGATTGGGGTCCCGGCGGCATGTCGCGGTGGCTTGTCGAGGCAGAGGCTCGTGGTGGGGCATCGCGACAGTGGCTCGCAGCGCGGGTGTTGAGGAATGACGGTGGTGCGATTGGCGTCCCGGACGCATGTCGCGGTGGCTTGTCGAGGATTAGGCTCGTGGTGGGGCGTCGCGACAGTGGCTCGCAGCGCGGGTGTTGAGGGAGGATTAGGGTCACAACTATGGAAGATGGATTTGAGGGAGGATTGAGTCGGGGCTTTTGCGGCGGTGCGGGTGAACGGGGCTGCCCTGTGTGGTTGAGGCTGCGGCGGGGTAAACGGCGCTGCCGTGAGTTGTTAAGGTTGCCGGTGGTGGGGTGGGGGTGTGAGGTGTCGGCGCCGGGGTGGGGAATGAAGACTGTGTGAAACCCTAATCCTAAATTAGGGTTTCAAATTAGGCTTTGGCAACCCTTGAAACCCTAATTTGAAAATCCTAACCCTAAATTAGGCTTTGAAAACATAATTTGAAAACCCTAATTCTAAATTTAGTGAAAACCTAAGTTGAAAACCCTAAGTTTCAAGAATATTAGGATTTCAAACACTAATTTTTAAAATTAGGGTTTGAAAACCCTAATTGAAAATATAAAGTACAAGGGTAGTATTGTCATTTAAAAAATACGTATTGATGACATCACCGAAAAAGTACACTTTTTGAACGGATACTTGACGGATGGACACAAGTGTTACCTTTTTAACGTTTGTGGACACGGTTTGTTACCTTTTGAAACTTTGTGTCCTTGACTGTAATTACCCTATAACCTCAGGGACATAAGTGTAATTAACCCTATTCATTACTTAGGCAATTTGTTGGAAGGTTAAGTTCCAGGCTTGGCTAATTAAGTACACTGGAAGATACTCCTATATAGTAGCTTCTTGAACAGCCTTCTTTTATAAGAACATGTTTAAGGTTCTTTGACTTCAAACTTCCTGTTTTTTGTTTAATGCAATTGACTCTCTTGGAAGCCGGGTTGATAATTATAAGTTATTAGAAGAATAAGTTATCAATTCTACCCGTAAACTTTAATGTATCAAAAAAGTTAATTTCACAACTAACAAATTCCCAATTGTAGTGTCAGGTATAAATCAAATCCAATCTACGATATAACATAGCTCTTGATATCCTTTTGAGCTATTATTACATTTGCTTGTTACTTTCGGAACTAACCAAGGTTGGGAATCTTAGATATTACAAGACTTTACTGGTGTAAATTTTGGAATATACATGTATTGTACACAAAATATTATGAATATATGTATAAGTTGTCCCTCTTATAATTGATAGCAGAACGAAATTTTTGAAAAAAAATTCTTAATCATGAAGTACTTACAAGATATCAAATGCGAAATGAAACTAGTTCCTTGATGAAAAATTATTGGTTATTAGAGATTATTGACTTATTGAATAGTAATTAGTAGAGCGTCGATTATACTTGGGTCTTGAATTAATTTTGTCTTCTATCGTGCAATTAGTTTCTGAGCGAATTCATGTTAACACCTGGACGCGACAATTTGCCATATTTTCTCTTGAGATATCTTTTATTGTGTCGTAAGGCATTCTAGTTAGAATAAATGTGGTCGTTGTTTTTCTTGTCGTAAGGCTTTCTAGATGTCAATAATCTGACAATTATTTCTCGTTGCTATATAGAGAGTGTTCCCAACCCATTCTGTTCGGACCCAAGGGCTCACCAGGGGTCCCGCCTCACGCGAACAAGGCGACATTGTCAAAAATCACTTTTCCAACGTATCAAACCGGTCAGCGCCTACACGCCCAAGACACGTGCTTTCTCGCTTCACGTGCTTCGTACTCGACTTAGACATTTTTATTTCTCTTCGACGTCACTAACGCTAGCGCGATCGTCACGTCGAAACCACCCGAGCACCTTTTCACCAAAAATGTCGACCGATGGCGCAACCGGAGCAACGGGGTCAACGAACAAAGGCGGTGGCCAAGCGCATGGGGTTGGCCTCGGCCTCGGCCTCCTCCAAGGCCATGGGGTCGGCCTGGGCCACCCCAAGGCCATGGGGTCGGCCTGGGCCACCCCAAGGCCATGGGGTCGGCCTCGGCCACCCCAAGGCCATGGGGTCGGCCTCGGCCTCCCATGGGGGTTGGCCTTGGCCTTCCTCCCCTGATTCTTCACTTTTTGTGCAAAGTCCTTTTTGCAGTTTCTTCTCTTCATACGCTTCGTACGTGACTTTGACACCTTGTTCGTCACATGGGTACGATTCACGTCGACACACTCATCGTAACGCAACTTTCGGATTCACCATTGCTCATCAAAACACCTACCGTCGGTGCTCCCGAAGTTCACCGAAAGAGGTAGTGGCCTTGGCCTCCCTTCATGGGAGTTGGCCATTGGCCTTGGCCACCCCCTAGGGTCGGCCTCGGCCTCCCCAAGGGGGGTGGCCTTGGCCTTCCCACGCCCCCCCCCCCGCGCGCACTTGTTTTCTTGAGTCTTTGCACCTTCGCAATGTTTACGGACGTTCGTACATCAACCTCGCGACGTCCGTCGTGCATCAACCTCGCGACGTCCGTCGTGCATCAACCTCGCGACGTCCGTCGTGCATCAACCTCGTGACGTCCGTCGTGCATCAACCTCGCGACGTCCGTCGTGCATCAACCTCGCGACGTCCGTTCGTGCATCAACCTCGTGACATCCGTCGTCCGTGACCGCATACCGCTCCCGTAATGCCCATCGCCCAAAGTCGTGTACTACAACCGAATGACCCGTTGCCAACCACCGCATATTATCACTCCCAACTTTGTCATTACTACATGTTGCATTTATTATTTTGTTATCGCAGGCACACTCAACTAACATCCCGTCTTTGGGACATCGGATGCGCGCCCGTGCGCCATTATCATGATACGTGCCCCCGGCACCAAGTATTGCTCCACGACGTTCGTCGCCGCGCCTGTGCACCATCATCATGATACGTGCCCCCGGCACCAAGTATTGCTCCGAGATGTTCATCGCCGCGCCCTTGCTCCATTGTCATCATATGTGGCCCCGGCACCAAGTATTGCTCCACGACCTTCGTCGCCGCGCTCTCGCGTCGTCGTCATGATACGTGCCCCCGACCCCAAGTATCGCTCCGCGACGTTTGTCACCGCGCCTTCGCGCCATCGTCATGATACGTGCCCCCGGCGCCAAGTATTGCTTCGCGACGTTCGTCGCCGCGCCACTTTCATAATACGTGCGCCCGGCACCAGGTATTGTCTCTGCGACGTTCGTCGCCGCACCACTTTCATAACACGTGCCCCGGCACCAAATGTTGTCTCCGCGATGTTCGTCGCTCGCCCATGCACCACTTTCATAACATGTGCCCCGGCACCAGGTATTGTCTCGTGCTATAGGCACCGCGCCCATGCGCCACAATCATGTTGCATGTTACCGGGATGGGCTCACAACCTTATAGCCATCGCCGTCTCAATCACAAGGGGAGGGCTTCGGCCCTCATACCGGGATGGGCTCACAACCTTATAGCCATCGTCGTCTCAATCACAAGGGGAGGGCTTCGACCCTTGTACTGGGATGGGCTCACAACCTTATAGCCATCAACGTCACAGTCACAGGGGGCTCCGGCACGAGGACCCCTCGACATGGACTCGGAGCACTGGGCTACGACCATATACGCTCATGTTACCATTGATCATCGACACCGCCAGGGCAATGACCTTCGGGTCACTCCGGGACGCGAGCAGGTCTTCGGAGGGCATCGCACCTAGTCCGCCTGACAGTTGGCTACAGGGGTAACCCTCACCACTGTCAGGTTCTCTGCGCGTCTCTTGACGCACCTCGTGGTATTCATTAAGGGCTTGGATTAGTGGCTGGGGCAACAGGTTTACTCTGATCATGCCGTCTTGGTATGGTCAGTCTTCTCAGACAGGTAGAGCGACGCCGTGCGAGGCAGGCAACGCGAATTTGGGAACCTGCAGTCCAATGGAGAATGGGTATTTTGGGACCCCTTTGTGACGTGTCACTCCCAGGGGACGACATGTGGCACTTGATTACATAAGCACACTGTTTCCTATAAATAGTGAACTTTACAACGCAAAGGCGGACTTCTTCGTCATTCTCACAAAATTCACTTTCTCACTCTAGAATTTGAGAGCTCTTGGATTCTATAGAGAGAAACACAAAATTGGACATAACTTTGGACCGTAACATTGGACCCCGACTCGGACCTTGACTTGGACTATCGGCTACCGACCCTGTTCGCATCAGCCTTGTCTCCGCAGCACTGCCACTCTTCACTGTCTGTCTGGGAAGTCTTGCTCTCTGCCCTTACTCCGTCCTTGTTGTCTCTCACTTTGCATACTTGGAAGCTGACTCGGACTGCAGCCTTTGTGGCACCTCCACGTAGGTACGAACCCACTTTCCTTGGCATCATTTTGGCGACTCCGCTGGGGAGGTGAGCATCGTATTGCAGTCTGCCTATCTTCCACACTCAGCAACCATGCCTCAGCAATGAAGGGCTACCGGGACTACCAGTCACAACCTTAACCCAGCCATCTAAGAGGCCGTCATTTCCAGACTTAGAAACTTTTCAAGTTATATTGCTCTTGCACAAGTCTACTGACACCACCCTTGACTCCATCACTTATTCCCTTAGGGGCTTCACCCTTTCCCAACCCCTTTGGCCTCACATTGCAACAACTTGGTACGTGGTGCGCGGGGTGGCTCGAGCCGCGTTACTACGGTCGCATCATCATCCTTCATTTACTTTTCTTGACACTTTAAAAAAAAAATCATTTTTTTTCGCAGCCGGTCATCCGTGATCGTCCTCGGTGGTCTCCCTTGGCATCCTTGTCTCTCAACCCAACACTCAGAAAAAAAAATTCATTTTTTTTCGCAACTGGTCATCGGTGATCATCCGCGGCGGCCTCCCGTAGCATCCTTGCCCAAGCTCAAAAAACAAAATTTCAACACTTAGAAAAATTTTCAAGTTTTTCATCTTCCCTACCACTCCCAACATTCATGCTCTTATCACTCTCCCTCTAACATTCTCCTCCCTTACCACCCAACACCCCATCACCCATTCCCCACTTCATAAACAATTTTTCTTTCTTATGGAAACAAGTTTTCACTCCCACCATCCCATTTCTCTCGTTCTCTTCTTGTACATTGTGAAAAATGTCATTGGGAGTTCCCTCCTTAGGGAGGCCAAAAAAAAAAAAAAAAATTTGCCCACCCCCCCCCCCTCAGCCACCCACCTAGGCGCTTGGACAGCCCCCTTCCCACCCCTCCAGGTGGGTCTCATCCCTTCCCTCTCTTCCTTTTTTCCCACTCATTACTCACATTAACTCCTCCCCACTTTTTTCCTTTCTCTCTTTCCAATCACTTTCAACTTTTTCTCTTTCTTCATTCACATTACCCATTTCCCACACACTTCTTTATCTTCCCCCTCTACCCGAGACCCCATCTCCCAATTTTCTCACTTTACACTCTCTCTCGACCCACATTAAATGCATTCTCTCACTCTCTTACACATTCTTTTACACATTTTATCTCTTTCTTATGAACTCACCCAACACACTCCTCTCTCTTTCACCTCACGTGGGTTCTCCCACCCTCTCATTTACTTCTCTTTCTTTTCACTCATCATTACACCCTATCTACTACTCACACATTAATTCTCACCTTTCACCTTTCTTTCTCTTCACATTAATCACCCCCCCTTCCCATACCCCTCGGCCTCCCCACCCCTTTTCCCTAGGCCGACCCCCCTCCCCACTCTTCATTCACTCTCCCCTCTCATGAAAGACCCACATATAATTTCCCCATCTTTCACCTCAATCATCCTCTCTTTATTTCACTTTAACCAATCATAAAACCCCCCTTTCCCACACACTTGGCCTCGGCCTCCCCACACCCTTCCCCTAGGCCGACCCCCGGGCTCCTTCTCTCATTTATTTCACCTCACCCCTTTCTTACACCACATTCTCTCTTATTAACTCACTCCCTCAACACGTGGGTTTCTCTCCCATTCTTCTCATTTGTTTTTCCTTTCTTCCTTTCCACCCATCATTACACCCACTCTCTCCCTCTCACATTGCTCCCTCTCTATCATATTACATGCCCCTATCAATTCCCTCATCTCACCCTCTCCCTTTCCCCACACCCTCGGCCTCGGCCTCCCCACCCCCTTCCCCACGGCCGACCCCCCTCCATCTTTCTCTTCTTCTACCTCACGTCATCACCCCTATTAATTCCCTTCACTACTACCCCAATTTCATACTTAGTTCCATTTATCTTCTATCTCTCTCACTCACACACATCACCACATACTTTATTTACACCACTTCATAAATACAACATCCCTCATACTCAACATCTTTTCTTTCGCATATTCCATTATACTCACCCTACACGCCCCTTGACATTTTTTTTCTATCTAACCAAACAAAAAAAAAACTAACATACCAATTTCATTACAACTAAAACTTCATATGCTTTGAGGTAGCACTTCTTGAGTCCCTTACCCATTTCTTTACTATTTTCCATACTTAGAATTTTTTTACAACATTGTTCGCCTTGTATTGCATGCGCCCCTGCGCCAGTCGTGGACTGCCCCCGCATCGCGACGACCGACCGTGCCTTTGTCGCGCCTCTCATCACGACGACCCCGACATCAACGTCTTTGGTAAGTGGTGCACGAGGTAGCTCGAACCACTTAATCCTACTCATTGTTCAAATGTCAGTCGCCAAACCCAGGCACCGCGACCCCCGTCGCTCGGACGCCACTCCAGGACCCCCGTCGCCCGGACGGCACTCCATGACCCCATCGTCCGGATGTCATCTTCGCGACCCCCGTCGCCCAGACGGCACTCCGTGACCCCGTCGTCCGGACGTCCTCTCCGCGACGCTCTTCGCCTGGACATCATCTCCGCGATCTACACGACCCCTGTCATCCGGACATCATCTCCGCAACCCCCGTCGCCCGTCGTCCGGACGTCATCTTTGCACCCCCGTCGTCCGTCGCCCGAACATCATCTCCGCGACTCCTGTCGCCCGGACGTCATTTCTCCGACCCTATCACACCTCGTCCGGACGTCATCTCCGCGACCTCCGTCGCTCGTGCGCCGACTCCACGACCACGCTCATGCGCCCTATCGTTGTGCTCTTATGTCAACGCCCAAGCATTCCAAGGTCTCAATAGGTGGTGCACGAGGTGGCTCGAGCCACCTACTCTTTACCTGCGTCATTCAGAAACGACGTTAGCCACTCTCCGGCCAAAGAGCATAATTTTTTTTTCTTTCTTTTCTTCCAAGTGTTTATGCATACGGCGCCCGCTAGGGTCGCCCCTCCGTGCACACCACACGCAGGGGGCTTATGTTCCCAACCCATTCTGGTCGTACCCAAGGGCCCACCAGGGGTCCCGCCTCACGCGAGCACGTCGACATTGTCAACGATCAATTTTCCAACGTATCAAATCGGTCAGCGCCCGCACGCCCAAGACACGTGTTTTTCTCGCTTCACGTGCTTTGTACTCGACTTAGACATTTTTATTTCGCGTCGACGTAACTAACGCTAGCGCGATCGTCACGTCGAAACCACCCGATCACCTTTTCACCAAAAAATGTCAACCGATGGCGCAACCGGAGCAACGGGGTCAACGGACAAAGGCCTTGGCCAACCCCATGGGGTCGGCCTCGACCTCCCATGGGGGTTGGCCTTGGCCTTCCTCCCTCGGTTCTTCACTTTTCATGCAAAGTCCTTTTCACACTTTTTTTGCTTCGTACGTTTCGTACATGACTTTGGCATCTTGTTCGTCATGTGGATACGATTCATGTCGACACGCTCGTCGTAACGCAACTTCCGAATTTTCCATTGCTCATCGAAACACCTACCGTCGGTGCGACCGAAGTTCAACGGAAGGGGGGGTGGCCCTGGCCTCCCAGCATGGAAGTTGGCCATTGGCCTTGGCCACTCCCTAGGGTCGGCCTCGGCCTCACCAAGCGGTCGGCCTCGGCCTCACCAAGGGGTGGTGGCCTTGGCCTTCCCCCCCCCCCCGCGCGCACTTATTTTCTTGAGTCTTTGCACCTCTGCGATGTTTACGGACGATTGTGCATCAACCTCACGACGTCCGTCGTGCATCAACCTCGCGACGTCCGTCGTGCATCAACCTCGCGACGTCCGTCGTGCATCAACCTCGCGACGTCCGTCGTGCATCAACCTCGCGACGTCTGTCGTGCATCAACCTCGCGATGTCCGTCATGCATCAACCTCGTGACGTCCGTCGTCTGTGACCGCACACCGCTCCCGCGATGCCCATCGCCCAAAGTCGTGCGCTACCACCGAATGACCCATCGCCGACGACCGCATACCATCATTCCCGACTTTGTCATTACTACATGTTGCATTCATTATCTTGTTATGACAGGTACACGTAGCTCACATCTCGTCTTTGAGACACCGGATGCGCGCCCGAGCGCCATCATCATGATACGTGCCCCCGGCACCAACTATTGCTCTACGACGTTCGTCACCGTGCCCGTGTGCCCTTTTCATGATACGTGCCCCCGGCACCGAGTATTGTCCCGCGACGCTCGTCGCTGCGCCCATGCGCCATTTTCATGATACGTGCCACCGGCACCAAGTATTGCTCCGCGACGTTCGTCGCCACGCCCTCGCGCCATCCTCATGATACATGCCCCCGACACCATGTATTGCTCCGCGACGTTCGTCGCCGCGCCCTCGCGCCATCGTCATGATACGTGCCCCCGGTGCCAAGTATTGCTCCCCGACGTTCGTCGCCGCGCCCCTTTCATAACTCGTGCCCCGGCACCAGGTATTGTCTCTCCGACGTTCGTCGCCGCACCACTTTCATAACACGTGCCCCGGCACCAGGTATTGTCTCCGCGACGTTCGTCGCTCGCCCGTGCACCACTTTCATAACATGTGCCCCGGCACCAGGTATTGTCTCGTGCTATAGGCACCGCGCCCATGCGCCACAATCATGTTGCATGCTACCGGGATGGGCTCACAACCTTATAGCCATCGCCGTCTCAATCAAAAGGGGGGCTTCGGCCCTCGTACCGGGATGGGCTCACAACCTTATAGCCATCGCCGTCTCAATCAAAGGGGGGCTTTGGCCCTCGTACCGGGATGGGCTCACAACCTTATAGCCATCGCCGTCTCAATCACAAGGGGGGGCTTCGGCCCTTGTACCGGGATGGGCTCACAACCTTATAGCCATCGCCCTCTCAATCACAGGGGGCTCCGGCACGCGGACCCCTCGACATGGACTCGGAGCACTGGGCTACGACCATATACTCTCATGGTACCATTGATCGTCGACACCACCAGGACAATGACCCCCGGGTCATTCCGGGACGGGGGCAGGTCGGGGGAGGGCATCGCGCTTGGGCGGCCTGGCAGTTGGCTACAGGGGTAACCCTCACCACTGTCAGGTTCTCTGCGCGTCTCTTGACGCACCTCGTGGGATTCAGTAAGGGCTTGGATTGGTGGCTGGGGCAACGGGTTTCCGCTGCTCACGCCGTCATGGTATGGTCAGTCTTCTCAGACAGGTAGAGCGACGCTGTGTGGGGCAAGCAACGTGAATATAGGAACCGGCAGTCCAACAGAGAACCGATATTTTGGGACCCCCTGGTGACGTGTCACTCCCAGGGGACGACATGTGGCACTTTATGACATAAGCACCATATTTCCTATAAATAGTGAACTTTACAACTCAACCGAGGACTTCTTCTTCATTCTCACAAAATTCACTTTCTCACTCTAGAATTTGAGAGCTCTTGGATTCTAGAGAGAGAAACACAAAATTGGACATAACTTGGGATCGTAGCATTGGACACCGACTCGGACCTTAACTGGGACTGTCGACTGTCGGCCCTGTTCGTCTTAGCCTCGTCTCCGCAGCACTGCCACTCCTCACGGCCTGTCTGGGAAGCCTTGCTCTCAGCCCTTACTCCGTCCTTGCTGTCTCTCACTTTGCATACTTGGAAGCTGACTCGGACTGCAGCCTTTGTGGCACCTCCACGTAGGTACGAACCCACTTTATTTGGCATCAGAGAGTAAGCCGACCAAAATCTGACTTATTCTTTTTCGCTACGCTCCTGGCCGGTGGTTTTCTTGAGTGTGTATTATCATCAATATGTGGATAATTGTTTTCAATTCAGATAAAGGTAGTATTCATATGTTTTGTCACGACGTGGTCTGTTTTTCACTATGCATTATTTTTTTATTTAATTTTTTTGTAAAACATGTGGCTGATTAACTTCCAGCAGTTGGGTAATTTCCTAGATTTATGGTAACTAGTGACTGTAATTATAGGCATCGATGATGCACAGAGAGCCCGAGATTCGGCTTCCATTTTCAGTCAAGTAATGGTTGTAAACCACACAAGCTCAGTAAAGGTCTGGTACTCAGAAGTGGTACAGTATAAGAATCCTGTAAGCTTGATCCATGGAGGTCTCTAGTGTCGGCAGCCACTGTTACTCTAGCTTCAACTGCGTATATTTAAGTTGTTGTTAGAGAAAGCTCCTATGGTGTACATCGATCGCCTCATACCTTCTTCTGTTGGCAATGTGCTCCCGGCCTAAGTGGTTAGGCATGCATTTGGTCCTTTTACGTTGAAGAAATTAGACGGCTTAAAGCAATACTCTTCTTTTAATGTAATAGAATAGGGTACCGCAGATTCTACACCTACAATATATGCCTTTGGGATTATAATTATGATTGAACGAACCCATCGGGCTAGACGCCACATTCTTGATTTGTGAGCAAAAAACAACTACATAAGCATTTATAAAAGAACATGTTTAGTAATTTAATAATGTCACTAGTAAACATTTAAGGGCTTAAAGACCACCAAATACCGTCTTTGCACTACACTAGTTGGAAAGGAATTTTTACTAAAGAAGTATGGTTCCCTCAATCTTTGTTGATAAACATGCAGATAATGGCATTGTCATCTGGCCTCAATCTTTGCCCTTGAGGTAGATGTGAAAATACTTTTTGCCAAATACCTTCAGATAAAGAGTAGGGCACATTCTGCCATCTCCACGCTCTCTCACGAATGTCAAAATCAAGGGGAGCTACAATTTACCACTTTCTCAATATGCTAAGTGGTACAGTATTTTCTTGGATTAAATGCACATAAAACCTCATATTTTGGGGCCTTTTACACGGAACACCCCAAGATTTAATGCTTGGTACCCACCACCCCACGCTTCCAGTAACGTGCTCTATGCACCATTTTGACGGTCAAATTCGCCTTTGACCAAACGTCGATTAGTTTTTGAAGGACAAAATAGTCACTTATTGCATCCAAAATGGCATCTAAGTGGCGTCCATTTGGCACCTACATGGCGTCCACATCACTTTCTCCATTAGGTTTGCAACTTAATTAAAAGAAACAATACTAAAAACTCATTTTTCTCTCACTGACATGTTTCCTCCCTCTCCCTCACCGCTGCAATTGCCACCCATCTCCTCCTCTAAGTGCAGATCTGAGATACCTGCAGGGGTTCTTGCACGCGCACATATTCTGAGATTAACTGCCGGAGATGGAAGTTTGCTGCTTCAATTGCTAGGGTTTCTCTTAAACAAGTTCAACCAAAAGACAACTATCATTTCAGTTGAGATTTCGAGGGTTTTGCAAGCTAGGGTTGTGCACGATCGATGTGGGTTACGGTAGTGGTGACCATCGGGGGGAGGAAGAGGGATAGAGGGTGGAGTGTAGGTCGGTGATGATGGGATTTGGTGTGGTGGTGGCGGCTATGTAGAGGGTTGTGGCTGCTAGCGTGTGGAGGTTGGTGTGGACTGAGGGTGTGGCAGCCAGACGCACATAAGTAGACCACAAAAAAATAGAGCCTTGATAAGACCACGTCATCGGAGGACGCACATAAATAGACCACAACATCATAAAATACATTAAACCGGCCAGTTTATACCTTGCAAAAAAATGGAGTTCTGACGAACCAGCTGGTAGGGGTTACTAGCCGCTTGAGCTCTACAAAAAGAATGAGTTCTTACGAACCATTCGGTAACCCTTATGGGTTTAGCGCCCGATTCCTTAGTGACGGATTTTGGGTATTTTTCGGGAGGTAAAACCAATCGGTTTTACTTTGAATAAAAGGGGCCAACTGACCAAGCAGCCGTTAGCCAGAGACATATTTTCATGTCCTACCCTTTATTGAGAATACCGACCAGTTTTATGCACTATCGGCCAAATTCCCAGCCGATAAGCCATATTCCTAATAGGTATTTCCGTAAAAAGGATAGATCCCGGAAACGGTCAAAGGTGTGTGTTTTCTCCGACTTTGGGCATAAGGTTACTCCATCGGCTTGACTTACGCGATATACCTCTCACCCGTAACTTATATAGTTAATAATGGGCATTCATTTACACAAGTCAATTGATATATCGGAATATTAGGAGGTCTTGGTACTAGGCCTTGGATGCAAGGGTACAAGCAAATTCACCTCGCAACTAAGAAATTTGAGGGTTTCAACTGTTGTCCTTGAATAGGTGGTTTTGAGATATTTTTGTGTGTCTGAGTCACAAAACAAAAGGGAAAACACAAAAGGCCAAAAAAATAATAATAAAGTGTTTCAAGTCTAGTCCTCTTATTTATAGTCCCCCAGTAGAGTCGCCACTATGGTGTACCGCTTTCAAAAAATTCTCAGCCCCAGGAAGGCCAAAGAAAAGTGTCGAGATGCCATCTCATTTTACTGTTAAAGGAAAAACAAGAAAAAAACCTTAAATGACTCTGAAATTGCCCAAATAGGCTTTTAATGTATTGAAAAGAGAGACGATGGGTTCGGAAATTAATTTATTCAACGGAAAGGTATTTGGCACCCGCTATACGCTAACGGTCTCTACTTTGTTTCTTATGATTTTTTTGCCTGCAAAATGAAACATGTAAATATGCATAAAATAAACTCTAACTTAACATGTAGTTTTGATTTGAACCCAACAACAGGGATCGAATGGCCAATGTATATAGTTGGATAAACTAATATCAAAATCAAGTAGTTATGACCGGAACCTACAAGAGGCGGCCTAAATCTCGTCTTTTTGACTCTTATGATAAACACAAATGTTCTAGTCGGAAGAGATTTGAATTATTTTTGTAGTTTTTTATGTTTTATGACCGAGCCATGGTCGTGGGGAAGGGAGACAATCTAGACTCTACTAATCTAATCCAGAAAGCAAAGTAAAAGCTACCTCAAGTCGGTCAACTTCGGGATGGACCCACGATGCGAGTAGACTAAGGAATTGTAGAGTGTCTTGACTATATTTTGAATTCTCAATATAAACAAAGCACTAATTCTAAAGAATAAAAGGTTTAAAATTTCTAGAGACAAGATCCTTGATTTTGTAGGACAAGGGATCAATTATAGAAGTTAAATTGAAGTGTGAGAACTGACAGAAAATGGTAAAGTTGACTTTTTTGAGTCTAATATCTCTTATATAGAAGGATATCTGATTTAAATCAAAGATCGAGAAAAGTTAATTAACTGGCCAATTTGTCGAAAACCGGCTTGTTCACCCCTTAATCATTACTCTCTCCGTTTTTAAAAAAAAAATTTGCTTCGTTTGACTTGGCACGCATGTTTAGGATGTAAGTCATGTATTGTTTGTTTCTCATTCTATTCCTAAAGAGACAAAGATGGGCGAAAGGAAGTAGATCATAAAAGAGAAAATGGGTCAGTAGAGTGTTAAATACAGAGAGAGCAATAGAATAAAAAAAATGTGTAAAATGGTAACTGTGGAAAATACCTACGGAATCTTTCTTAATTTGAAGAAATAAATAATTATTTTGGGACATCCCATTGAGGAAATATGATCAATATTTTTGGGACGGAGGGAGTAAATTTTTTCTTGAATTTCGGAACATTAATTGTCATTAATTCGGTAAATATTTCTGAAAAGACAGAAGGAATGTACCAGAGTTTGGGAAATGACATATGATATCATCTCGTGCACAGGAAGGATCTCAAGATCGAGCTATGTTGCCAAGAAGGCATGCTCTGAAGCAGAATCAACAAGGGTAAATAACTTTTAATTTGAAATGAGTGCACATCTAAGATTTTGATGCATATCTCAAATCCTTACAAACATAAAGAGAAGATTTATGATGCACATAGAGGCTCTAGCTTCTCTTCACCTTCAAAGATAGCATATCTTTCACGTATGCGAACACTCAAACGAGGCAAACTCAAAAAGACAACAACAACAACAACAACAAAAAGATAATGCATACAAGCCAATGCTTGGAGAGTGATTCCCGAGTTACAACAACCATGGGCTTTAATTCACTTACTGGGAGCTAAGGAGCATGGAGCCATGGAAAAGGAACTGATGACTACCATGGTATTCAATCTGTCGTAAAAGCTTAAGCCGCTAGCCTTTGCATAATGGTGTATGTAAAATCCTCAACGCAACGTATTCTTCATGTGTACTTGAACCCTGCAAGCTACCATAATGAAAAGAGAACCTCCTCACCTACCACTCCAGCCCTCCCCAAGCATGGATCGTGGTTCAGTATGACAGGAAATATTTAATACAACATGAAGATCCTGGTTTGGCTTTGCCTTGTATTCGTTAAATGTGGGTCGTCATATTCCCTCTCAATCGCTTTTAATCCCTTCGGGGTCCAATAGCACATTGCTAGATGAGAGAGTCGAAACATCCTGCTCATTAACGGTCTATTTCTTCGTTGTGGATTATATATAACATGTAAGGTGCAGACACGTTAATCATCAAAATTTTAACGAGAGCATCAACTCCAAATTTGGGTATTTCATATCATCAGGATAGCAGAAGTTTTAGCGAAATTATTTGGGAGTTAGAGTGAACATACGGAAGAGAACCAAAAATCTTTGGCCCATACATTTAGCAGAACCAAAAATGTCTCTCATTCATTCAAATGCCCAAATTTTTCTACTGAACGAATCTAGCTAAGAATAAATAGAAAGGTGGGTTTGGGGGAGTGGGAGAAGGAGTCAACTTGGGCAGAACATATGGGATAGCATAGGAAGATCCCAAAAAGCATCACCGTAGTCATGATGGACATTCTCCCAATACTCACTCACCCCATTCATCGCATAAAGTGACGCCGAAATCTGCCTTTCAACCTTCATTCGTTCAAAATCTGGAATCTGAGCCTCAATGCCAATCTCAGACACGAAACTAAGTCGTTTTGGGGCCTCCAGAGGATCTTCTTGCTCCAAGAGAATGCGATCAAATTCAGATGCATATGCCATTGGTTGATCCAAATTAGAGCCACCAATTTGATGAAATCCTCCAGTGCAATGGCTCAAATCTGGTTTATATGCATCGCCAAAAAGCTGTACATCTTGTTTTAAACCACTATGTAGTGTAGTACTAGTATTACTAATTTTCTTGCTTGTTGGAATGGTGCTCTTAGGGGCATTTGACTGCGAACTTTGCTTCAGGCTTCTTTTTTGGTTGAGAAGATTTCTAATCTTCAAAGAGAGAGCAGGATTTGATGGAACATGATTGAGGAAGTTGGTCCGCGTATTCGTTCCACGAAGAAGAAAAGCAGCCTCATCGTATGCTCGAGCCGCCTCCTCGGCCGTGTCAAACGTCCCAAGCCACATTCTGATTTTCTGAGTTGTGTTCTTGATCTCTGCCACCCATTTTCCAGAAGGCCTTTGTCTCACTCCAACGAACTTGGATTTGTTGGTGTGTTTGCTTCTCTCCTTGAACGTGCCCTGTTTGGCTGCAAACTGAATTTCCATCAAAGAATGCCTTGGGAGGAGTTGATGGACAGAGAGAAGAGCGTGAAGAGTTTTTGAGTGACTTTTAAAATGGGGGCAAGGAGGATTTATAGCTCTAATGGTAATGGTTAGCTCGTCTTGGCATACTTGTCTGCTTGTCAGGATTGAATTTGTTCTTTGTTTATGGTTGACTGATTTCTCAATGCTGAGAGTGGAGACTGTGTCATTGCTCATCATGCTACAAAGTTGGTATCCGGATATGTTTATTTTGTACTGTTTGTTACTTTGTGCCACAAAGGTTTGCACACCCTCATCCTTCTCTGAATAATGCCAAACACGTTCTTGCACTTGGTAAAAGGAGGTCCAAGTCTGACCTGAAAATCCATATGAGTACAGTTCAATCTGTGCATAGGTAAGGTAAATTTTCACAATATTGTGGCTCTGTGTAAAAATTAAAATCATCTGAAAATCATAAATTTTGAGTGTATTATTGTGCAAAAATCATGTGTTGTCGTGCAGAGAAAACTTTACGTTTGTTGTGATAAGTCGATCGTAACTTCTCAATGGGTGTTTCTAATTTGTTGT
Source organism: Escallonia rubra (assembly GCA_033065855.1). Classification (NCBI taxonomy): domain Eukaryota; kingdom Viridiplantae; phylum Streptophyta; class Magnoliopsida; order Escalloniales; family Escalloniaceae; genus Escallonia; species Escallonia rubra. Next base: position 126,271 of record JAVXUO010001048.1, on the reverse strand, counting down.
TGAGATATACCAAATAGCTTTTGTTCAGCAAATGTGGGAGGAAATAATTACGACCCCTGACAACAACGCCCACCTCAAAAAGGTTGGCCAAAGTAAGTATTTATGAGTTTTGGACATGGTCTTGTAAGACCAATCACACTCTTTTATATTCAACTGAAAGTGTCACAAGTTGTAGCGAGATGTATTACAACTAAAGGATGAAAGCGGGTCAAGTTTTCTTAATCCTCTAACTTCATCCATAGAACCGTTGCAATGGATCTTTTTATTTTATTTTTTTCAGATCAGTCTCCAGAGTCATCATTTTATAAACGACCCACAAGCATTAGACCATAAAAAGGAGCCAAACCCTTTTGAGAAAGTCTCAACAATGTTGATTTGAACACCTGACAGAAGCCTCTTCAGAAATCTACACACATATAAGTCGTCAAATCCTCTAATAGTAAGCAACGCTCTCGCTCTCGATGTTTATCCTCACAACTTTACTACCAAATACGTATCGGCCTGACTCCGCTCTGATTCTCTCTCCTCGCAAACCGGTGACTTGTAAGCAAAGTGAGGAACATGCTAACGACTTCACCTAGACAAGTCTCTATGGTCTTACGAAAACATAGAAAAGTGCAAGTAATAAACAATGGAAAAGTCAAACATAGTCAGGTTCAGAGATCATTGTATGTAACTAAAACAGGTTAACTACCCGAGGCCAGGCCTTTCGCTTCCCCTCCCACGCTCTGTCTCTGTCTCACCTGGTCAACGCAGATAAGATACTAAGTTGCAATCACGAAGGCCTGCCTTCAGTCTTAACTATTTTATGGCTTGGAGTAGGGCAGGCTTGCCACTTGGATACACACCAGACGTCAACCGAGAAATGCCCACCAACCTTGTTCTTAATCTAGCGTGACTTCTTTTAGGTGTCTGATGGAATCTTTACTATGCACGCTGTGTCTGATTGAATCTTACCTACCATAAAGAACCAAACATATGGTAAGGTGTCCGAAATGGAAGTATGCACAAAAAAAACAATGAGATTAATCCGATAAGAGTGTAGCTCATGTACCTGCTAAAATGCTGGAAGAAACTACAAATCAAACTGTTAACTGCAAACGATAGAAAAATATGCAATTGCCAAACACGGATAAACGCTGGCAGAAACTGCAAATCAAACCGTAACTGCAAACGATAAAAGAATATGCAATTGCCAAACACGAGTACTCGTTCAAACCAGATTAATAGGCGAAAGATCTTTCCCATTTGTTGCATTAAGGAATCGAGTTGGAATCCTTGCTATATATCTTTTTAACATTTGCTTACGATGCGTGACAAGTTGGTATTATTGATACAAGTACATGATGCCTAAAAATATGCCACAATCAATGTAGCAACTTCGTTTAAATCACAGCAGTAATCCAAGAACGTAGAATCAATCAAGTAGTTCCAGAACCCAAAGAAAGCTGATTGTAAGGAGAGAATTATATTGAAAGGTAACAAACACGAAGTAATCCATTCATGTCATTAACCATTTGAGATCAAGTACTGAACTTGCCCCGTTCACAATTCAGACCCTTGTACTATCACAGCTGACAAAAGGTAAAGAATAAAGACAACAGGACCAAAACTGCAACGAGGATTGCCTCACCGACAATCCTCAAACCTCATGCAACAAGCACCTCACAACCACGACGACTGACCCTCTTTTGATATGGGCGCGCGACCGCACTATAAGACTTGATATTATACACATTCTACAAAAAGGGTATGATTCACTCGACATGACATTCAACACTCAACCAAACAACCGATATCAGGTTGCTGCACAACATCATGCAAAAATGAATGACGGGATGGTAAAGAATGGGTAACAAATATATGACCGACACAAAACCGACTGGACAAAGCAGTTTCCCCAAGCAAGCTCCTGCACTTCTTGACCAATATACTACGATGAGAGGATGGATTGTAATGCAAGTTGCTGCTGGGGTTGCAAGGATGACCATGTAGAAGCTAAGGTAGATGGTGGCAATGTTTGTTGAAGCTGCCTCAGCAAATTAATCATGCGGCTCGCAGTTTGCTCTGTGGCAAGGTCCTTGCCGGCACATAGAACCTGCAAAAATAGTGAAAATTGTGTATACATGAGAGAGAGAGAGAGAGAGAGAGAGAGAGTAGCTATAAAATCACCTACAACACAGAATTTTTTTGCTTTTTTCTTGAAAATGCAACACAAGCAATGAACACATCTAATTTGGAATATCTTGTCCAATGCAGAAGCACAAACCAAATTCGATTGTACAATCTTGAAAGAACACTTTTTTCCTAAATAGAGTCCTCCCATTAACTCCCCCCATCCCACGATGCCCCACTCACAAAATGAAGAGCAACATCTGGCTTACTTCCGTAGTCATTTCGCAAGGACCGTACAAACCTTACCAATTCCTACAGAACCCCGAACTAATAGATACAGTAGGATAAATGTTCAAAGATCACAGTTTTCGAATGTCCATCTTTGAGCACTAAATCAAATAAAAGATGGAGAACTGACCTCAGCAAATACAGAAACTATTTTAGGTAGATACTGATTGTTCGGACCCAAAAGTTCCATGTCTGACCTGGAGTAGAAAAGGTCGCTTAAAACACAAAATCAAATAAACAAAAAGAAAGAAAAAAGGGCTTCAATGAGGAAGCCTGAACCCTTTTACCTCTCGACCATAGAGCAAAGCTGGTCATGAACAACTTTGGCCTCAATAAGATCACCCTTTATTGGCAAGCAGCTTAACCAGACAGGAACAACCTGTCAACAACACAAAAATCAGAATCTCGGAAATGAAGAACTACAAAACAGGAGCAATTCCATAATAGAACCAACAGTAGAGGCAGATCAGTCAAATTAGAAGCAAACATGCAAGCAAGCCTCAAAAGTTAAATCAGAATGCAGTAACCATCTTGAACCAAAAAACCCCCACTCTGGCAAGGATGAAAAAAATCATTTCTTCTAATCTTTTAACTTGCCAAAAATTGCCATTTGCTATTTAATTCCTCGTTTGAACCCGAATCTGATTGATTAGATCAAAGGACCTAAATCGTGACGATTAAGCAAGTTTATGAAAGAGAAGATTGGATTACAAGTTATCAAAAACAAAACCCCCCCAATTAAGACTAATCAAATGAGCACATATACAATGCATTGATCAATATCGCTCAATTACTGCATATATGAAATAACATCCCCCGGGAAATTGCTAAGCACTTTCAGCTGGGAATTGTTTTGTCTTCTGCAGATTGTGAAAAAAAACTGCCCATTTTAACAAAAAGAAACATTTGTTAATGGAACGTTTGGCATGAGAGAAACACGTACAGAGAGATTTAAAGATATACAGGGACAGTTTTGTTGAAGAAACAAGTACAACTGAACAAGAGGCACACTTAATATAGCTGGTGAGGTGCTCTACCAGAAAACTACCAAGTTTAGCGAATGTGATAATGTAATTGAACTTTGGTACATGAAACTGGTAAAAAATGACCAATATAAACACACAAAACCCCATCAACGCCCGTGCATTCCATTAAGCTCACTAGTACCACCTTATCTATTTACTAAGTAAAACTACTCCAGAATCAATTTAGCTGATAGCTCGAATGATAGGGTGAGAAGTGAAGCAATTCAAAACCAATAGAATGATCAACAACATGATCTGCTAGATCCCTTTGATGTGCTCATTCACAAAAAGATCAAGCCTCCATAGCCANAAAAACAAATTCCCTAATCCCAATTCTTTTTTTTGTCCGCACTATAAGGATCTTTAATTTGTGTTTCATTTTAGATAGAGAGAGGAGGGAAAAAAGTGGGCCAGGAGAGAGAAAATGGGTTAGTGGCGTATTAAACGTGGAGAGAGATAGAATATGCAATTAAGGATTTAAGTCATATTGTGTGTTTTCCATTCTACCCTTTAGAGAAAGGAGGGGAAAAAAGTGGGCCAGGAGAGAGAAAATGGGTTAGTGGCGTATTAAACGTGGAGAGAGATAGAATATGCAAAAGTGTAAGAAATTGGGCCAAGAGAGAGAAAATGAGTTGGTGGAGAGTTATATGTGGAGAGAGAAATAGAACTAAAAAAAAGTGTAAAAAGGGTAAATATGTCAAATACCTACAGAATCTTTCTTAATTTAGAAATGAGCAATTTTTTTGAGACGACCCAAAATGGAAATATGATCAATTTTTGTCGGACAGAGGGAGTATTTCAAGAGTTGTCTTCCTACAATAGTAGTCTCTCCCCTGACAAAGCATCATCACGCAGCTACCACTCAATGAGCACCATCACCCAAATAACTACCCTGGAAGGCAACAATCTCCATCACCGAAAAGGTATTAGAAATGAGGGGCAACCCTGATAAGATCTCCATCCATAAGCGTCGAACTTCCATTAAACCATAGGTGCAGATTATATCTTGATGTTGACTACTCTTCCTGGCTCCAATACGGCATCACTGAAAAGCCTCCATAACCTCTGTGCCCACTAAAAGAATTGTGAAAAACCATTCCACCGCTACCAAACCGTCACCAACACCATAGTCTATCCCGCGTGCCGCCCTAGCAACCAGTCTGAGACAAGCCTTATTTTGAATTTCCATAAACACTCTTTCACGTATTTCCAACCAAAGAGCGAATCACATGGTGATAGCAGTAATTGACTTGGTTCACATTGATCTCTACTCAGGTTTAATTTTTCTCTCTGAATGTTACAACTGTTGAAGATGATCAAATGGGCTTTGAGATTTTGTAATTTTTTCTTTTACAACTCTGGGGCTGGCAACTATTGCGGGTCAGATATGATAGGGATCAGACCCCTAAAGCCTATTCTTATAAGCTCTATCAATAGACCAAATGGAACTGACAATAGGCATCACATGATGCTTGAAGGGGAGAGTTGTGTACAAGATCACATGTTTCTAAAGATACGTCTCGAAGGAAAAAGTTTTGCTCAAATTCATGAATCAAAGGACTCCAAATTAGTTTTCATATAATATAAAAGCAAGACAAATAAATGAGAAAAGGCAACTCTACCTGAGCTGAATCAATACTGTCGCGGTGAAACTGACATATTTTCCCCAAAGCAGAGACAGCATTATCATACGCCATTACGTTATCAGGCTGCAATTTATTGGGGTGGCCTATCACAGCATTTAGCCTTGAAAGAGCCTCTGCAAGCAAATAGAAACAATTGATGTGAAAAATAAGTGCAGAAATAGATAAGCTTCAGAAATAGATAAGCTTCTACATTATCCGTTGAAGATTATACCTAAAACAAGAGGCTTAAAAGCAGAACCACCATATTCCGCACAGACGCCAAGTCCATATACAGCAGCCTGTAAATTAGATCATATATGGTTTAGACATGATCAGAGAGATGCATAATATTTACAACCTCTATGCAGACCTGTCGGACATCCGAATTCTCATCATTGCATGCTTCAAGGAGGAAAGGCAAATACGTATCATAATACCTGTTTCAGGAAAACATATGAATTTCCATATCAGCAATAGCATTTGTACCTAATTTATTTCATTGCACTTAAACAAAGTTTTGAGACTTTTTACACACTTCAGAGCTGTCTCACGGCACTGCTCTGCCACATCATCGAAGATACAAATAGCAATCCTTCTTTCTTCAGCTGTTTTGTCCTTGCCCTGTATAAATATGTGTATATATATTAAGCGCACACATTTTATGATGAAGCACTGTTACACCAAACTCAAAACATATCCAAATAATAATAATAATTACATAATAGATATTACAGAAAAGGGTAACCTGCAGCAGAACTTACCCACATAGGCATTAGATAAGATGACAGCTCATCAAAGAAGGGCAGGAAAGAGGCCTTGAAAGTTTTGATCAAAGTTCCCAAGATCTCACCAATCTAAACAAAAAAGTAGGCACTTTAACTAACATCCAAGCAACCCAAATTTTATACTGAAGAACCATGTCTGCATTTTGTAGAAGCACAGAATAACGTAGAAAAGACTGATGTGTTGGAAAGAAACCTGATCAAAAACTTCTTCTTCCTGCTCATTTTCCTCTTTGAGCAATTCTCCCTCCTCAGCATCAAAGTCTTCAGCTTTGGCCCTCTCTGCTCTCTCTCTCTTTCTACTTGAACTGGCTGTGATCACCTGTTTTATCTCATCCACAATGCTTCTGACCTGACTTTCATCCAGAAGGCGTCCCGAAATCTGAAAGTGGAGTTCAAAATAAATAATCATGAAGCTTGAAAGATATTAGCACGAGGCGATTAAAGAGTACCCCACAAATTTGTATTACATCAATATTCAGCACGGCTTTCTATGCATGTCCTCCGAATTAAAAGTAATAACCATTAAATACATCTCATGCCTTGAGTTAACACAGCTAAGTGTCTTCTCCAACACATATCAGACACTGTTTTTGTAAACTATTCAACACGTTGCGACGCGCATGCAATAAGCATGGGGCACTTAGTATGTTTATCACCTCATTAGCTGTATTGTGTAAACTGACCACCAAGAGTTACTCTTATGCTGACAACTGACCGCGTGGGATTACTGGAAACTTGAACTACAAAAATTGCACTCTTAAAGCATGCCTAGACAACTAGGTTCAATGGTCCACCGATTTGTTGGTCAACCAGCTACCAAGGAGAATATAATGTTGGGCAGGCAAGTTTTTGACATGTCAACTTACCATCAGCAATGAAATATAACCAGAACGTGGTAAGCATAGATCAACAAATAGGAAATATAACGGTCTATTTGGAACCAATTCTTTTGGGATTTGGATTTCAAATTCGGAATTGGATTTGGATTCAATTCACTTTTTTTCTTTTCTTTTTTTTTTGCAACGGAAGGGAATTCAAATCACAGAATCCCTATTTTGTGTTTGGAAAACAGAGGAAATGGAAAGGTAATAAATTTTTAGACAATTATATCCTTCATCTACGATAAATAAAGAACGACAGTAAGTGGTTTCAAGTGTGCAAGTGCCACCATATGGGGGTGGTGGTGGTGGCGGCACCATATGGGGTAGCGACATCGACTGAGGAACTAGTGGGATGGCCAAGTGATGGTAATGATGGTGGTGGTGGTGGTATTGAGGTGTAATAAGTGGTGGTCAACTGACGCCAATAGTGACGCCGGTGGTAGTGGTGGTGGTGGCAGTCGCGGTGGTAGTGGTGGTGATAGCAAAGTGGTGGCGGTGGTAGTGGCAGTAGTGGTGGCGGCGATAGTGGTAGCAGTGGTGGTGGTGGCATTAGTTCTGATGGCAGCACGGGGGCGGGGTTGCGGTGGTGGCGGCACCATATGGGGTAGCGACATCGACTGAGGAACTAGTGGGATGGTCAAGTGATGGTGGTGGTGGTGGTATTGAGGTGTAATAAGTAGTGGTCAACTGACGCCAATAGTGACGCCGATGGTAGTGGTGGTGGCAGTCGCGGCAGCGGCGGTGATAGCAGAGTGGTGGCGGTGGCAGTGGTGGTGGTGGCGATAGTGGTGGCATTAGTTCTTATGGCAGCGCGGGGGCGGGGTTGGGGGGGGGGATTGCGGTGGTGGTCGTGGCGGCAGTAGTGGTGGCGGCAGCGGTGGTGGTGGGGGTAGTGGTGGTAGTAAAAGTGGTGTGGTGGTAGCGGCAATAAAGACGGTGGTGGTTGGTTCATTGTTGGAGAGATCCTGAAAAGGGTAAGATAGGTAAATAATTACTTTTAATACAAGTAAATCCAAATCCCTTGAAGTCTAATCATTTTTCATCGGATTTCACACTATATAAACAAATCCAGTCAAATCCCATCAAATCCAATTCCAATTCCTTTTCTTAATGTTCCAAACAACAAATTTTGAATATTTGATTTAAATCCCATCAATTCCATGGTTCCAAATAAGTGTTGCCTATTGATGTTCCGTTTCCAAATTTCCTTAAACAATCACACGTCAACTTTATTTCTAGGTATATCAACCAGAAGCAGGAAGAAAGTCAAGAATCGATCAAAATCGGAAGAATCGCAACAAAGTCCTGGAAGTCATAAGCTTATAATATTAGAAGACATCGATTGACATATATTTTTCAGAGCAAATCCCACATGCAGCCACCCCGACCCCCGCGCTCTATGCAAATTTCATGCATCTTTAACATATAGTACAGCGAATCATTACCAACAATGAGCATTTATACGGAAGGTGGAAGGGTGGGGGGAAGAGAGAAAATGCATTTTCCAACTTCATTACAGGTTCTACATAGAAAAGAACAGTATTATCATTGTTTGGCAATGAAAAATGGCCCCTGACCCCGCCTCTACCTCAAATGCCATACCAGCAGTTTATAAAAGTGCTTCAATTCGTTTGGCTGAGTCACTTATTATTTGGTCAAATTGGATGCAAAAGGAGGATATCTTATTTCATACTAGTCTCTGAGGCATGTGCAAATCAAAATTTTGATAAAAGAAAATTAAGCAACATAGAGTGATGGACAAAGATACTTTTGATATCAAAGATCAAGACAGCATACAAATTACATGAAAAAACAATAGAAATGCACACATTAACCAAATCACATTTAAATATTGTCAACATAAGCAGTTCTTTTGCAGCCACTTAATGAAATGAATGGTCTTGGAATCAATTGTGCAATTATAAGTGGACTAAACAGAGAGAAGAACTTCAAGAGGCAGATGAGATGGTGGGTGAGAATCAGGGGAACATATAGGGAAGCTAGGAATGGTTAGACAAAGAAGTGAGATAGAGGTAAGTATTGGGGCTGGAAAGTAGGCAAGAATTGGATTTTAAGATGATATGTAAATGTAAATTACTTAAATGTACATCACTGACATTTTATAGTGATGGGGGATTATGATTTTCAAGAAATTGGAAAAAGGGTAAACCAGGAAGTTCAGAAAAGGCTTCACCATAAGGGTGCTGAGCCTAGTAACAGTACAGATGGTATCAACATTTAAAATACTCGTATAAGAATTGACTAACCTGCACGCACTCATTCAATGCATCCAACATACTTGCACAGATTTCAGTATCAGGCTCCTGCACCCATTGAAATTGACATGATTCACCATAATTTTGTAAACAGAAATTCGACGAAACATATAATGTATCAAACCTGCATTACCTTATGCAAAGCTTCCACCAAAGCAGGTACTATGTAGTCAGACAACTGCTTAATATAAGTGTCATTACGTCCCTGAGCAATCCCTTTCTCTACAGCCAATTTAGCAGACCGCAGTAACTCCGGCATGGCTAAAATCAAAAATTTAACCTCAGGATATCAAAAAATTATCAGTTGATTTTGAACAACATTAATGACGTGCAAAGAGTATATTTACCTGAAACAGCCGCTTTCCTAACTTCTTCATGAAAGTAAAATTTAAGAAGCGGAACTAAAGTTGGAGCAACCTGTTTAATAAACGACTTAGAAACAATTAACATCTTAAATGATGAGCAGCCTACAGAAAAGGTACTGGAATAAAGCATCAAGTTAACCTGATCAATCCATGGAAAGAAACCCTCCTTCAACTCATCAGCATAGCAACAAAGCATGTTGCAAGCTGTAGCCTTCTCCTCCAGAACACTAGTCTTGATCCCTATTCTCTTATCACCAAGAGTTATGGTCTCCATGCTGCAAGACATTTGACACTTAGCAAGACCAAAATACCATTCAGGAAACCATAGCTCACACCAGTATTTGCTCTAGAATCTATTCCATTATAATGGACGAAAGACAAACAAAAGGTCGAAGGAAAAGAAGGAAAAACGAATTGCTATCATCCAAGAAAGGGGAGAGAGAAGGGTAGAGAAAGAAAAATTATTTGATGACAATGCGAGGTGCACGATACAATTGTTAAAAACTGTACAATATAGTGCCAGCAGAACAAGATGGGATGACAAGAAGGCATGTTGAATGGATGACTTTCCAAGAACATTTATACAAGATTCCAAGTGAGGAAAGTTGCCTAAAGAACTCGAGTACCTTTCGTCATCAGATTCATCAATTTCATTTTCTGAATCTGCAGATGTAATGATTACATCAGGTTTAAGCTGAGCAGACTGAAGCAGAGGAGGCATAACTACGCTCATATAGGGAAGGAAATCCTGTCCCAGGCATTTGCAGAGTCGGGCCCACGCCTACAGAAGACCAAAATTGCATATTTAGACTTGGAGATGTGAACTGTCATTAGAAAGGTTCCGCCTGTTTGATAATTCGGGGTGTATACATACTTGTAGCATGTAACTTGTAGTAGGATCATCAGTCTCCATCTGAGATCCTTGCAACGACATCAGGACTTCCATTACCTGAAAGTGACAAGCGAGTTTAACATTAAGTCATGCAAATAAATTTCAAAAACTCTAGTTCTGCGCATAATTCAGTCACTCAGAACACTCAAAAGATGCTTGAGCAATTAAAATCAAAGTTGTGACCCAAAGCCATTCGCAAAATAAACCCCAAACCGAAACATCCATATAGACATCAAAATATGACACGAGAACATAAACACGCATTTTTACCTCAAAAACGTTGACATAGTGACAAAACCGACATATACACACTTACCTGCTTAGCATCATCCCTAAACTTGTCCTTCCCAACAGCCATCCCAACCAAACTAATGCACTCCATAGCTTTGGCACGAAGCATGCGGTTAGACTTATCGTTGGCGTTCACCAAGATAGCTTTCAAATAGGGCATAACCGCATCATAGTATTTTTGAAAGTGCTCCTATAGATACAGCTAGAATTAGAGACAAGTCTAATGATCAAAAGTTTAATTTCAAATATAACATACCTGGGATGAATCAGCCACTGACGCTAGAGCAGTCAAGGCCCCTTCTTGAACCATTTGTTTGCCATTCTGCAGACCAAACAACAATGAATACAAAATAAGAAAAAGATGAATGCGTCATGAACTGGTGCTTCATGTACGGCATTTATTTCTGCTCTTATACCTGAAGAAGTACAAGCAGTTTGCTCACGACCCCATCTAAATAAGGGGTTAAGATATCTGGGGTGCAGTTTTCACTGAAATTCAGTACAGCTGAAGCAGCGTGTGCCTGCAGAGATGCACATCAAAAAGGAGGCAACAAAGAATTTAATCAATCATGCCATTAAGTAAGAAAATGCAATTAAAACATTGAAATCCTAAGGTGCTGCAAATGGATGAGGCAAAATGACAAGAAATCATATACACCAAACAAGGGGTTCACACGTGAATATATAACAAAGTATTAAGCCATCACAAGAAAAAAAGATCAAATTATGCCTACACATTGTTTCAACCTCCAACAAAAGTAGTATAACACAAGGATACAAAAAAATTGTGATTTCACAAAAATTCTCAACCATTCATGCACATACTCATCGGAAGGAGCAGCGCATGAAGTTAAAAGTCTCTATATGCAACAAAATACCAGTATAAAAGGAAACAGGAAACTTCACGAACTATCTATGCGAAGAGAGGCCAAGAAAACAGAAAGCAGCGTTAGACAAGATACTTCAATGGAACAGCCATTTACGTGAGAGGAAATGAAGCTTATTGCACACTTGTAGAAACATGTGCGCGTGATTGACATGTCGAGATGTAAATTAAATCTTGTAATGGACGATTGCTACCCCTTTTCTTGCATTTACTTGGTCATAGATCTAAGTCACTGAAATGCATAACACAAATCGTTATGCCGAGAAGGATATATACTAACCAAGCCCCACCCCCACCTAATAGAAACAAGAAAAAGAATCATGATCATCTGTATGTCAGTAATATACTGCCTCCTTCCAAAAAGCATTGATCACATTTGACTTGCAAAAAGTTTAAGGAGGTCAAACCTTTTGAGGAATCTGCCACTTTTTCCTTCTCTCTCTCTTCTCCCTCTCTATCTCACACAGACACCAATCATCTTTCTTTCTTGTCACTATCATAAGCTTTTATTCTAATGGTTCCTAAATTGAAATGAAGCTATGGGAAAAAAGCCAACAACCATATGTACTTTGATAATTTGAAATATTCAAGTGTTTTCTTTCTTTTCAAAAAAAAAATTTATTTTTTTGGTGTTTTTCCTGTAAGATTAGATCTCTAATTGGAATACCCACTGGCGTTGGTTGCATGGTGCTTTTAAATATGCAACCAGTTGGATCATGGCTGCAATTGCTTGAACAAATTTGAATCAAAATTGTGATCCAAAAGGAGACTAGAAGATCACAGAGATGGGTGTGTGAGAAAATTTCCCGAGTATGAAGCATGAAATTTGAGCTTTTTGACGACCTAAAATTCAGATCCTCATCCCACACTTTATCGTTCCACAGAATTAGCAAGCCCCATTAGTGAGAGAGAATATGCCAGTGATTCAAGGTAGAGGAAAGAAAGAAAAAAGCACCAATCAACTGATTCTCTAGTCTAGCAGAAGGGTCCCACAAGGATTGCCATTACCAAAATTCAGTAATCGTTCCACATCTTCGCCTAGTCGTCGGACTTGGTCACCAAGCCTACACCTAGGTCGTTTGTGTGTTCAACTGCCAACAAAACCTCACAAGACCTTGATCTTAGCCACCTCAAACCACCACAAACATCACCATCACTTTGCTCAAGCCCCTATTTATTCATTTTTTCTTTGATTTGAAATCAAACTTTTTCTCTGAAATTGTTCAGGTTATTTATGGTTTTTACCGCATTTTCGAGCAAAAGTTAATTTGATGTCATGTTATCAAGGGTAGATAGAAGTGGCATGAGGTTGTTGGCAATTGGGCTTCTAAGTGGGTTGGTCTCGGGTCAAGGGAAATATTGCTCGACCGCGTGGGAGGTCCGTCGTAATAGGAGAGCGGCAGTGGTGGTTATCAGAGGGATAAGGAGAGAAGTGAGGATTAAACTGGTAATTGAATGGAGGGGACCATAAAAGAGGAAAAAACAGGTTGGGTCCCAATAGGTTGTCCTAAGGGAAAATCCAAGAAGTAAAAGATCTTTATCCAAAAATGGACACTGACGAATAATTTGAGGACATCTTGGGAATGCAAAAATGCGCAATAACTTTGGGGCAGAAAGAGTATGATACCACCTATATAATGGCCTATACTCATGAAGCCAAGGCATTTCTTGTTTAAAATATGTGTAACAATAAAGGTGACAAATGGTAGTGCAGTAAACTAAATTTCTTATCTCAAACAACTCACATGGGTGCAGTATCAATGGTAAGTGGAGGCCTTAATATAGGCAACAATTCCATCTCTAGCACTAATAGCCCAGCCAACTAGCCAAGTTCTTTATGTTGTTCGCTATAGCTGACGCATCCATGTCGTAGCCAGTCTCCATTATGTAAACACGAGCTACGTATACGTCCATCCTAATTCTCTCCATAACTATCCTGCCCACCAACTTTTTATCTTATATTGCTAATATGTCCTTCGATGACTACATACTTGGCATGACACTGACAACATAAGATTAAAAGGTTTCCAAATGGCATGAAACCAAATACCAAGCTATGAATTGCAGCGAAAACAAGAAAACCACGTATGACGAGGGACATGATAGGCGACTTTGACCATGCACAGCTAAAAGGGTTTTCAAATGCCAGGTAACTCAATGCATATCCAAATCTCCCCAAGCAGTGAAAACAGAAAAACTCATCTGATAACTGACGCGACAGACTAGCTAAAAGAAGATGGTCTCAGCAATCCTTATAACTCAGTCCCACTTTAGATTTTGGCATCCAAATTGCTGGGATAACTACTATTCAAAAATGTATGTCCAAAAGTTATACGTCCCATTTCATGGACTAAGACTTCCCAGGGTTGGGATCAGACGTTCCTGCAAGTCATTATGGTCACCTAGTTTTGGATAGATGTAGATAATTATAAACCTAGAGTCCTACACCACAATAAAGACACGTAGTAATAGTACCATTTCCTTTCTAAAGCTTAAAGTCAGAAAACGCTTTCTAAACCAAGTCTTTTAGGTGCTTTCCTCCAATTATAGATCCACCAAATTCAAAAATATTAACAATTAAGGATGTCATTAAACATAATATAAACGAATTGAAAAGCAAAAAGTTCAACTGGGTACAGCTAGGACTTTTGCAATCTGAAGGACTTTTTCTGGCATAGAAAGGCAATTTCAACTTGATAAATCTAATGATCAAATCAAAAAAAAGTTAGAAATCACTTGAAGACATCACAAACCTGTACTCGTGGATTCTGGAAGTCGTCCATAGCTGCAGCTAGTGCAGGCAATACCCGCTGATGGTATTGAACTTGCAAATCAGGGCCTAAATCTGTAGACAACTGCCCAATCGCATTAATAGCGGCCCATCTCACTCGAGGATGCGGGTCTTGGAATGAACCCAAAACCATGTTCACTACTTGCTCCAAGTTTTTAATCATCACCTGCAAAAACAACGGCCAAGTAAAATCTCTGAATCACTTAGCAGATATCTAAAATGCTAAAAAAAAATCCAGAAAATAAAGCACAACAGTTAAAGATTATAGACTGCTTAGAAGTTAGAACATTAATTATGTCAAGTGATATCAAATTTGGCATCCATATGTTTGGTGTAAAGAAAAAACACTAAATGCTGAGCATGTACACGACACAACAGCAAGTCATATCTATCTAGGCAAAGTTGTAAACAAATTATGTGTCAAGTACAATATACATCGACAAGAACGAGATTCACTACCTTTGAGCATCCCTCGGCAATCTGCGCAAGCGCGATAAGCGCGGCGTGGTGTTTCTGCCACTCGGGAGCAGCCAAATAAGCCGGCAACTGCTCAGACGCAACAGGAACAATCGTATTCCCACCGAGCGCAATCGCCAACCTATCCAAGCACTCCTGCCCAACGCTGTAATTGCTGGACTCCCCAGCATCCTCATCCTCCGTCTCTGCACTGTGCCACGCAGGATCGTCCTCTATATCCAGCAGCATTTTCATCAGAATCGCAAACAACCTACTAATAAACTGGGGCAGCTTCCTCATCATACCAGGGGCCCGCTCCCTCGCCTCCGCCAGCGTAATAACAAACTCGATAGCCAAATGCCGCGTCCCCTCCTCTAAACTCTCCGCCTCGGCTATCTGCAGCATTGACCCCACCACCTCCACCAACTGCCTCCTCAAAAACCGCGGCTCCGTCCCTGCCAATTCGATTAAAAGCTCAAGCGCCTCCTGAGCTGTCGCTTCCTGACCAGAATTCAACGCTTCGGTCAACGTTGTCATCATTGCCGGGAGTAAATCCTGGAACCTGTCGCGGTCGGCCGAGCTCGATAAACATTGTATAAAGTTAATTACAGCGCTAAGTGCAGCGATACGCACGTCCGAACTAGACGACGTAGTTAAACACTGAAGAAACACGCCGTGGAGGTGCTTTATGTGTGGAATTAGGGTTTCGCCGATGTACTGCGATAATTGAGCGAATATCAGGAAGGCGGATTCCTGTAGCTTCGCCGAATCGGAGGAGACGCACTGGAACATGAACGGCAAGAGCTCCGGCCAACCATTTTCCGGCAGGATGCCAGAGGCGAGTTCGGAGATGGTATCGCAGAGCTTCTTGATGATCGTCTTGGCCTCCTCGCGCTGGACGCAGGTAAGGAAGATGGATTTGAGGGAGGACTGGGTCGAGGCGGTGAGTCGGGGCCAGACGTAGGAGTCGTCGCGGGTGAGCTGCTTGCGGAGGAGGATAGCGGACATGGCACGGGCCTCGACATGGGGGGAGAGCTGGAGGAGGTGGGCGAGCTTCAACACGAGCGAGTTGGGATCGGTCTGCTTGCAGAGGTTGAAGATCGACTCGGCCTGGGAGCGCTGGTCGTTGGAGGAGGACATGAGGTGGGAGATTAGGGTCTCGAAGGGGGCGGGATCGGGGCCGAGGATGGCGGCGAGTTGGGCCTGCTGCAGCTGAGTTGACCCGGGATCCATGGCGGCGAGTTAGGGTTTTTGCGGATTCGTGACAGTGGCGCCCTGTGTGTGTGTGTGTGTGTTGCGAAGGCTCAGCAGTCAGCACACACTATCTGTTCGGGTTTGCGCTAGGCTAGAGAGGGGATGTTTTAAGGGGTTTGGGGGCACATAAGGCCGTGTTTGGACTGTGAGAAAAATAATAGGGTTGTGTGTGTGTGAGTGGGTGGTGGGTCTGATTTAGTCTAGTGAATGGATGATTAGCTGTGATTGGGGCCATTACCAGTAATTTTATACGAGCACATTTTTGGAGGGAAAATCAGAAAAAGGTACAAGAGACTGTACTTTAGACTTTAGAGGGATGATCTTACTAAACCAAGTCAAGTTAACTTCTTTGGTTACTTGATGCTAATAGTGAACACACTAATTTAATGATAGCTAATAATCCTAATATGGTGTGTAGATTCGTAGATATCTAAAGTTGATTTACATGAATAGCATAATAATTATGTTTATCAACTGTACCACCGTCACATTAAGTAAATTATCATTTTAACCCGATATGCCAAATCTCAAGTTCACATCTATATCTATAGTCAATAGAATATAAAGTGGGTGAACCCTGAAAATCACTTAAGTCGATATATACCAATTCAAGACAGAAGAATGTCTTTCAACTTTATGGAATTTATGGATGGAATAATTGTCTCCTTATCTTAGTTGACATGCATGCTTTGCATATATCTAAAAATATCACTTATGTTAGAAGCTAAATTCGTATTCGCCATGTAAAGCATATTTTAAAATTAACATGACCATGACAGTTATGTGGGAAAGAATAACATTCAAGCATACTAGCAGAAATAACAATTTTGTTAAGGGCATTGTAGGTTAAATCCAGTTTGAACATTCCCTCCTTAGTCTATACTTGTATTAAAAAATGTGGACGAGTGTAAACCATTTTTTGAACAAGAATATCCTCTATATATCTATGAATCTCTCAATTGCCATTCAAATACAATTAACATGCTTAAAATTTAAATTCTTTTAACAACTCCATATTCTTCACTTTGATAAAAGTTGTAATTAATATACATGAATATCTTTTTCACTTCTCATGAGACTTATATTTAACGGATGAAAGTATTTTAAGTGGCATTTACAATTTGACGATTGGTATGCATTAGGGTATAAAAAGACCTTGAAAACCATAACATCCTATATAATAATTTTAGCAATTTTCTCTTTTTTAAATGACCATTAGTTGACAATGGTTTTTGCTTACGATAAAGGGATAATTGTAAAAAACACCGTCGTGATTTGGGGTATTTGCAAAAAGCCCCCTGAGGTTATAAAAATTGCAAAGATGTGATCGCAAAAATGTTGCAACAGACGGTTTCCATAACGAAATAAAAATTGTCCAAAATACCCTTGTATATTGACCCTAAGATTGTTTCTATGCATCGAAATTCTTGAGCAGAGGGGCGGCAACACCACCCCAGCCACGTCGCCGCCGCTCTAGCCTGTCCTTCATCGCCACAAGCTCGAGCCCTTACCACCATCATCGGCCTTTCTCCTTCATCGCCATATTTGTCACGACCTGAACCCACGAGTGAGCCCATGAGCTAGGTCCGTGACCTGCCGCAGGCCCATCCGAACATCCACCCAGGGCTCTGTCAGGCCTTACTACAACTTGTACACAAGAATCTATAACCAAGTAATTTAAATCTATCTCCTTAATAATATTTCTAAAATCACGCTTATAATTTCTCAATGAATCTCCAATGACATTCTTTATTTAACAACTAACATGGGTCATTTTAAATCCGGTGGAGATCTAAGCTCCGAAAAATCTCAAATTACAACTTTAGTACTAGCACTCCACCAAATGATTTATTAAATAATCTAAGAGGACTACAACTCCTCTAGCAGTCGTCTACCATAACTACATCCTCGTGGCCCTCATCAATGCCAATTTCATCTAGATGATCACCTGAAAACATTTATAAAAGAGTGAGCTTGGGGCCCAATAAGTACACATACCACATTCCTAAAATAGGTTTTGGGATTCATGAAAGCATGCCATGGTTTCTCTTCGATTTAAAACTGGTAAACATTTTCGTAGAAGATACTATACATATATACTTTATGAAAGCAATTCGTCCAATATTTTTAGAACATAGGCATGACATTAAGAAGGCTCATTAACAACTATCACAGTTCATCATAACTTAGGTATGTTGCGGTCAACGTACATTCCCCCCTGACTAGGGCCCACAATCCCTACCCCTTCCTGGGATAAATATTATTGTAGACGCAAGGGCGAACCACGAGCAGCAGTACTGTGCATCAACGTATCGTCCCGTCGACCAGGACCCACAATCCAACTTCCCCCCGTGGATATGGGGCATAACAACCAAGTCAGAAATACCGTCTTTTTCAACATAAGTCAACTTTAAAACACTACTCAGAGAAATATTCCATTGCATTTTTTATGCATTTTTTCATCAAACCAATTTACACAAAAAAAAACAGTAACAAGTGAAAGTATTTAAAACTTCTAATTGGAATAAATCGTTTATACATATACATAGAAGGAAAATAGGGTATACGGAGGAATATAGCATGAGTACTTACCTTGCTGAATAACTGCTTTTGGTATTTGCTCAAAAGCCGGTCCTAGCTCTCTTGTCTATCGAAACCTAAATAGCAATTAACACGGATGTTATTCATTGCCGTTCGAGTACACCTAAGCATTAAGTTTTCCTCAAGTAAGTGAAATTACCAAACCGCCCCTCGACTTCAGCAAAATTCATATTTATCCCCGACTTCAAACGCACCATTACATATGCCGATATAACCATAAAGACTATTTTAAATAGCTAGGTGGGATTTTCGGACCATAATGGCCTCTCGGGGAATTTTCCACTCAGAACCCTAAGTCGCTCCTTAAATTGAGCGTTAATGCTCATGTTTTCAAAATATATCGAATAGCCCCAGAATGCCACAAAATTTTAGACACTTAAGCCTCTCAGCGTGTTTAGACCACTGTAAAATTTCCAACTAAAAATAATTGTGTTTGCTATATCAAACAATTTGTTCTCAACCTATTATGGTCGTACCCAAGGGCCCACTAGGGGTCATGTTTCACGCGAACACGTCGACACTGTCAACAGTCAATTTTCCATCGCATCAAACCAGTCAGCGCCCGCGCGCCCAAGACACGTGTTTTTCTCGCTTCACGCACTTTATGCGCGACTTAGACATTTTATTTCGCATTGACGTCACACACACTAGCACGTTCGTCACACCGAAACCACTCGAGAACTTTTTTGGCCAAAAATGTCGACCGACGGCGTAACCGGAGCAACGGGGTCAAGGGGCAAAGGCCTTGGCCAACCCCATGGGGTCAGCCTCGACCTCCCCCAAGGTCATGGGGTCGGCCTCAGCTTCCCATGGGGGGTTGGCCTTGGCCTTCCTCCCCCGATTCTTCACTTTTCGCGCAAAGTCCTTTTCGCACTTTTTTCGCTTCGTATGCTTCGTACATAACCTTGGCACCTTGTTCGTCACACGAGTACGATTCACGTCGACACGTTCGTCGTAATGCAACTTTTGGATTCCTCTTTGCTCATCAAAACACCTACCGTCGGCACACCCAAAATTCACCGAAGGGGGGAATGACCTTGGCCTCCCTTCATGGGAGTTGGCCATTGGCCTTGGCCACCCCCTAAGGTCGGCCTCAGCCTCCCAGGGGGTCGGCCTCGACCTCCACAGGGGTGGTGGCCTTGGCCTTCCCCCCAATGTTTGGCCTATGGCCTCCCCTCCCGCGTGCACTTGTTTTCTCGAGTCTTTGCACCTCTGCGATGTTTACGTCCGTTCGTACATCAACTTCGTGGCGTCCGTTCGTACATCAACCTCACGACGTCCGTCGTGCATCAACCTCATGACGTCCATCGTCCGTGACTGCACACCGCTCTCGCGATTCCCATCGCCCAAAGTCAAGCGCTACCGCCGAATGACTCGTCGACAACGACCGCATACCACCACTCCCAACTTTTTCATTACTACATGTTGCATTCATTATCTTGTTATGACAGGTACACTCAGCGCACATCCTGACTTTGGGACACCCGAAGCGTGCCCGTGCGCCGTCTCCGCGATGTTTGTCACCGCGCTCGTGCGTCACTTCCATGATAGGTGCCCACGGCACCAAGTATTGTCCCCGCGACGTTCGTCGCCGCGCCTGCGCGCCATTCTCATGATACGTGCCCCGGCACCAAGTATTGTCCCCGCGACGTTCGTCACCGCGCCTGCGCGCCATTCTCATGATACGTGCCCCGGCACCAAGTATTGTCCCCGTGACTCTCGTCTTCGCGCCTGCGCGCCATTCTCATGATACGTGCCCCGACACCAGGTATTGCTCCGTGACGTTCGTCGCCGCGCCCTTGCACCATTCTCATCATACGTGCCCCCGGCACCAAGTATTGTCTCTGCGACGTTCGTCGCCGCGCCCGTGCGCCACTTCCATAACATGTGCCCACGACACCAGGTATTGTCTCCGTAACGTTCGTTGTCGCGCCCGTGCGCCACTTTCATAACATGTGCCCTCGCACCAGGTATTGTCTCGTGTTGTAGGCACCGCGCCCATGCTCCACAATCATGTTACATGCTTCCGGGATGGGCTCACAACCTTAAAGCCATCGTCGTCTCAATCACATGGGGGCTTCGGCCCTCGTACTGGGATGGGCTCACAACCTTATAGCCATCGCCGTCTCAATCACAGGGGGGCTTCGGCCCTCGTACCGGGATGGGCTCACAACCTTATAGCCATCGCCGTCTCAATCACAGGGGGGCTTCGGCCCTCGTACCGGGATGGGCTCACAACCTTATAGCCACCGCCGTCTCAATCACAGGGGGGCTTCGCCCCTCGTACCGGGATGGGCTCACAACCTTATAGCCATCGCCGTCTCAATCACAGGGGGGGCTTCGGCCCTCGTACCGAGATTGGCTCAGAACCGTCTGGCCATCGCCGTCTCAATCACAGGGTGCTTCGGCCCTCGTACCGGGATGGGCTCACAACCTTATAGCCATCATCGTCTCAATCACAGCGGGGCTTCGGCCCTAGTACCGGGATGGGCTCACAACCTTATAGCCACCGCCGTCTCAATCACAGGGGGGCTCCGACCCTCGCAGCGGGATGGACTCACAACCTTATAGCCCTCGTCGTCTCAATCACAGGGGGGCTTCGGCCCTCGTACCGGGATGGGCTCACAACCTCATCGCCACCGGCGTCTCAATCACAAGGGGGCTTCGGCCCTCGTACCGGGATGGGCTCACAACCTTATAGCCATCGCCGTCTCAATCACAGGGGGGCCTCGGCCCACGTACCGGGATAGGCTCACAACCTTATAGCCATCACCATCTCAATTACAGGGGGGGCTTCGGCCCTCGTACCGGGATGGGCTCACAACCTTATAGCCACCGTCGTCTCAATCGCAGGGGGGCTTCGGCCCTCGTACCGGGATGGGCTCACAACCTTATAGCCATCGGCGTCTCAATCACAGGGGGGCTTCGGCGCTCGTACCGGGATGGGCTCACAACCTTATAGCCACCGGCGTCTCAATCACAGGGGGGCTTGGGCCCTCGTACCGGGAGGGGCTCACAAGCTTATAGCCATCGCCGTCTCAATCACAGGGGGGCTTCGGCCCTCGTACCGGGATGGGCTCACAACCTTATAGCCATCGCCGTCTCAATCACAGGGGGGCTTCGGCCCTCGTACCGGGATGGGCTCACAACCTTATAGCCATCGCCGTCTCAATCATAGGGGGGCTCCGGCCCTCACACCGGGATGGGCTCACAACCTTATAGCCATCGCCGTCTCAATCGCAGGGGGCTCCGGCACGAGGACCCCTCGCAGCGGACTCTGAGCACTGAGCTGCGAGCATGTCCACTCATGTTACTGTTGATCGTCGACACCACCAGGGCAATGACCCACGAGTCACTCCAGGACGGGAGCAGGTCCTCGGAGGGCATCGCGCCTAGTCTGCCTGGTAGTTGGCTACAGAGGCAACCCTCACTGCTGTCAGGTTCTATGCGCGTCTCTTGACGCACCTCGTGGGATCCAGTAAGGGCTTGGACCGGTGGCTGGAGCAATGGGCTTACTCTGATCATGCTGTCATGGTGTGGTCAGTCTTCTCAGACAGGTAGAGCGACGCTGTGCGAGGCAGGCAACGCGAGTTTGGGAATCGGCAGTCCAACGGAGAACCGGTATTTTGGGACCCCCTGGTGACGTGTCACTCTTAGGGGACGACATGTGGCACTTTATGGCATAAGCATACCATTTCCTATAAATAGTGGACTTTACAACTCAAAAAAGGACTTCTTCTTCATTCTCACAAAATCACTTTCTCACTCTAGAATTTGGGAGCTCTTGGATTCTAGTGAGAGAAAGACAAATTGGACGTAACTTTGGACCGTAACATTGGACCCCGACTCGGACCCTGACTTGGACTGTCGACTGTCGGCCCTGTTCGTCTCAGCCTTGCCTTCGCAGCACTGCCACTCCTCACAGCCTGTCTGGGAAGCCTTGCTCTCTGCCCTTACTCCGTCCTTGTTGTCTCTCACTTTGCATACTTGGAAGCTGACACGGACTACAGCTTTTGTAGCACCTCCACGTAAGTACGAACCCACTTTCCTTGGCATCACAATTCAAAAGCCTATTTTTAAAATAAGGTCATTTCAGACCTTTCGCATGCCTAGAAAAATCCCATAAATATCTACATCAAAGTATTCACAAAAATAAGGGTAGTTTTAGTTTTGTACTTTGCCCAAATATGCTTAGAAGTGGCTTAAAAAGTCTTGGGCAATGTACTAATCTATAATTCTGAAAATAACATTTTTCAGCAAACCCTAGTTTTGTAGATTGACCATTTTGAGGAAGAAACATAATGAATCTTAAAAAACTCAAAACTACAATGTTAAAGTAGTCTTTCTAAGGTTTCTCATAAATATAAAGCTCACAAAAATCCAATGATTGATGACTTTTCTACAGTAAATCGAAGTGGCTAATCAAAACAGCACATCTCTGTGCAGACCAGTTTTGTTCAATAATTATTTTGGAGTAGAAATACTATGAATCTCAGAATAATATAAACTAAAAAGTTGAAGAGTACGTTATGAGGTTTCTAGAAATATAAATTTCACAAAAATACCCTGAGTAAATAATTTTCTATGATAAATCAAAGTGGCTGCCAGAAACTAAAAATTCTAAATTTCTACAGTAGATTGACTCTAAGATCGATTTTCAAAGTGCAAACGTGGGATTCTGAGAAAAATCAAAACTAAATAGTTGAACAAAACACAATGATGTTTTCAGAAAGGGTAAAATCATATTAATCAGATTTAAAATAAAGGAGATATGTTAAAAATATTAACTCACTCTTAATCTGCTCTATAGCGGCCTTCTTCTCAAATACTACCGAAAGCTATCAATTCCACACCAAATATATATATAAAATGTCCAAATTTGTGGCTAAACTAAAGAGAGAGTTTATGGATTTCATTACCTTCAATTTTTCCTTGCTTAGCCTTGTTCCTTCTATCTCTCTCTCTCTCCCTCTCTGGACTTCGCATAAAGGGGTGGCAGATTTGCTAGGATGGCTGCCCTCTTAAAACTTCTTTTATATATGGTTGCCCTAGGTTAGAATAATTCTAAAGACCCCCCACACTTAGCTAGTGTTCTCATCTCACCCACATTCCTCTTAAAAGATCACAATAATCTTAGATTAAGGTTAAAATAAAATTTTCATCGACCAATGAAACATTTCGGGCATTACATTCTTCCAACCTCATTACTTTGCAACTTAGGAGCATTATACATTGTCACTAAAAGTTACAATCAATATCGTTGGCAATAATCGTCGTTAGAGACCCCAATTTAAATGTAGTTTTATAACTAACCCTGATTCACTAATCATCGCTAAAAGTCACTCTTATAACAAATATCGATGCTGAGTATAAAATCGTTACCAATTGTTGTCGATAAAATCTTAATTATGCACATCAACGCTAAATGTTACGTTCATAATCGTCACTAAATATAAACTAATCAGCTAGGCATAAAATCAAGGTTCGGGGTATTACAACATCGATCCCACTGCTGCACCACCCTCTTCTCTATCATTGCCGAGTTTCACCCCTGTAGTATGACGGGAACTTTGAAACTTAGATCTAGGATTTCACAAACTTAGATGTTATTGATTTGCCCGAATTGTACAAACTTACATCTAGGGTTTCAATCGCACCTTGAGATTTGAAACCCTAGATCTAAGTATATGCAATTAGGGTTCAAATTGAAACTCTTGATTGTTGTTGACGTGGGTATGTGGTCTTTGGTCATGGTGCAGTGGTGGTATGCGAATGGCGACGATGGGACTAGGCGGTGATGGTTGTTGCGGCATTGGGCAGTGATGGCGACAGCGAGATTGGGTGGGGGCATTTTCGATGATAGGATTGGATGAGGCAGTGGTGACGGCAGGATTGGATGAGGCAGGTGGTGACGAAGGCGGTCGTGGGTGGGGCAGGTGGCAGACGGGGTGATGGAGGTGTATGTGTGGCTAGGGTTTGGTTTCATTTGATTAGGGAAGAAAGTTAGGGATATAGGGGGGAGAGATAAATATAGGGCATTTTAGTCATTTTATTATATTAATATTTATGAAATGCACTATTCAGGAGCGTGAGCAACACATGCCGCTAGTTTGGACGATTTTTTTAACGGTTGCAACACTTTTACGATCACAAGTGTTCCTTTGCAATTTTTATAACCTTACGGGGCTTTTTGCAAATACCCCAAACCACGAGGGTGTTTTTTGCAATTATCGCTATGATAAATGAAACCCCCCATATTACCTTGACAGATAATTGGTTAAGCCTTTTATGTTGGCAGTGAATATCTGGCAATACAATTCAAGAAATAAAAAAGGTCGAAATTGGGCATGCTTGATCTTTTTTGCTTTCTTGCATTTGGTTTCTTTGATATTATACATATGTGCGTGTGCGTATAGTGGATATCAGTAATATATTTCCTGAACACAATGCCCTCGGTCACTTTCGACCTATCTCAAACTCCCTTCGTGTTCCCTCTTGCTATAAAATGACTCTACACCTTCATACATCTCCCATAATTTAGTTGTTATGACTCTTCGTCTCCACGACTTCAAGTGGCCAGATGATTAACCTTTGCACATGTTATCCAAAGTTTGTCCTAAGGTAACTGCATTCTATGTTATTGCCCTTGAAAACTAAATAAAAAAAATGCTAATATTCTATTTACATATGTAAGTTCAAAAGGGGTTCTAATTTGGGAGTTTGTCTAGGTTCGGGCTCATAGAGGTAAGCTCCCTTACTTCTTCTACACTTTACAAACTTTGGCTTTTTTAAGACAAGGCATGATAATGATAGGGTTTATTTTGGGTGTTAGTTTTCAATATACTCGTCAAAATATTATCAGCACCAAGATCCTCTACGAATTTATAGGGAAAATACATCATATGGATAAAATGGTGGAACTCAAACCTTTACTTTTCAAGATGAAGCTTTTTATTCGATGTTAAATAACCGATAGGCAATATGACTGATAGGGGGTTGTGTTTAAGTTGTTACAAGTATCCCATGTACTAGATGTGGAGAGTTATCGAACTAGAGCGAACGACCTCCAACTCCTCCAAAACAAATTCATTGAGACACTCTTTCAAAGTTCTGAACCCGTAAACTTCAGGTGTGTTTGACAACGTTGTAGTTTTTAGTTTTGATTTTCTGAAAAAGAAAAATCAAAACTAGTTGTGTTTTCTGTTTTGAAAAAAAAAAAAACAAGTAGATGTTTGATAGATCAATTTTGTTTTTTTTCCAGTTTTTCTTTCTTTTAAGAGGATTTTATTTTCCTTTATGTTCATTCTTCTCCAAAATACCAGTTTCAATCACCACCGATGAACACCATCACGCCATAGTATCACTACTGCCCATAGCCAGTAACTACCACTCATCACGAACAACTGCCAAAACCACGACGGATCCACTACTACCTAAAAAACCATATTTGATGATATTGACGACAGTGACGAGAGACGGCATCGACGGCAGTGGCGAGATTGATGGCCGGTGGTTGGGAATGGTAAAATCGACGGCATCGATGTTGATCGATGGTAGTTGTGATGTTGTCCGACGTTGATCGATCGTCAACAGTTACTGCAGTGTGCTTGGTGGTTAAGATTGTGGTGGTGGTGCTTGGTGGTTAAGATGTTGGTTGGGATGTTGTCCTATTGGTTGATGCGATGTAATGGTAGAGCAGATTTGTGCGATGGCGATGTCGGTGGGGTGGTGGCGATGAGGCAGATCTGCAGGTGGCAACGGCGGGATTATGGTGGCAATATAAGAGATATGTTGGTGTGATATCGATAGGGTGATGACGGTAGGATAGAGTTGCGGTGGCGTGGCAGTGGGGTGACGAACGTGAGATGGTTGGGGCGATGGTAGGGTGGTGACGGTGGTCGTCTGCTGGTGGTAGTGGTGGTGAAGGCTTAAAGTGTAAGCAGTGGTAATAGTGAAAGTGACAAAATGCAATGAGTTCTTTAAAATGTGGATATCAAATTGCTTCTAAAGAAGTTTGATGGCTAGATCTCAACAACAAAAAAAAAATCAAAACTCCAAAATAAAGTTTTCAAAAACAGTCCCGTTTTAAAATTTGAATTTTAAAACTGAAGGAAAAAAGAACAAAAACTGTCTATCAAACGGATTTTTTTCTCCAGTTTATAAAACTAGAGAAAAATTAAATAAAAAAAACTCTGCAAACACTACCTTCATTTGGTTTGTGTATGGCCGAATCTTCTATTCTTGTATATGATGAAGTCAGTTTCTCGCTCCAATAAAGTGTGCCTTAGAGGCTTAATCGAAGAGAAAACCGAATGAAAATCATGGCTAAGAGTTAAAAATGGATTAAATAAAATAAAGTTATTTGTGAAACAAAAAATATTAAAGAAGCCTATTCGTAGCCACCAAAAAATAGACATGGCCATTTTAAATAGTCAACATGTAATGATCTCAACCATTCATGTTAAGAAAGTACTACACGATAAATTTTTAGTGACAAACACTGAAGTTACATGACAATGACTCATTTACAATACATACATATACCGGCCAATCAACCTTAGCAGTGAAGTTCACCGACCAAGCAAGTAGACGAGTACTTTATTCTCTTAGTTTTTCCTCCGGTAGCAGCTAGAGTTGCTTAATAATCTTCTTCTTTTTTTATAGCTTTTTAGCAACTCTAGACCCACATACCTTTATATAAACCACGCAAAGCTCCCGATATTCAATGAGGCTTTTTATTAGAGTTCCAGTAAACAGTGTGTCCATCCATCTCAACATAATGATACACTCTTTTCGTTCAAGCCTCTTACATTATGATACATCTAAACTAGCAACCCGACAATCCAAATCGAATGGTAAAACACGTTTACTCTAACTATTTTCAAGCTTCTCCACGCGATAAAGCTTTGGTCTATAGACCACAACTATTTTGATCTAGGAAAATCATCGAGCATAGCCAAAAAACTATTTCCATAAATCTAAATGCTGAAGTTTAGGTCGCCTCCCTCCAGGTTAAAATTATGATGTTTGGATTCCATAGGCCACTCGGCCCTCGATGTTGAGTTTAGGTCGTCATAGTGCGCACGCACACTAATAGCCCAATCACATGTAACATACATGCCTAATACGAATTAGTATAGCTTGGGGCATAACGGGTGCATATATGTAGCCTTAGACCCAATGACAAGGCACATCATTTTCCAGTGTCCACCGATAAGGTCCTTCTTAAGTGAAAGCTCTCAAACATGCTTTCAATGTCTTTAAACTTGTCTCACGTTCTTTGGATCGTTTACTTGATGGCCCAAAGTTAAATCTAACAAACGGGTCAACTTGCAGGGTACGAGTAAAATAGGTCCGGATAAAAATTACCCGATTTGTTTTAGGTAGCCCTTCCTTGTACCCGTAACCTATTTGGGTGGTCCGGGTAGACCTACGAGTTAACATGTCAAATTTCTTATGTATGTTCTTCATAATTAGAATTGATTAGGTAAACTTTAGGTAAACTTTCTAACTATCGCATTGCAATGGGTAATTTGTTTGGTTAGCACTTTCTACAACTTTGTTCAATGAGAAAAAAAAAATTCTCTAACTCCAGTGGATAAGCACACAAATCCTAAGAAATCCAGAAAAATCCCCTCAAAATTCCCAACTTTCTAAAAAATATGAAAATTCTCAGAAAATTAAGTGAAAAAACTATATGACTTAAAGAATTGGAAAATAAAAAAGTATTTATGTCCGGATAAAGAGGTCTTCTAAAAAACAAGAGATAAAAAATTAGGAGCTACGGTGATTTCGTAGTGAGATTGACTCTAAGATGCTAAATCTGGCCAAGCTTCATAAGGAAGTCGTTGATTTGAACGGCATTGGTAACAGTAAGAGTGGGGGGTGGGAGTGGGTGTACGGTGCCTCAATAGTTGGCCATGAGATGGTAGAGGTAATTTCTATGGTCGACGGTGACGATGACAAAGTGGATGGCGGAGAAGCTGCGGACGATGTAAATGGAGTTGTGACAGATCGAATGAGCATGAGGTGGATAGTGGCACCGTCTTGTGGACTTGAAGCATGGATTTTGGAGTAGCATGCTCGTGACCATCAGTTGATTTGTGTGAGAGAGTTCGTAATGGGC
This sequence comes from Escallonia rubra, assembly GCA_033065855.1. Lineage (NCBI taxonomy): Eukaryota > Viridiplantae > Streptophyta > Magnoliopsida > Escalloniales > Escalloniaceae > Escallonia > Escallonia rubra. Next base: position 97,614 of record JAVXUO010001048.1, on the reverse strand, counting down.
TCTATGAGTAAATGTGACGACCCCAGTCGCTTATCATATAATTCGATACTTGCAAACACAATTACAACGCAACCCCAGTCAGATTACAAACCCTAAAAATAGTTTGCAAATGTAATCAGATTACAAGACCCAAGTGGCTGAAATGTAATTCAATATCTTCAACACAAGTACAACATAGTCCTAATCAGATTACAAGTCCTATAAATAAGTTGCGAACATTTCTAAAACTCCAAAACTGCAAGTCTCGCTCACATCCTTGCTTACATATGCTCACCAATATAATCATCTGCACTGGAAAGGTAAATGGTGGAGGGTGAGCCGGATAGCCCAGCAAATGGAATAACCATAGCACCATAAGATCATAATCAAACACGGTAAACAATTCAGGATCAGTCAAGATATTCGATGGTGAAAAAATCAACGTAAATGTGGCTTAGTACCCCAAACAATTAGTAAATCAATTCAATAACCAATTTGCTTATCAAACATAACATTTTAACATCTTGCTTCTGGTATCCTCCATGAGACCTGCCAAAGCTCAGTTATATTATAATCATAACGTATCATGCACATAGACAAAATCATTGGAGCACTATCATTGATCAAAAGTACTTCAGCCACGTCATGTAAGTGTATTTCAAAAACAAGATATTTATCAGTATTCAACACAAACATTGGAGCAAGATTTCAGAACAATAGTGTTTAAGAGTACGATGAACGTTAAGAAACAACCATGTGGCATAAAATAATAGTGATATAGAATTATCTTTACCTAAATCATGAAGAATCCACTTAAACAATTCTTTCAAATCAGGCACTATGACTCTTCTTCTCTCACTTGTTATCTATCTATCGATTGATGAAAGTCAGAGATAACTATAAATAATTTAGAAAGAAGTCCAAGGCCTATTTATACGATTTTCTAAGAAGTACGAGGTGTAAAGAAAACACGAGGTGGCGAATAAGATTGTGCCACCTAACAAGCATGACTAGGCTAAGCAAAGCATGACTGGGTCGAAGCATGAGGTGGCAAGACAAGATTGTGCCACCTAGTAAGCACGAAAATGCTAAACAAAATACGACAAGGCTCGAAGTACAAGGTGGCGAGACAAGGTTATGCTACCTAGCAAGCATGACAATGTTAACCAAAGCACGACAAGGCTCAAAGCACGAGGTGACGAGACAAGGTTGTGCCACCTAGCAAGCACGACAATGCTAACCAAAACACGACAACGCTCAAAGCACGAGGTGGTGAAACAAGGTTGTGCCACCTAACAAGCATGAGAAGACTCGAAGCATAACGTGTAGCAATAATATGCTGACACGTCATAAGTATGATGATGATAAGTAGCACCAGGTATCGATCAGAGAAATAATCAACATTGACTTCTCAATAAGCACGAGGTGTCACAATGGCATGACGACACCTAACAAGCACGAAAAATGCAATTCTCAGTTGTCACTAAAAATTGTCATCATTTTTCTCTCAATCAACCAGTAATATTCTGAGCACCTCTAAAATTTTGGGGTGTTATATTCTTCTCTCGTTAAAAGAATTTCGTCCATGAAATTCACCGACCTTAAAATCTGAGTCAACAACTCCAAAATTCAGATTACAAACTTATCCCAAGGCCAAGGAACCTATCATGACTTACGTTAACCTAAGCAATTCAAGCTTAGGTATCGCTTAAATACCAATTGTGATGACCTAAGTCGTTAATCATATGATTCAATATCTTCAACAATATTACAACACAATGTTAATCATATCACAACCTGGCTCTGATACCAACTGTAACATCCTGAAAATTTGGAATGTTAGACACTCACTCGATCACTTCTACCAAAATGATAATTACCCTCAAACTCAACCACAATAATACCAATCTATCAGAGCAACTAAGCCATCAATTAAATCATATTCTTAGTAAACTGTTATAATTAAAACATCAAATTTAAGTCTAAAATCTTTTTATATAACAATATTCACCCACGCAAGGGTTTTAATGAGCAATACTAAAACTTAAATCAACTCGCTTGTTTGGTTATAATCCTTACTCAGACAACCTATTCCTGGTTATTTACATGCGGAAAGGAAGTCAAACGAGAATGAACTTTTGAGAGCCCAATAAAGTCGATGAAGGATTAAAAAAAAAAGGAGCGATTTGAACGATTTTTCATATACAATCAAATGAAAATTTTTAAAAGAATTTTTAAATAACACCACAACATTTCGATATAGACACACGGAAGAGTACCAACTCAATCTCTCAAAATTAATAAACAATTCAAAACATTTAAGATAAAATAGAACATAACATGTAACACTGAACATGAACAATACAAATTAGTAAAGCCACCTCGACAATGCTCAGATATACTTTACATATGCATATGTACACTAATTAGTCCATTTAGATTCTAGTTTCAACCCAAGCTGAACAAACCATCCTTATTATGTGGGTTAATGACAAAACTGTCCCCTGAGGTTTATACGTATTTGCACTTTGCTCCCCGTGTTTACAACTTTTGCAATAATGTTCCTTGAGGTTGACAAAACCATTGCATACAGCTCCAAAATTGGATGGCCGTCTAAATTCGGACGTTAAGTCCGCATGTGTTGTGCACATGCCATTTTGGCATGGGTAGATCTGTCATTTCGCCTAGGGTTAAATACAAAACTGTCCCCTAAGTTTACACATTTTTGCAATTCGCTCCCGTGTTTTCAACTTTTGCAATAATGTTCCCTGACCTTGACAAAAACATCGCAAACGAGTCCAAAATTAGATGTTCATTTAAAATTGGACGTTAATTCCGCATGTAATGTACGCATGCTTTTTGGCATGTGAATATCTGTCAATTTTCGCCTCATCTTCCTTTTCAATTAAAAAATTTGTAGCTATTGTTGCCATAATTTTAGTTTATCACATGTGAGTAGAAAATAAATTATACACCTTATAAAACTCTACGTAATCAATGTAACGCTACTTAATCAATGTATCATCATATTAGGATTTAATTTTAACTATCAACACCTTAAAAATACTTTAATATGTATAAAAGAATGTAAAATATTTTTATAAATGAAGTCATATCACTTTGTAAATTATTTTTGAAAGATCTTTATTTGTGAATTATATATTTTTGATTTATGATTCTCAATTTAAAATTTAAAGTCAACTTTGATTTATTATTCTCAATTTAAATTTTAAAAACATAGAGAAAGGGAGATGTGATGAGAATTGATAGATATTTCCATGCCAAAAAGTTGACTTTAAATTTAAACCTCATGGGAATATATGTCCCCTCTCATCCCATCTCCCTTTCTATATCTTTTTAAATTTAAATTGAGAATAATAAATCAAAGTTGACTTTAAATTTAAAATTGAAAATCGTAAATCAAAAATATATAATTCATAAATAAAGATCTTTCAAAAATAATTTACAGAGTGATATGACTTCATTTATAAAAATATTTTACATTCTTTTATACATAATAAAGTATTTTTAAGGTGTTAATGGTTAAAATTAAATCCTAATATGATGATACATTGATTAAGTAGAGTTTTATAAGGTGTATAATTTATTTTCTACTCACGTGTGATAAACTAAAATTATGGTAACAATAGTTACAAAATTTTTAAATTGAAAGGGAGATGAGGTGAAAATTGACAGATATTCACATGCCAAAAAGCATGCGCGCATTACATATGGATTTAACGTCCAATTTTAAATGAACATCTAATTTTGTACTCGTTTGCGATGTTTTTGTTAAGGTGAGGGAACATTATTGCAAAAGTTGAAAACACGGGGAGCAACTTGCAAAAATATGTAAACTCAGGAGATAGTTTTGTATTTAACTCTAGGCGAAATGACATATCTATCAATGCCAAAATGGCATGTGCACAGCACATGCGGACTTAACGTCCGAATTTAGACGGCCATCCAATTTTAGAGCTGTTTGCAATGGTTTTGTCAACCTCAAGGAACACTATTGCAAAAGCAAAGTGTAAATACGTGTAAACTTCAGGGGACAGTTTGTCATTAACCCTTATTATGCCAACACTACACACCATCCTTATAATGCCTCAGATTTACTATCTCATGTCAATGTTCAGAAGAAATAATCACAATTCAAAATATTGTATGATGATCGAATCAATAAAACATGTGAGTATTAAAAGAATTTCAAAAGATTGCTTTAAGGCTTAAGATAGGGTCTCATGGGTAATTTTCAAAACATTTTTATGACAAAATCATTAGCAATTCAGAATAAAACATACGGAATTAATTATGATTAATTGGTTTAAGATAGAATCCCTTCCATTTTTAATGATAATTATAAAATCAGAGTTCAATGAAATTCCTAAAACTGTTATAATAAAACATTTAAATTCAGAGTGATGAAATAGGGTTTAGATGAGTTCCATACCTCAATTTAGGCTATGCACTCGCTGCTATTAAACCTCATTCAAAAAGCTCGAATTAACCTAAATTGACAAATTAATTATTAGATTAAATCTAACATCTTAACACTATGAGTCTAATAGTAATTGCTTAAACGTTGTTCACTCTGACACTCAAGTCAACCAAAACCAAAACAGGTCTTACGTACGACCATACCTAACCAAAAATCTCGCACACTCCTTAAGGCCTAACGGTTTCCATCACCATCTTGAAAGACATCACTCATAGAGTTGACACTAACAACTTAGTTGATCGTGACTTTGGAATATACTGATGTTGGATTCAAATCAAGCAAGCTATAGTATAATTTTGATTTTGGGAAGAGTCATGCACGCAAACTAACTTATAAAGTTATTTGCTGAGCAAACCCACCATAGGGCATACACTTGATAGATTTCCACATGACAAGCTGACATTGTTGTAAAACCAATTCAAACCTAGGTTTTTGCTAACAAAAAAAAAAGGTCCTACCAAACAGTAGTATTCGATATCTGATAACTAAACCATTAAGCCTAAGTGTGCCCATACCCGTGATGGCCCACTACAAGTACTTGAAATCTCTGCCCAAATGTTGATTTCAGGCAAACATAATAGCCCTCAAGTCAAGGAACCGCAACACTTTACACAAGCAAATAGTTGTGCAACATATGTAACCCACACCAAAGCAAGCAAACACCATGTACATAGCCATCACATGACTGTGAAGTTTACTTTGTCCAATAATAATAATTACTATAGAGAATAAAGCAGGTTCTAAGAGTGTGAATCTCAAAATTAGACTTTTACTTGGTAACTAACCAACTTAAACTTATGCTTTTCTAAATACAAAGTCCAATAACGCAGTGCTCGCTGCCTGATCTTCACTGCACCTACATCACAATTAGCATTTGCATAATTAAGACAACAAGCTTAATTACTATTTGCCTCAAATGCAATTCATCACAGAGAGCCGATGGGCTCCAATACTACGTGTCATGGTCCGCACATTTCCTTGCTATGGCGAAATGACTTTGAAGCTTCATAACGCTCCCAATTTACTTTGCGACCAAAGTCATGAACCACCATCCTTCATGCAATGCAACACTATTTTTATTCGGAAGCAAGATGATAACAACCTTGCGTAAAGCCATGTCCAAGTATATTGACGACCTCAAACGAATAACAACATCTCAATATAGTCTCTCTAGTCCATGCATATTGATCTTGTCAACATTCTCACCATGCACGCGTCTACAATGCTTGGCGCAACAACGCTTCACACTTAGTGCATTAATTGCACGCCATCGTTCTCAACGAGCACAACCAACACTTTGTACGGATCTCAATGCACTAAATATATGTCAATGTACACCAACAATGTGCCCGCATACGCAATAATTTGCCAACGCAGTGCAACAACATGCTAGCGTGCCAGATGCTTTGCTCGTCTGCTGGACAACGTGTCTAACTTGACTTTAAGCCTTAGGGTGTGTTTGATAACACAATTAAGCATTTAAAACTTAAAGTTTTCAATGATTTTTAATTAAGTGCGTTTGATAACGCTAAATCTTGTATCACTTAAAAAATTAAGTCCTACAAAAAATAGACTAAAATTTTAAGTCAGGTGGACTTACTTAATGCTGATCACTTAATTCAAAGTGAGATGGTTAAAAAAGTTATTTAACATTTTTTTACATAAAAAATAATAATTATCACCGCTATGTCGTCTTAATTAATTTGCTGACAACACCGTCTCCACCACAATACAAGTACCACCACAACCATTATTTCCTTTTGTTATCACCACCATAATTACCATGACATAGTCACTATCACCACCACCACCACCGACACCACCACAAGGACACCGCCACCGCCACCTCCACCATACCGTCGTTGTTGTCACTACGTATGTTTTTGCCAAAATCATCTAAAGATCCATCACACTACAACCACTGGCCGCCATGTCGTTGTTTTTCGCTATCATCACAATTACCAACATCACGTCTTCATGCTCCATTACGGCCACCATTGACAGTTTTTTGTCGCCACCGCCACTCCATCGTCACTGCCACCACCACCACCATGCATCAACATGATTTTAGCCTCCCCTCCAAAAAAAAAAATTACAAAGTACTTAAACAAATGAATAATTTTGGTAAAATGGATAAATTTGTAAATAAACAATTTTCAGTTATCTGCTTTTGATTTACCAAACATGTTAACTTATTTTTCAGTAAAAATTCAGTAGCTTAAAGTCTTCAGTTTTACAAATTCAGCACTTAACTTTTTCAGCACTTAAATTTTAGTTTTATCAAACAGTCCCTTACTTCACTTGTCTTAATGTGGGTACCATTAGCCAACATTAGCACCATGCCATCTACGGTACATGCCAACTAATACATGAAGCACTCATGCTCCCACTAAGGATGTCACCAATGCCATTCGTGTAGTGAGCGTGTTGAACCCAAGCTCACTTGGCACATGGTGTTCAAGTAGATCAATAGCCCAATCTCCAATAATGTGCATGCCCAATATGATTCAATATTTTGACATATAGCGGGTGCACATAAATGGCCTTTGGCCTAAAGAGAACCTTCTCGGTGTCCACCGAGAAGGTCATTTAGTGACGGAAGTCTCAAACATGCCTTCAATACTTTTAAGCTTGCCCCTAAGTTATCTTGGGTTGCTCATTTGATGTCGTATGGTTGTCCGTGGAAGCACTGAGGTTGGTGGAGTAAATGCTTGCACAACATAATACCCTTAAAAAACAAATCCAAAGTGATAGTAGTGGATATACTTTTACTTGAGGAGCCATGATGACTCTAATCACATTGAAATTGCATGTCTTATCGTAGTGATCCACAAAGCAATTTATGTTTGATGTATGCATATATCTAACAAGCGCACAAAATATTCTTGCTAAAAACCACTTTTATATTCATAAAATTGACACTGTACATAGGCTTGGTACAAGAAGCACACATGAATATTCCGTCCTTTTTCCATCAACCCCTCGAGGCCTTTCCTCAAGCTTCAGACACAAAAAGGAAAAAAAGAAAATCATTTGCTAATAAAACTTTATACTTTTGGCACAGTTTAGCAAAATTTACCCCTAGGTATTAATTTAGCGCGACATTCATCTATCGACGGACGAATTTTAATTTTCTTTACTTTATTTGGGCTAGAGACATAACAAGAGTTTGACCATTCAAGATTTTGCACGTGGAGACCGCCAAAAATTGTTTATCAGAACTCATTACTGGCCAACCACCATGGCAATGATCAGTTGTCATTAAACCACCATCGTCTGCGACATCCAACAACATAACTCCTCACCCACAAAGGCAATGCAGTCCAAATCGATGTGGCTGTCAGTCGCCATCAATCACAATCATCGTTCATCACATTCACCCTATAAGGATAAAGCCAATCGCCCCTTTACCCCAGTGTGGAAGGCCTCGCCGTCAAATCTACACCACAATCTTTGACCGAAAAGCCACCGCAATTGATATGATCACAACCAACTATCGCACAATCATATCTAATCATGCGGTTGTGGTCTTAGGCAGTGTGCATGTATGAAAATGTGTGTTGTGCGCATGCATGTGCAAATTTATGTAGGTCTACGTGTTTGTTAAATGAGCACTCTACCATCTGGCCATGGGTACTTTTCAATTATGGATCTTTGAATCTACAATTGTTGTGGCTGCTTTAGAGGTTGGTGCGGTGGAGAGATGGAAACGGGTTTGATGGTTACAGTTTGGAAGAAGGGTTACGGTGATGATGATGTCGATGGTAGTTGTTGTGGCTTTGGTGTTAAGTGGTGACCGCGTTCATTGTAGTGGCAATGGGGTTTCATGTCGAATGGTGATATTGGTGTTGGCATCAAAAGTAGGTTGGTGTCGACAATGAGTTTGATGGTGGTGTTGGTTTGTTAAAGTTAGCTACAGTGGCACATGTGGTGGGTTCATGGTGGCGATTTGGGGGAGGGGGTTGGTGGTTGAATGCATGGTGGTGATAGTGGCCTTAAAAGTAGGGTGATAAGTGAATTATGGATGCTGACGTGGCTACGAAGGTTGCTTAGAATTCAAACCCTTAATTGAATAATAGAGCACAAAATTAGAACAATAATGTGAATTAGGCTAATTTATATCTATACTGTTTTTTATTTAATACCCTTTTGGTATTATACTGAGAGTAACTTCGGTGCTGACAAGTGTCTATTTTAAAGACAAAAAAGTAAAATAACCCATTTTCTACACTCCACATCTTCAGCTACCTCTCCCACTCTCTAAACTTACGTAACTGCATTTACCTCCATTTCCATCTCCATTGCTGATTGACTGAGGATCTTCAATTCAATTTTTCAAAAAGACTCCAGTGGTAACTACTATTTGGCTTTGCGATAGTCTCTGCAATTCTTTTTTCATTTCATGCTTTTTTTTATTTTCCTGGTTTGATTGGTGATGGTTGGGTGTCCGTTGGTGGGCACGATGGCCTTGGGTGGGCCGATTGATGGGTTGTCCTACGGCGGTGTGAATGGACGACAGACAGTGGTGTGGGACGTGGATAGGCCGATGGATGTTGACCGTGTCGTGGGTGGTCGATTGGTGGCTGTGGTGGCCCTTATGGTGTTGCCGGCGTGGATGGACGACATACAGTGGTGGCTGGACTGGACCAACGACGGTCGTGGGTGGCCCTCGGCGTGAGTTACCTTGGGTGTGCTACTGATTTAGGTAGCCGAAAGGTGTCGCTCGCGGTGGCCCTTTGTGCATTTGGCGGCCTTGGGTGTGCCAATGTGGTTATGGGTGGTCGTGGGTTGTCTTCGTGGGGAGGTGGTGAGCGGCAGTGTGGGTCGCGGTGATGGGGAGAGTGGATTGGCATGGATAGTGGTTGTTGCCGGCGGTGTGGGTCGTGCGTGGGTGGTTTTCGTTGGGAGGTGGAGGCCGATGTGGTGGGTTGTTGTGATGGGTAGATAGCTGGCTGGGGCAGTGGGTGATGCCGGCACGGTCGCCGGAGGATGCTGCCAGCGGTGTCGCCAGAGGGTGTCGCCGGCGGTGGTGAATGGTGATGTGTGAAATGAGAGCAGCCCATCAGCCCCATTTGTTTTTGCATTATTGGTTGTACAGTGTGAAGTTTTGGTTGTACAACATTCCTTGTTGGTTGTAATATTCAAATTCTTAAAATGTTATTCGAATCTTTAACCTTTGTATTAAATTTAATCATTGAAGTTCATTTTTTTACCCACAAGCAACAGTGTACTACTCATTTACTTCATAATTTTTAAAATAACTTTTTTCGTTACGGTTGATAAAAGTCAAAAAATAGATATAACATCATGAAATTTAATCTCTTATACCTATATCTATTTTTTTTTACTTTTATCAACAGTGATGTAAAAAATTATATAATAAATAATACCCATCGTCTATACACGGCTGTCGCATACTAAAACAAGTAAGGTGAAGCATCTACTCGCCCCTTTATTCATAAATAATCCCGAAAAAACGATCTGATTATAATACGTCTGGTTAATTGCACACGAAAACCCTGGTTTACTTAAAGTTTACACACGGGCTCTATACTCTATGTTTTTGCAGATTAGTGGCGGAAATGATTCGATATGTTTAGCAGAATTCCGAGGCGCTGCTTCTCCGCTGCCGCAGCCCCTCCTTCTCCCCAGCCATGGCTCTTTGTTGGGTTGGGCAACCCAGGCGACAAATTCAAAGGAACCCGCCACAATGTAATGTTCACACTAATTCTCAGAGCCCCTTTTTACTCATTTCAAAGTTTCGAGTTCAAGGAGACGAGGAAAAACGAACTCCCCATTTTTCACCTTTCTTTCTTCCATATGCTCGAACAGGTAGGGTTCGAAATGATCGACGCATTTGCTGAATCACAAGGGATTCCAATGGATACTGTTCACTGCAAAGCCGTATTTGGAAAAGGCATGTCACTTTTGAAAAAAATCAAATTTTCGTTCTTTTTACATTTGGGCTTTTCAAATTCTTGGATGATATGCTTTTCATTTTTATTTTTTTCTCAGGTTTTATTGATGGTGTTCCTGTTCTTCTTGCAAAGCCCCAAACTTACATGAATTTGAGCGGCGAATCTGTGAGTATTGCTTATTCATGTTTTTTACTTTTGTCTTGTTTGATGTTTAGCGAATTCCTTTGGTAAAGTTTGCGCTGACTTTACTCATTGTTTTTGCCGTGGTGAGATTTGTCAAACAATGCCTAAATAATATTTCGTGTCCAAATTCTGTTCTAGATATTCACAAAGAGCCGAAGGAGAAAAAGTTATTGAACCTAGCAAGTAATCATCAAACTCTATGCATATTCAAACAAATATAGAATAAAATACAGGTATCTGTAAAGCTATATCATCTTCTGTGCCATTTATGAAGCTACTAGTATTTCTAGTACTAGCATTAAGGATCTGCTATTTTGGGACGTTAGCACTTTTTGTACATGCTGAAGTGTTGCACTGAGTGGCCATACATAGCAGTTGAAAGTGCACGTAGTCTAAATACCAGAGATAATCATGTGGTATGGCCACATGGTCCTATTGCCGTGGCCCGCCAGATAAGTCTGTCTGTCCTAGTTCGTATAATGGATAAAGGTGTGAATCTCTGATCCTAGCTTTCCGAACCATCTGCCCACTATATGTGTCGTAAGAATGTCTGCACTTTGTGAAAAGAGTGGGGAGTTAAGGTTAAGGCAAGTAATAAGTCTGTGCGTCCAGAGGTGTCGTGCTTGGTTGGAATGAAGAGGCTCGTGATGATGTTGGGTTATTGTCCTGTCCTTTGAATCCGATTCTCAGGGGAATGTTCACAGTACGTGCATGTTATGTCACAACGCGACGGACTTTATCAAGGGAATGGAAGTGCTGACACTGACTAGTGCTGTCCGATTGCGTTTCATGATCCATGGGATGATTTAGTAAGATTGTGAGAAGATGATGGGAGTGGTAGCAGTGCTCTTTCTCAATGCAACTGAGATCTTGCAGAGCTTTTTGAGGATGGTACATCTGAGCTTAGTCGCGGTGAGGAGGAAAGGGTGGATGTTGACTCTCGGCTCTTGAGACGATAAATGGTTTGGGAAAATTTTCTGGGGGTGGATTCTGAAGGGAATAAAACGGAGGCCTTTGCATTGTTTGAGATACTGGCGCAGAAGTCACGTGGCGAGAAATCAAAGGGATCTTCTTTGTCAAGGGCGTTGAAAACATTAGAGTGGTCTATCAACTATGATGGGGTGGCAGGGCAAGGGTTCTGAGGAGGAGAATGGGCCGAGGCTGTTTTCTTCTTCTCGTTGTTTAAGAGGAGACCTAATTTGTTGTCATGGAATGTTTGAGGGGTGAATCTTCTAAGCAAAAGAACGAGGTGAAATCTATGATAATAAAATGGAAGCCAGTGATCAATTGTTTGCAGGGCACAAAGATGGTGCTACTAGCTATTTCAGCTGATACCATTCGCTCTTTAGGGGGTAATAGGTGGACAGATCGGGTCTCTCTTGATGGAGTAAGGTACTTATGGGGGTTTTCTTTTCTTTGAGATAGAGAGGCTGGTAGAAAGGGTGGATGTACTCCAAGGTGTTTATTCGTTGTCTTGTTTTTTTAGGACGGTGGAGACTGGTTTGGAATGGTGCTTTTTTGGGGTCTATGGGCCGTTGGAAATCACTGCAGATGGGAATTATGGGAGGAACTTAGGGGTGTGCAAGTGCTTCCGTGGTGTATTGTGGGGGATATTGACATTGTTCGATTTTTGCACGAACGGCATAAATTTGGTACACGTGTGTCTTGTTGTCAGAGACTTTTCAGATTTACTCTTGATAGGAAATTGATTGGTTTACCTTTGGAACTTCTTTTTCTTTACGTGGTTTAAAGGTTGGAGATCTAGTGCCAAGTCACGGACAAATTTTTGGTTTCCTCTGATTAGGAGGAGATCTTCTCGAATGTGTGTCAATCTTGCTTGCCCAGGCCTGTAGCTGACCATGGTCCAACATTTCTTGATAGTGGAGGGCTGAAAAGTGGTAAAGGCCCCTTTTTTTGAGAACACGTGGCTTGGTATTTGTTCGGAAAATCTGAATAAGTATAGGTTACTTAATATTTTTTTTTAAACAACCAATACTTGCCTCACGATCTGCTTTATGGTATTACATGTACATGACAATTTATAAAACGAGACCAACAAAGAAAACAACCAACTGCTTGACTGATTTGGCAGGATTTAGATACAATAGTTTGAGCTTCTCCCTAGGTAGCATGGACACGGACACTAGCCGGGACACCGGACACCGCAATTTCCAAAAAAATAAGATTTTTTGGACACTGCAGGACACCACTGAGAGGTGTCGGACACATGTCCGGAGGTGTCGGCGAGGTGTCGAGGTGTTGGTGCTTCCTAGGCTTCTCCTTAGATCTTCCCTCGTATGACCTTGCAATACCTCGCAATACCTCGGATACTGAACTCCAAGCTTACCTCCCAAAATCCTAGCTTTCAAAAAGCTGCATTTTGAGAGAGAGAAATTCGAGATTGGTTTTCTGATGATCCCAGAAACGTGATTAGGTCAAGTATTTATATTACTAGGTCTTCTCTCTCTTAGTCTGGTCCCAGTTAAGGCTAGGTAGGGGATCCTTGAGAGTTACCTCTTCTAGCTGCAATAGGGTTCTAGGATCATAAGGTTATCTCATGACCTTATTCAGAAGCTATTTATCACAGTTAACACCTCTAAATAATCGTAATTGCACTCTATCCAGGAAATATGGTTAAGACTTATTACTAAGTATCTACGAAATTTCCCTTGACAAGATATTGATAAAGATCTCAAAATTAATATATAGTAGTGTTGCAACCTTTTTTACTAATCCTTAAGTAGCTGATTCATAACCTTGATCATCTATTGATTTAATAAATTAAATCAACCTTTTGGTAATACCTTACTGAAAGACTTGGCCATTTTTCATAATCAACAACAATTTTTTTTTTTTCCTTTTGATAAGCAGTGAGATTTATTAGCAAGGAACACCAAGGGGGTGACACCCATGTACACAGAAATACCTACTAGCCATACAACATTTGAAGCTGGCCAAGAACTCGAGATAGGCTTCACTTGAACCAATAGTGGATGCCTCAGCCCAGCCATAAAGATTGAGCAAAAATCTGCCTTAATCCTACTTAAGGGCAACTCTTCTCCTTCAAAAGCTCTCATAGTTCTCTCTATTCAAACACACCGGCAACAAACAAGGTGGTATCAGCCCTTAGAGCTTCCATCTTTGCCTCCGTCGCTTATGAAGGGACCGGCTCTTCATGATATCCATAGCCAAAAGAGGCATCACCTAGCTAATACCCACTAAACTGAAAATGATATCCTGCAGCGATTTAGCGAGGGGATAATGCAGAAGAATGTGGGGTGCAGACTCACCATCTTTTTTGCAGAGGAATCACCGGCCGATGTAAACAGTCCCCTTTTGCTCAAATTATCGTTAGTAAGAATGAATTGACTTAGGAAATATCATATTCTCAAAAGAGAAAGTTGAACTTCATGACAACAGACCTTTGTTACATGGACTCGGTATGAGTGTCCATGTCGATACGTGTCAAAGTGTCAGATTCGTCTATTTTTCAAAACCCAAGACACGGGGACACGGCAAAATACTATTTTTAGTTACCCCTTAAATAACATGGTGTTTTTGTGACGCAAATTGTTTTAATTGAAATCTTACCTTATCTGAAAGCGATAACGAATTAAAAGAAACGCTTTAAGATAGTGTTCTTAGTAGCATATCTTATGAGATGTGTCGGACGCATATCCCATACTCATGCCCAAGTGTCGAGTGTCCGACACGCGTACTTTACGCATTATGAAGAGTCCATGCAACATAGCAACAAACAATGTTCTCAATGTCCCTAACACACATCACCTAATAGCTGAGGTATTGATCACTAAAAAGAATCGCTGTCATTGGAATATCAAAGCAATGTATATTATGAATTTGATCTCGTCACTATTTGAGAATTACGAATTTTGACATCTTTGTGTCATCGTGAAAAATATTTATCAGACAATAAAACAATAAAATTTTACCCACACCGGCCCGTTTAATGCATTTCACTAATGCACTAGTACTGTATTTGAAGTCTCCACGTCCATGGTCAAGACAAACTATCTCATTAAGCACTACAACCTATTAGATGATTTCTTTAAATTTAAGCTAAGGTTGTGAACATATTGTTTTATTATATGCGTCACATGATTTATATATTCCGTCTGTAAGGATCTTTATACACATAAATCATATTACATTGATTACGGAGATAAAGGATAACATACATGACCAAATAATGAAATGTGTGTAATAATTTAGTATCATTAAATCCAGAAATAACGTCAATCAAATAAAGATGTTTTAGGGCAAAACTTAACAACACCTTGGTTGGGACATGGCTCTTGGTCTGGGTGGCATTTCAACATTGTTGGCAAGTGGTGAAGGAGGATGTGATGGTCAAACTCTTCTTTTACCACTCTGATTCTGAAGAAGGGGGAGTAGAAAATGTTTGAGACTTTAGACTGATTAACTTTGTTGGTAGTTTCTATGATTTGCTGGCTAAAGTCTTGCCAATTCGGCTACATAAGGTGTTGGATGGGATTATTTCAGAGATCCAAAATGCTTTTGTTGGAGGGAGGTGAATTCGGCTTATGACCATGTTAACTGAATTTTTTTTATTTGATACCTTGGCTCAGCTTGGATTTGGTGAGAAGTGGACGGGTTGGATATGGGCCTGCTACTTTTTGCTTCGGCTCCAATGAGATATTTGAGGGGTGTCCTTTTGTGTTTTGAAGCCATGTCTGGGTTGAAGACTAATTTGAGGGAATATTGGAATTTTGCATGTAGGGCAGATAAGCAATGTTGTAGTGTTAGCAGACCTTTTGGGGTGTAAGGCAGACATTTTGGGGTGTAAGGCAGGCTATTTTCCAATGCTACACCTGGGGCTTCCTCTTGGAGCAAAGTAGAAATCTAAATCTGTGATGATTGCAAAGAGTTCCATGCTGTTATTGGGCAACAAATGCAAACAAACACGTAATTTTCAAAACAACATGGAATCAATTTTCACAAAAACATACTATCTAAAAGCATGAGCTTTAAGATAGCACCAATAAATATGTGAATCCCACTGCAAAAGCGTTTTTTGATGTTGAACAGCTGACCGACCAATTGGTTAAATGAATTTCCAATAACATTCAATAACACTTGATAAGAGCCACAAAATAAACCCAATTGGCCGAATGGGTTATTCAACTCAGTCAACAAAAAGCACTCTCAAAGAGCACCTTTTTAAGTTTAGATAATGGATAGCAACTTTCAAAGTCATCAAGTAATTAGAATGGTAAATCTGCTTTTCACATTTTAGATGAATAAAAGGTTTCAATAAAATGAATTTGCAATCATGAATACTTCAAGATATACATGAATGAAAGTAACGCACAGGAAAGAAAGCAATCTCCTTACCTTTAAATAGGAAATTTTTTGAATAGAGACAAACTTTTATTCTCGTAAAATCTTCTTCTTAAAACATATACAACCTTCTTTTTGTTAAATACTGTGGATTTTGTTAATGTTATATTGAGCAAGATAGATGAATGAAGTCCACATCATCAAGTATCATTCCTCTTTAGACAATTAAAAGAAAAAAAAACGGATGGTGATGTTAACTTCGTACTTGGATCTTTGTCTTGCAGTTGTATATTGTTTTCCTAAATGCTTTATGATCTTTGAAAACATTTTTTATATGTTTCACTACTGATTGTCTTTATGTTTCGGTAACTACTATGGGTTCCATTAGTATTAGAATTAGCAAGGTACAATGCCCAAAGTCCATATCTTAGTAGTAGGGAATTCCTCATATGGTGACGCTTCTCTTTCTGAAAGTCACTTTTGCGATCCCAAGTTAGGAGCTCTACGGAATTGCGTCTCAAGGTTAACATGGGAACTCGATCCCGTCAGAGATGCATGAAACACGTGATTCAAGCCGCTCCCAACCTTAGGTTCTTTCAGGTGCTTAGCCTCT
This sequence comes from Escallonia rubra, assembly GCA_033065855.1. Classification (NCBI taxonomy): domain Eukaryota; kingdom Viridiplantae; phylum Streptophyta; class Magnoliopsida; order Escalloniales; family Escalloniaceae; genus Escallonia; species Escallonia rubra. Next base: position 81,098 of record JAVXUO010001048.1, on the reverse strand, counting down.
AACCTCATTCCTGCTCCCCCCCGCGCATCCGCGCAACTAAGGTCCATATCATGTAAGGATATTTCTCCATAAAAAGAAGGAAAGGAATCTGCAATTATGTGCGCTAAAATCCTGAGATCAATTCCCCTGAGGATTGTAATTTTGTCTTTATAATTTGATCTTCGCATTGCTGTAGCATATTGCTTCCCTAAACTACTTTATGATTGTAACATTCTTACTTTTTAATAAGCTTGTTAATTACGTCGAAGTCTTTTGATCTGGTGGGGCACTGACAGGGATGATCAATATGACATTCACTCGATGATTTTGAGTATTTAGACCTTATTTAGTTCAGCAAAAAAAGATTAAGGCAGTGTCTCAGTGGTGATTGATAGATTTTTTTACTGAATTTTATCTGTTGCCAGGTTCATTTTGGTAAGAGAAGTCCCTTTCACCCCTTTTCCTCATATGTCTAAGTAGTTTTGAATCTTGATTTGATTTTTCATCATGACACGTCTAGCGAAAAGCTAAGCTAATGTGAAAGCTTTTTCTCAAAATATCGCCTAAGTTTCTCCTATAAAACCATGCCAACAGCCGTTACGTAAAAAGCAGATATCCTGCAGATGTCTCCATATCTTGAGAGTTGTTGTGTCCATTGAACGCCTTTGACATGCTCGTCTCATTGGATTTTTTCCTTCGACTTTTTGCAAAATCTGGAGTATATTGGTATATGTAAGCATTAGATTGCACTCAAGTAGCAATCTTAGATTAAAAGATGTAGTTTGACCAGTCAAGCTAGGGTTAAAACAAGGGTAAATTACCATAATTGTCCTTTATGTTTGCCTATTTTTTCCTTTTATCCCTTATCTGAGAATTGTTCCTAATGGATCCCTTATGTTGGCTTCTATGATTTATTGAATCCCTCAATGGGCATTAGTCCCTTATCTTTGAACATGTGGCAGCCACATCCCCCTTTATTCGACCTTATCAAGTCCGTCTGGCAACTTTTTTCAAACCTGCCGTTTTAATAACAGACGAACTTTTGCTGCTACCCTGTTTGTAGGAAGATAGCGACAACCCTTCATGTATCAACTATTAATGTTTGGTAAATATAGTTAGTGATATTTTTGTTGACACTTTCAGTGACAATTCTTGGCAACATTTTTTAGCACTAGTAAATAAAAGCCAGTAAAAATAATTAGCGACTAGTAACTGTATCTATACAAAGGGTTGTAGTTATATTCCTACGACCCGGGTAGCAATCGGAGTTTTTCCTTTAATAACTGAGTTTTTAGTCCCCACTCTCTCTATCTCTTGTATGAAGTCTTCTTCACCTGCCATAACCTCCCACCACTGCTACACCTCCACACCATTACCAACATCAGAAACCACCCCATCGAACCTACGACCTGCCACCACCCTCATTAAACCCACCACTGTCGACAAAATCGCAATTCCACAATGTCGGAGGCGGCGACATTGATGTCGATGTCGACGTAGTGTTGTGGTGGGCAGTGATAGTCGTGGTGATGGGCAGTGGTTGGTTCTGTGTGCTTTTGTGCTTGTGCGTGTGGGTGTGTGATGGGCAAAGGGTGGTTTTTTGGTGGGTTTGTGTGGGTGTGCTTGTGATGGGCGGTCGCCCGTGTGTCTCAGTGTGTATGATGGGTAGACGCCGTCGTGCATGTGTGTGATGGGTGGTCGCCGGTGTCTGTGAAGGGCAGATTTGGAAAAGGATAGAAAAAGCTGCCATGTTGGCTTGGTGAGGTGAAAAGAAGGGGGATGGGGCAGCCACTTGTCCATAGATAAGGGGCTAACAGCCTTGGCTTATGAGGGACTCAACATATCACGAAAGCGAACATTAGGTATCAATTGGAATTTATCCCAGAAAAGGTATCAAAGGGAAACAATGGGCAAACATAAAGGACCATTAATGTAATTTACCCGTGAGCTAGGTTACATGGACTCGGTACAAGTGTCCGAGTCAGATACGTGTCGAAGTGTCGGATTCATCTAATTTTGAAAATACAAGACACAGGGGCACGACAAAATAGTCATATCTCTTATTGGTTGTTAGTTATTTCTAAGGTTAAATGATGTTTATGTGACGCACATGGTTTTAAGTAAGAACTCGTCTCATCTGAAAGCCAAAGAAATTAAAAGAAACACTATAAGATAATATCCTATGAGATGTGTCAGACTCATATCCCATATCCATGTCCAAGTGTCGAATGTCCGACACGGGTATATCATGCATTCTAAAGAGTCCATGTAACTTTGCCCGTGAAAACAACGAGCAAAGTTAATGCTTTTAAGTACAACATCTATCAAACGGGAAAATCTGATGAAGGGAGAGAACAGTATTTGATGATCATTTACTCGATCATCTAACCGACGCTTGTTGTACAATGCTTTGCTGTTCTCAATTGTTGTACTCGTGACATTTGAAAGTTTGTCTGGTGGCAGACATGTATAATTCCTCTTTTGCTTTTTCTGGGTTGATGTTGTACGTTATATATGAAATATGACCTCAAGATATAAACACTTACTGGCACATAAAAACTTTCATACAAATGGATTGCAGTTACTAACTTTCATTTCTTTTAATCACAGAGTGGTCCGCTCGCTGCTTATTATAAGCTCCCTCTAAATCGTGTGCTTGTGGTATGGTCTTTTTCGCGATTGGCATACCACTTCCTATTAGTGTTGGCTGATTGATTACCTGTAGCTTGTAGTTATGATAGTCACTATTTGTGTTTGCAGTTTCATGACGACATGGATTTACCATGTGGGGTTCTTCGCCTTCATGACAAAGGTGGACACGCAAGCCATAATGGGTATGTGCTTGAAATGTTGTGTACTTGGTTCCACAACTACGAGGTTACATGCAGTAAATTGTTGTTTGACTCAAGAGAGACGGATTCATGTGCATGTGCAGTTTTTTTTATAGGTTTCTTTCATCATTAAGTGTGAGCACTGTTAGATGCAGTAAATTGTTGTTTGAAGGGAAAGATATGGCCTAGATCGAGTTGAGTACTGTAATTGTTTCATTATTCTTTAGTCTTTTTGGAGTTGACCTCTATATTAGTCCAAAAATGGATTTTAACAGCTGAGAAATCTGAAAGTTGTTTGGTTTTGTTCTATAAGCCTCTATCCTTTTTGATGGCCTTTGGAGTTTACTGTTGGCTGACATGGGAAATGCCCCAGCCTTCCCTTAGGATGCTCGTGGTTAAATATGGCTCATTTGGTGATTTGATCTGTTTGGCATTTAGGATAGTTACTATTGCAATATCGTAGTAGAGAATATAAGGAGTGGCTACTACAAGTTTGGTAATTCTTGATAGTTTGGGTGCCTAAATGAAGTGCAGATCATGTATGTTAGTGGAAATAATTAGATACGTGCCGTTAACACATCTTCATATTTCCTTTCAAAGTGCATGTATATACACAGCACCTGAAAATTTCTATTAGTTTCTTGAGAGAAAATAAGTGATTACAATCTAGGAGTAGTTAGTTATATAAACATAATTCTATAATTCTAGTAATCTTCTTGAAGAAACTTTTACTCTGGCAGGAGCTTACCAGATGGTTACAACATCGAAATTTTCTCTAACTAGAGTAAATAAAAATGAGAATTTCTAGTTCTTCTACGCAGACAATTGACTTGGAATCCTTAAGCCTCCAAGTATATCATAGATCGACTAAAGCTTCTTCTAGAATGTTTGTCTTGAACTCGAAATACTCGCAACAAGGTTCTTTACAATTTTTTGCTTGTTGTACATAACTCCCTCTCTCTCTCTCTAGGTTTCCACAAATATCTAGAGTAGTTGGTGGGAGGATTTACTATAACACTGAACTTTCTCTACATCATGTCTTTGTTAGCTTATGTAAAGAGGCGACTGTTGAATATTCTTTTGGAGAGGTGGTTGAATTTGATTAGGGAGATTACCTTTCGTCTTCTAGTGCATGTCCATTTGAAGTGGCAACTGTTTATATGTGAAAGTGGTTTGCCTTGCGTGAATATAAGATGCACAAGGATGTTTTTTTTAGCCAATGTCTCCTAAATTCTCATCATGTAGCATGTGATGGAAAGAATCATGCTTGTTGTATGTGGCCATAAAAATTGAAGTCCAACCTAATTTGGTAACTTGCAATAGAACAAATTTTGCCTTTCTACAGAATGGAAAATTATGTGCATGTATATATGTGGTATTTACTGCATCTGCGGTGTACCTATGTGTGGATCATGGTGCTTTACCTTGAGGCTCATTTTCTTTATTTCTTTTACTTGCTTTTCCAGGCTAAAGAATGTGATATATCATTATCGTGGGAACAAAGAGTTTCCTCGCTTAAGAATTGGTCAGTTTGAAAGCTGATATTTACAAATTTGAGCTCTAGCTGTACCCTGTGTCACTATGGATGACTAGTTTTTGCAGGTATTGGGAGGCCTCCTGGTCAAATGGATCCCAAGGCATTCTTGCTCCAAAAGTTCAATGCAACAGCTCGACAACGGGTAGGTCTTGTTTACGAACACTCTTCTATTCTATAATACGGTTTATTCCCGCCGAAGTTTCTTAGTGTAGTTGTGAGCTGCTTCTGGGAAGCATGTCATGCGTTTCAAACCATGGCTGAACCTCTGGTTGGTATCTATCCTTGTTAGGTTTAGTATTTTGAAATTGCACAAGCACTCCCTTTATTTCTCGGTGGTTAAGTATAAAAGCTTCATCTCACCTCCATGCTTTCCTCCTCATGTTTCTTCCAATTTCTAACTGGAGCCATTTCTTTATTTTCCTATTCTGGGTTGACAAGATTGATGCTGCATTACAAGAGGGAGCTGGTGTGTTAAAACAACTCATTTTGAAAGGCTTGACAGAAAGTGCGAGATGCTTCAACAGGGAGCAGAAATACAAGCATATAAGATTACAAACCATGCCCACATGACAAGTCTGCACGACAGTTTTGTGAGAAATAGATTTCCGAGTTTCAAGCTGGTTATTTATATCCCGTGTAAATGCAATGTCTTCATGACAATGATATGTATCGAGAAAACTAGTTAAAGAGTATGACCACAATGACAAGGAGTCCCCTCAGGGAGCAGAAGTGGATGCCTCTCCTAGCAGTTCTCAGATCGGTTTTCAAGCTTGTAATTGGGGAATAACCATCTTCAGAGAAGCCCTTGGTGTAGTAGAGATGGTGTTAATTACGTTTGTATAGAGTGGATATAGTTGGAAACTTGCCAATAGAACTAGGCTATGTCTGATTTCCTGTCAGATTCACGTTGGAAGAAACAGCTCTCCTGTATCTAAATCAAGGGCCTCGACTTAAATTTGCTTAACGCTGCATTCAAAGATTGCTCGCCACATTGGAGCTCAGTCTTACTCTCGGAGTCCTGATATTGTGAACACTGCACAGACATCTAGCCTTGCCGTATTTTGCTTAGCTTCTTATGTGACTCAGTACATTTTGAATCAAATGTTTGTTGGCCAGACATGTGATAAGGCCAGTGAAAAGTGAAAAAACAGAAGCCAAAGATAACAGGCTACGGTTGCTGGCGGTCCCCTTCCCCTACTCAAATCACTCCCATACGGAATTGCAGACAGAACTGTTGAGTTTTCATTTTCCTCAATAAATGAATCATGAAGGCAGCAATTTCATTTTCGAAGTTAAACCAAATGTCGTTACCAAAGTAGAAATAAAGAGAAAAGGGGATGAGGAGGCTCTACTTGATTGAGCGTAACGGTAAGAAAAACGGCGTGATATCTTATGGTTAAGATGAGGACACGATAAAGATTTCGAGACGTAACCGTCAAAAATTCTTTCAACTCGTTAAATCTTATGTATTTGATGTGCGACGTCATATATTTAATCGTGATGTAACGATGATAGCCGCAGTTTGAGGGCCAAAATTTTGGGACGAAATGATGCTATCCCACATGCCCCGGGTCGGAGCCCATTGATTTATCGGGTTCGGGTGCCTTAACGGGTATAGGCAACGGCGACGGGCCTACCCCTATATCCGTGCTGTCTTTAACTCCACTAGAGTGTGCCACGCGCACTCAAGGGAAGTAGGATACCAACTAGTTAGGCCATGTAGCTCTTACGGCCTTTTTTATTTTATTTTATTTGCGCAGTCGGTAATTTTCAGGATCAGTTATATGATCTAATCATTCTTTTATTACGAAAGTTTTAGTACTTCTTTGAAAAAAATTCTCCACTATAGTTTTTTGGAAATGAGTTGACTGCGTCCATAAAATGTTTGTCTGTATCTGTAAAATTCATCTTAAAAAAGATTTAGGGCTAAGAATAATTATAGACGAAGTTAATAAAAGTGACAAATTTATTTGAAAATAAAGAATTTTACTCATGTCGGTGCTTTCTACCATTTTCCGTACATGCAATCTCGATTTAAAGTAAGAAATCTGTTTTTTTCCGGTAATTGGACTAAGAGTTTGGACATTTTTGATAGAATCAAAGAACTGATTTAGGATCGTAATAACATGCGTTTTGCAGGAAAAAGCAGCTATAAGAGTTTTTACAACTCGGATTATTACCAAATTATATATATAAAAAATGAAAGCCGTCAAAAAAGTTTTTTTTTCATTACAGCCACAAAATACACCAAACACGCGCGTGGTTACAAACACCACCAAAGCGCGTAGAAGGAAACATCTGCTTCATCACTTTCCTCCAACAAAGATGGCTACCATCTCAAATCTGAAGCTCATCAATTCACAGCGAAGACAACTTTTGACGGAAACGGAAAGCAGAGACAACACAGAGAAATGAGAAACCCTTCGAAATCCTCGTCGTCAGCAGCAGCAGTGACGAATCCAGTCCCATCGAGCGTCAACAAGACGACGCCGTGCTGCAGCAAGATAGGGATGAAGAGGGGCCCGTGGACGCCGGAGGAAGACGAGCTGCTGGCCACTTACATCCGGCGGGAAGGAGAGGGGCGGTGGCGCACGCTGCCGAAGCGTGCGGGGCTGCTGCGGTGCGGGAAGAGCTGCCGGCTGCGTTGGATGAACTACCTCCGCCCCTCCGTCAAGCGCGGCCACATCGCCCCCGACGAGGAGGACCTCATCCTCCGCCTCCACCGCCTCCTCGGTAACAGGTCCTCGTTCTGCTTGCATAGTCTAGGGGCCTGCGTGTTTTTCGATCTGGGTTATAATCAGTTTTTGTTTTGATAGAAGCAAATTATGATTTCGCTTAGATTTCTAGGGTTTCTCTGTTCATTATGCATTTCACCTTATCCATTTCTTCTCTCTCTCCCCCTCCCTCCCTCTCTCTCTCTCACACACACCCACACCTTCCCACCCACACACTCACTTAAACTTATGCTGCTATATGCATCTTTGTGATATATGGTCTGCTCAAATCTATCTGTATGGTTCTGTAATGTCTTAAACACACACACACACGAACTCCCTTATGCTGCTAAAGACATTTATGCATCTATATCATTTATGGTCTGCATCAATAATCTACCATCTGAATTCTGACCTTAAGATTACCAACAGGGACACACATGTCACCTCTATCTCTCTCTCTCTCTCTCAGAGACACGCAGAAACACACCACACAAGACACACTCCTCTCTTACTTATCACTTATCTATATGTACATTTGCATGCAGTTTATGCTTCGGATCTTAACTTGACAAGCTAAATGAATGTATGCATTTCAGGTGGTCTTTGATAGCAGGGAGAATTCCGGGACGAACGGACAATGAGATAAAGAATTACTGGAACACGCACCTGAGCAAGAAGTTGATCAACCAAGGGATAGACCCCAGAACCCACAAGCCACTAATTCCTGATAGCAACAAGAATCTCCCTTCTCATGATCATGATCCCAACAAAGCTTCTTCCTCCAAAGGGAACAATCGTCGTACAATGTCAAACCCTAATCCTAGTTATGTATCCCCTTCTGGTTTGGACGAAGAAGACGAAGAGGCAGTTGCCCCTGGCGGTCGTTTTGTCACTAACAAGGGAGGTCATCATGAGCAGTATTTCCAAGAGCAAGGCCATGGCACTAGTTTGAATAATGTGGAAGATGATGATGACATTAATTACTGCACCGACGATGTTTTTTCTTCGTTCTTGAATTCATTGATCAATGAAGATGTTTTTAACGGCCAACACCAAATGCAGCAACTATTACAGCAGCAGCAGCAGCCTGACGGGATTGGCCTAGATGCTTCTTCAGATATTTTGATCTCTTCTGGGCAGGCTTTTGCCTTTGGTGCAGCTGGATGGGATGCTCCTATCATGTCTTCTAGACCTGGTTACAACCAAAATGACCCCAAGAGGTTGAGTGAGCAGTTGAATAGCATTTCTAAGTAAAAGGGGATTAACTGCTGGCCCATATTGACGAGGCCATACTCTAGGGTTTGCATGTTGTAATTTTGTGTGTGTTTATGTATTCTCTTCTTCCACAAGATCATAGTGTTCTTAATTCCTTTTGTTATGGTGTTGCTTTGGTGTAATAGCGAGTGTAAAACATACAAGTTATCGCGATTATATATGAAAGTGTGTGTGTGCTGGTTTGTGGATTAAATGTGCCTTTGTTTGTAATAAGTACTGTTGGTTTCTTAGACTAAAAAAGCTCTTTATTGAATCTTAAGGATTCATTTATAGCGGGTCGATGTGAAGCCCTAGTAAATCGCATTGTTTCCATAGAAACTTAGTCTAGATGAATCTCTAAAGCACAATATACAATTTTACATACGCTAACTTAAAGTAACAGGAAGCTTAATTAACTAACAACAAAGAAAGGCTTAATTCTAATGGAAACAATTACCACATTCCTTGCCAGAGGAGGGAGTTCCCTCACTGTTTCTGTTCAAAGCATATTATTCATCACAATTCAACAAATTGTAATTGGGTGAATCTAATTGCTGTATTCACCTTTGCAATCACAAACTAGATGTACGCTGAATGCTCAGTTGATGCATAAGACATGCTTTCTTTGGAACTCTAACTACAGGTCTTATTTCTTGTGTGATCAAGCCTTCTTCGCACTCAGGCCACACGAATATAAGAAGTTATGTTACAATAAGGAGGTATGTTACCCAGGGGGAAGAGTGGTTGTGATATAGCAACTTCCATTAGATTTCATTTTAAAATCTCCTAACGCAAAGACAGCATGATGTATAAGCGCCAATTAGCGATATAGTAGTGGGCTAGAGATGTATTAGGTTCGCATTGAATGTTGAAAATCTGAATGTTTTCACTCCAGATACTACTCTCTAAATTAATCGTTACTAACTTTCGAGATACTACTTGTTGGGTTTTGTCGATACATTTGGCGAAGACAATAAAAGGTTTTGCCTTAGCCTTACGATAAGATTGTTCCATCAGTACTTGACGCCCCAGGTTTAATTTGAGACGCAAGCAAAGCCTTTCTGTAGTTACATGGGAGAAACTACATACATCTAACCCTCCTAGCCCTCACACGGCGCACAGCCTCTTGGCTAACTCCTTGTTGTGATGACCACTAACTACATCAATAGCTAAGAAAGCAAGACGTGGTTCCTACTGACTCTAACCCTAGAGAAAGGAATGATCACACTCATGTGAATGGACATAAATATAGAAAGACAAGGTCATATCGATCGACTGAGACTTAGTAGAGGATAAGAACCTAAATAGAAGAGACAATGGCTTTAACATAATTCATGTAGGAAATTGAAACCAGTGTTTTGAAGGCAAGTCTGTTATGAGTTTAGTATAACCTTAGCTAGTTGTCATGCGTGGAAGTTTATAAACCCTATATACATTCTTGTCAACGCGATTGTCAAATTTACATTTTCATTGTAGTGTCACAAAACAGTTTAATACAAATGAATCAAATAAAGAAGCTGATCGAAGTACAGGATTTAGGATATATTCAGCAAGTTTCAAAACATTATTTAACCACAGAATCATGTATGCAACATGCATGTACGGAGATGTACACTGGATTGATGTTCTCGATAATCACATAAAATAGAAACATTCTGATTTTCATAGCAGTTTAATACAAGAAAATGAAGGAAAACAACTCACCTTTAATCCATAGACCGTTTCTCTCCAGGTAAATTCCCATTTAGACAAAAGTTGCTCGTTCAATTCTGGCGCAGTGAAGACATAAATCTTTGCTTCGATGCATAACCTCCTGAGCCATGAATCATGTCATGTATGGTTTTTCAAAACTTAATGAGGCTGAATTTTTCTACAAAAGTTACACAACACCAAATGATAACCCTTGACTAGAAACTGTTAGTTTTTCAGGGGCACAAATTATATTGAGCAGTCAGAGCAACTCTTGAAGCGGTCAGAGCAATGGCCTCAAAGAACACTGCAATCACCACCTCACTCTGCTCCGTTCCTTCACTCTTTATCTCCCTCTCCCTCGTCTGCACCCTTTCACTTCTTTCCATATGAGCACATCAAAAATCCCTATTCCCATCTTCCCCAAACACATCCCCGAACTTGTCCCCAAATCTCACCAGATTAACAACACACCCTCGTTCGTAACTAAATCTCACCATTTCCATACACAAAATCACACACACTGTCATAATGTATAGCAACTTCAAAGAGCAGGCCGGGTATGTCGAACGGGCTGTGGAAGAGGACCACGCTTAACAACAACACCAAGGCTTTCCATGCTAATGGAAGCGTGTTGGACGAAGACGGCTCGAAGCCAACGATTAAGGTGGCGAGGCGGTGACCTATGGTCGAAGACTAAGCCCAGATGAGGTCAGTGATAGATGCAGATTGTGGGGTTGGTTGGTTGTGCAGGGTGTGGGTCAATGGTGAAGTGAGGCTGTGAGTGCAGAGATAGATTGTAGGATTGGGTAATGGGTATGGTGGTGATTTGGTACTGGGGTGGTTGTGCGGTGGCGATTGTGACGGTGTGGTGACTGACACATGTTTATGGGTGCGACATTTGTGCAGGTTTGGGTCAATCATGTGGCGTTTGTGCAGGTGGACTGTGAAAGAGTGGACGGTAATTACACCAAAACCGCATGAAGGCGGTGGGCTATGAAAGAGTGGACGGCAATTACACCAAGGCCGCATGAAGGCGGTGGGCAAAGATGACCACGCCGGCAATTATACCAAGGCCTGGACTCGAACCGGTATGGCTGGGCCTTGGGGTCGGACCTCAGGTCCGGGGGGATCTTGGATCCGGACGTGTGGGCGTACGAGAGGAAAATGCCGTTGCAGGCGTTGGAGGCCGGGGCCGCTGTCGCATTCTGGGCCTTCTTCCTGGGTTGTCCATCGTTCTAGCGTACTTTATGCAAGAAGGTCCACAGTAACAGCCATGGCATTTTCCCATTTCAGTCAGTGAGTTGCTTGATAAGACCTTTTTGCTCCTAAAAAACTAACAGTCGTTTGGTCAATATATATTTTGACCGTCATTTGGTGATGGAAGTCAAGATTTTTGAATTGTTTGGTGTTGGATGCCAATTTTAAAACCCTGGGGTGCTGGGTGCAACTGACCCCTAAGTACAGGGTGTAGCGTAAAATTAACCCCATGTATGTTTTTTCAAAACTTAATGAGGCTGAATTTTTCTACAAAAGTTACACATGATAAATTGATAACCCTAGATTGGAAAGTTTAAGTTTTCATCTAGATCACAAATTATATATAAGCTACCCTTCTTTACTATTTGAATTGCTCATGCATATTATCAAGGCTGCTTCTGCAAGCAACCTGAGCTCAGATACAATTTCTAACCCAGGGTAACATATTGAGCGTGTTGTTTTGTGTAATCGAGAATGTAAAAGTACAAGCTACTGCGATTGCGTATGAAAGTGTTGTGAGCTTGTTTGGGGCTAAATGCGCAGTTTGTTTGTAACGAAATAACATTTTTGTCTTGACTAAGAAAGCTCTTTACTGAATTGTAAGGATTAATATTATAAATGGCTTCCATCGAAACTTAGTCTAGATGAATCTCTCAAAAACACAAGATGCAGTTTTCCATACACTAACTTAAAGTAGCAAGAAGCTTAACTAACAACAAGCAAGTTTCCATGCTAATGGAAGCAATTACCACACTCCTAGCCAAAGAAGGAGCGAGTTCCCTCACTATTTCTGGACAAAGCAGATTATTCATCATTATTCAACAATTAAAATGTGATTGGATGAATCTAATTGCTGTATTCACCTCTGCATGCAATCACGAACTAGATGGACTTTGAGATGAATGCTCAGTTGATTCAGAAGACATGCTTCCTTTGGAACTCTAACTACTAGGTCTTATATCTTGTGGATGAAGCCATCTTCGCAGTCAGGCCACTTGAAAATGACAAGTTATGTTACAATAAGGAGCTATGTTACCAAGGGTGAAGATTTGAATGTCATATAGTAACCCCCTTTAAATTTTTATTCTAAAATCTCCTGATGCAATGACATGATGATTGTGCCTTAGCCTAACGATAAGATTGTTCCATCAGTACTCGAGGCTCCGGGTTTGAGAGCTTGTGTGACACAAGCAAAGCCTTTCCGTAGTGACATGGTTGAAACTACATACATATAACACTCCCATCCCTCACACTGGGCACAGCCTCTTGGCTAACTCCTTTTTGTGATGACCACTAACTACATCAATAGCTAAGAAAGCAAGATGTCGTCCCTATTGACTCTAACCCTAGAGACTGGAATGATCACATTCACATGAATGGACATAGATACAGAAAGACATGATCGCGTGACTTAAATAGAACAGACAACCGCTTTAACATAATTCATGTAGGAAATTCAAGCCAGTGTTAGATATGAAGACAAGTTTGGTATGAGTTTAGTATAACCCTAGCTAGTTGTCATGCGCGCGATTGTCAAATCTACATTTTCATATGAAGTGTCACAAAACAGTTTTAACGCAAACGAATCAAATGAAGAAGTTGAAGTACAGAATTTAGGTTATAATCATCATGTTTCAAAACATTATTCAACCACAGAATTAATCATGTATAGAGTAGATATGCACATGGAGATGTACACTGGATTGCTGTTCTCAATAATCCAATAGAATAAAACATTTTGATTTTTATACCAGTTTAATATAAGAAAATGAAGGGAAACAGCTAACCTTTAAGCCATAACCCAATTCTCTCCCGGTAATTTCCATTTACACAAAAGTTGCTCGTACAATTCCGGCGCTGCGAACGCATCAGTCTTTGCTTCGATGCATGACCTCCTGAGCCATGGATCATGTCATGTATGGTTTTTCAAAACTTAATGAGGCTAAAATTTGTAAGTAAGTATATGATAACCCTAGATTGGAACATCTAATCTTTTAACAACTTCAACTTGATCACAAAATTACATTTAAGCTACCCTTATTTACTATTTGATCAACTGCTCATGCATATTTTCAAGGCCTCTTCTCTGCAGCTAGCCTGAGCTCAGATGCAACTTCTAACCAAGGGTTACATGTAGAGCGTATTGTTTCTACTTGTTTTGGTTTGTCGGTGGCCATTCGGGCGAGGGCAACAATAGGTAGCCCTCCCCGCCTTTGCCCCCAACCAAATATAACTGGGACTTGATGATTCAGGGTTAATGTTTCAGTTAAAAAAACAAAAAAACTTGCAGTAGTTCAGCTGACTCCACTGCTTAGTTATGTCAACACACAAACTGAAGGCCATCAAATACACCCGTCATTACTCAATAGAAGAACGTACCCTTCGACCTTAAATGCTAAACAAAGCAATAGCATGCCACGATCAGGTCAGGTACTGTGGCCTAATGGAGTAAACAAGTCCAAAGATTCATATGGCAAAGCAGAACTAAACATGCCTTTCCAAAAGCAACATGAATGGCCATTTGATCCCGTCAAGGTCGGCATTGAAGCCCCTGCAAACATGGTGAATGCAAAGAGTACGCTCTTCCACTAGCCGGAAAGCCTGTATGTCAAAAACCGATCAAAGCGTTTTATAAATGCTGGGAAAGCATCCACACTAGAAAACTTAAACAAGAAGATTTCAGTTGTTGATTTCTATTTTTGTCTGATATGAACAAAGTTGATCAAGCATGCATGCTTGAATATACTTATTAGATGATATCAAAGTCTGCTGTCAAACCCAAAAGTATGGTCGAGAGGCAGAGATGCTCACCAGGTATACCTATCCCAATACCCATGTATAATCTATGTGGAACTTTATAATTAAGAAGAGAAAAGTGATATAAGCCTACACTTTAAAGTCCAAAGCACTAATTAGGGGTTATTCGTTTAAATTTTCAGCTTTTATTTTGGTGTTTTGTATTGTGAGTTTTTATTTCGAAAACGAATTTCACATGTAATGTTGTTTTTTTCGCATAATCTTGTTTGTTTTATACTTTTCACGTTTTTCAATCATAATTTATCACAATGTCCTTACCATTGACGTGTTAAGTTACCATAAACTTCCTAAAATCCCTAAAAAATTCTTACATTAAGGCCCACTAATCAGCCTCTTTTCGGAAGTTGGCCCACTATTTTTTCATTTACCAACACAAATTAAACCCCGCGTGTTCTTCTTCTTCTTCAAGCACCGCCACCCTAAAACCTCCATAATTAAACCAATAAATGCCATCAAGAGGCTGAACTGGTGGTTGAGGCTGGTGTTGTGGTGTTTTAGTGGCTATTTGTGGCGATCATGTGTTTGAAACCTGTGCTTCGTGGTCGGTGTGGATGGCGAGGAGTTGCGAGGATGGTGGGCTAAACATCGAAACTAATGGTTGTGAGTGAGGTTGTGATGGTGTTGGTGGTAGTTCGATAGCAGCCGTAGGTCACGAGTGGTGGTGGACGACCACAAAATATTTGTGGGTGCGGGGTATGTGGGTGGTGTTGTGGTGTTTCATGGTTGTTGCCGGTAGCAATAGACCAGTTGCAATATTTTTCGGTATGAACTAGACAAAAGCTTCGCAAAGTATATCTGGTTTGACTTTAGTGTTCGATGATGGTTTCTATTGTGGATGTCGGTGGCTAGGAGTGGTGACGAGGCTAGCATTCAATGGTGTTGGGGGTTCGATTTGAAGCTTTCGGGTAGTGCCACGATGGTTCTGGTGGGTGTGGGTGGCGTGGAGTGGTGAGGAGGGTGGCTTACGATGGTGTTAAGGCTTCAATTTGAAGCAGCGGGGTGGTGCCATGGTTTTGTGATAGAGAAAAATGAGGGGATGAGAGGGGGGGGGGGGGGGGGGGTGGGCACTGTTGGACCTGACAATTGAGTTCGAAAAAAGAGTAAGCAGTGCATTTTTTTCTCTTCTTTCATCACAGAGTTAGAACCGGTCGAAAAATTGGGATAACACCCCTTGAGGTGTTTTCACTTTCTCCACTGTTTGGATGAAGTTTTTCCAAAACAAAAATGAAATATTGTAACGAACAACTAAAAACGAAACTTTTTTGCCATCATTATAAATACAAAAAATAAAAACTGTTAACGAACAGCCCTTTGGGGTTTTCTACCCTTTATGTCTCACCAAAAGCAAAAAACCAACCAAAAAAGAAAAGAAAAGATTACTCAAACTAGAAGAGAAAGTGATTTTATTGCTAAGGAAATTGGGGAAAAAAAATTCAAAACCTAGAAAGGAAGTGATTTTCGTCGTATGAAAGATTGTTATGTTTGGGCTTGACCGAGCTTATAGAATGGTGGGCTTGAGCTTGAATAATTGGTCAGGTTTAGGCCTGGCCTGGTTCTGCCAGTGCAGGTTTAGGCCTGGTCTAGATTTGAACTCAAATTCAATGGTAGAAGAACACAAACCCAAAAAGGTCCTCTCCAATCTCCACTTGCGTCAACTTCTTGTAACTTCATTAGGTTTTATATGAAAATTTTTGGCTCATACCCGGGTTAAATTTTTTTTTCTTCTTATCCCTCGTATAGCGATAATTAATGGTCGTTAAATATTTTTAATGACTTTTATTTAGTGATACTAAAAAAAATAATGTTAAAAATTGTCACTAAAAAAGTATTAACAGAAGGCCACTAGAAACATTTGTCGACTATTATTTGTCGGTATATACGGGGTTAGAAGAAGATTTCTACAACTCAGGTAGCAGGTAAAATTTGTTCGATTTTATAAAGTCAATATTTAGAAGGGATAAAAGAAATGACAAAGATCTTGAGCAATAACTTCAAGATCACCGGTTTGAACGGGTCATAAATTACAGTTCTATTTATGGGAAAAAAAGGCTTTGAGGGCAGAATATTGCTAGGTGACACATAAATTGTAGCAACCAATGGGTGTGAGAATGATAAAACTTGGTGTGGTTTTATTGTCACTCCCCTAAAATTCTCTGATAAAGGCATGCAAATACTTACAACAGACGTTAACGGTTAACCTATGATATTGATACTACTTTATTGCTGAACCAACATATAAGAGAAAGGAAATAGTTTTTGAATGAAGAATTTTGTATAAATACACACTAAACAAATTTCATATGTTTTGCATGTTGAATAAATCACGTCTAGGCATGCAGACCAAATTAAAAAGCGTACGAGGATAGTAGAATTATTTATATGGCTAACCACATAAATCATATTAGTAACATTGCATTAAGTGTCATGTATGGTAATTATGAATAGATTAATGGCAAGTATGTATATTCGAGATGGTACAACTTATGATGCATACTGTACAACATATATCACAGTGCGATGGTATAAAGATTATTTTTGAGTTTTAGCCCGAGATACGATTTAATATTAAGTTGTTATTACGAGCATATAAAATAACAAGTCGTATATACGTCTAATGGTGTAAACTAATCTAAAATAAACTGACAAATGTTCACCGATTCTTTTGAAATTTAGGTGGTTGCGAAGGTTTATGATGTTCCCAGGTTACTGTGAAAGCTGACTATCAGCATCAAAGTTAGCTACCAGTCTCTTTTAGTATCTGCGATTGGTAGATGGTTGACTGTTGCATGTTTGACCAATTCCTTTCTTCTTTATTCTAAGTTCCCGTGTACTCCAATTTTACTACCAAATGAAAAATGCTGAGATATATAAAAATCTACATTGGGTGTAAAATTCTACATTGAATATATAATAAGAAATACTACAATATATAAGTCTGAATTTTGAATTGGATGCTTTTACAAAAAAAAAAAAAATACAGTTAAAGGAACAAAAGCTACCTCTAAAATGACCAATTATTGTCAAATCGGGGGGTCCAAAGCTGCCCATGAATTTGCAAAACATTGGTGGTTTCGTAGAATTACTACGTACGCCTGTCTATTGGTCTATTTGGTCATTTGAAAACAACTCTCCCTCGTCATACAGTAAATGAAAATGTGTACACGGTGTAATAGATTTTAAACTTCTTGAAATGTGCCTAACACAGGTGGCACCAAAAAACACGTTAACCGCAACATATATTGGTAGTGAAATATAAATTTGGGAAAGTGAGAGCTTTGGCGTAACTACATAAAGTTGAACACCTTTACAATAATCAATAACTGGCAAAAATAGATTTGCAAATTTGATCATTTTGTTTTTTTACAAGTGCGAATTCAAGTCTCGCATATATTTTTTTGTCTCATTAAAGCTAGACTGACCTTACTATTTTCGCTTAATATCATGTAGAGTCAAGATTTTTGCATACTAACATAACGCAAGAAGTTAGAGATATGTTCCCCCCAAAAAAAGTGTAATATAATAAAATAAGGTTATTTTGGTCAGTCAACTGCTTTAAACCTTAGAGAATGCTGGGGTATATATGGTAGCTATTGCACCAAAAAAAAAATAAAAAAATATATGGTAGCTAGGGACCAAATAGTCAGTCCTTGGCACCAGACTGGAAGACGATTTGTTGGTCAGACAAACCACGAAGATTTCTTGGGTCAGAATGACCACCTAAAGTGCACCAAAAGCTTGAGAAAAACAAAGAAGTATGCATTCTGAAATGCATTTTCAGAAGTACCCTTCTCACTGATGATCCTACAATTTTCTGCAAGTCTCTTACCGCGAAACGTTGTCAAGGTTTGAGCTGACACAAGAATTTTTTTAACGAGAGGATGTGTTCGATCAATCTTGTGTGTTAGTTGAAAGTTGGGTTTAAGTTTTCCTTCCTCACTTTTCTAACTTTTGGACATCAAGAAAGGGTGCATTTTCTTGAATATCCAGAACCTAATATCTTCATACCAAAGAAGAAGAAGAAGAAGAGGAAGAAGAAGGTAAAGTTGCTTAAACATAAGTATAGCTCATGTAGATACTCAGAGAAACTTATGGCTACATAATGTGACATTCTCACAAACTTTAGAGATACACATGCACGCAGAAAGGAAAAGAGAGAAGCATTCTTCCATAAGACATGTTTTGGGAGAAAAGTAGATTCAATTTAATATAACTGTGACTAACCTGAAAACTACGTAGCTCAAAAAGTTAACACGCGAAGGAAATCAAAAGGCGGGGAGGCGATTCTTCGAGCTTTTTTGCAAATAATTGCATTGTTGTGTGGCGGTTCAATGATGAAGATGGGGACACAGAGTGAAGCATTTTTTTGACAGAGGGAAAAGGCCTGTATGAGGAGGTTTTAGAGCTTTTGTGGGGGCTCTCCTCCCCTTTGAAAGTTAACCAATACCAAAATTTGAACTTGCAAATGAGGCCCTTATAGTTGCATGCTTAGTCTAGATTGACTGGTAGATTCTGTGTGTAACTGTGTGTGTGTGTGTTTATGAGGTTTCCATTGGAGAGATGTATGGCTAGATACCATCAGGCCCAACCAAACTTTCTCACCTAAAGAGAGCCAGAATATGTACATCAGCTGAGGCAAGGCCACAGTCACCAACCTTTCTTTCGTGCACCACTGATTGCTCTTCCATAACTGGCCCTCAGCTGTGGGGTATTTTGGTCCCTTCCCAGCTTTTTTGTTAGTTATAATTAATTGGCTCAACCTTTGCTTCTAGTTTCATCCGCGGGTAACACTTAGCATCTATAGTTTGTCCTCGGTTAAAGTGCTACCTCTTGTACATACGTGGCATCTAACATTTGTCCTTGGTCACTCATTTTAGTGGTAAACTTATCTTCTCGCCCTGCATGTGTTCTACATGCGGGTTGTTTTTTATGCGCTTCGGCCCCAAAATAAGTGCAAGAATTGGGAGCTCAGATGTATGTAGCGGCATTGTATGTCTCCGAGACACGCTAGATGCTGTCCATTTTCATTTTAATCAACAAATACTACGTGGATCTCCTGGACACAAACATTTTTTGCAATGGAGAGTTATTCTCAAGAGTTGCAACAACTATGTGAATAGCGGATAATACATGATGAAACAAGAATTACGTAGGTAGATATGTGTCGTAATAATGTACATTGTTGCTGTATTGTTATGTATTGCAGGCAAGGCAATCTTGCTCCAACTGAAAATGATGGTTATTCGGGACAACCGAGGTTATAATACATCATACTAAGGGGAAGGTAAGCGAAGAAGAAAACTTCTTTCCATTTCCGAGTACCTCTAGTTTCTTGTTTTCTATGCACAAAGCAGACCTTCACAATCCCACTAAAAGATGGGGCTGATGATACATGGTGTTATGCACTTCAACGGGCAAATTTCTCTACTGTTGTGCCTGTGAGCAAAGATGTTTTGCATCGCTCCATACAAGTTAATCCCCCGTCACTGACTGCAACTGTTAAGTTCGCCCAGGTTTCTGTACAATGCGCAATTTGAGGTAATGATCTGAAAACATGATTAATGGTACCCATTCTCAAAGCTCAACATGTGCGACTTTGATAAAACAGTGAAAAGCTGGGTATCTACAAATAGCTGCAGAAACAAATTTTTTTGTTGTTGGTAACATGTCCTTTTTATTACCAATGAAAACATTACTATCAACATACATTCATATTTACAACTCACAAAACTAAGAAGAACATCAAACTATACACCCTGCAAAATGTTAAAGGTAGTTCCCAGTTTTGGCATAACTGCACGTTTGTGGTGGATTTTGCAGTCTTCTTCCAACTTAAGACCCTGTGTAGGATCCATTTCTGAATGTTAGCTATAATTTTAGTCCTCCCCTTATGACTCCCAAAGAATATCCTTTGGTTCCTTTCCTCCCATATAATGTAAACTGTGACAACCAATGTTAGTTTACTTAACCTGGCTCTAAAGCTCTTCCCCTTAAAGTTGTTACAAGCAAATTGTAGGAGTTGAGGCCATGTGGTGAACTGCCTAGTAACTAACAATTTATTTAGAATTTGCACCCAAATCTCCTTGCTCATATTGCATTCCATAAAGAGGTGCTCACTTGTTTCCTGTTGTTGCTCACATAGGCTGCACTGATCCTCATTTATTATTTTCCATGTTTTTAGTTTGTCTTTAGTCTTCAATCTTCTTTTTCATAACAACCATAATATAAATGCACACTTTGGGATGTGTCCAGAAAACCATACTATCCTCCACCAACAAACAGTTGGATAATGATCCCTTAAAGCTTGCCAGGTTGAGTTAGTGTTGAACTTTCCACTAGGGTGTGGTAGCCACTTTATTTGATCCTCATTCCTTGTATCACTATGCAATTCTGGTAGTTGGCTACTGAGTAGCCTCAATTCTGGTGACCTTCTAGATAGGTTCAACATGCCTTGCACCAACACTTCACTCACATTTATGTTCAGAGAACTAGCAGCATCATACACAATCCTCATTCCAAATTGATTGACAACAGGGCCATTAGGTAGCCAATTATTAATCCAAAACCAAGTATTGTTACCATTCCGAATTTGATACTTGACGAGTGGCTGTATCTTGCTTATAAGCTGTATAAGCTTTTTCCATGTCCATGATTGATTAACTGGTGGTTTGAAAAACCAAAGGTTTTGATCTTTGATTATATAGGTGTGGCACCATTTAATCCATAAAGAGTCTTTTTTGGTGGCCAAATCCCATATGTATTTTGCCATTGCTGCCTTGTTCCATTCATGGAGCTTCCTTATCCTAAGCCCTCATTCTTTCTTTGGCATGCACACATCCTGCCAAGCCATTTTTGCACTAGAACACTTTATGTCACTACTATGCCAAAGGAAACTCCTTATTTTTGCTTTTATGTCTTTAATTATCTTCTTAGGTAGCAAGAACAGTGAGCACCAGTAGACCTGCATGCTAGTTAGAACAGAGGTTGCAAGCTGTAGTCTACATGCATATAACAGGTGTTTGACAGTCCAGCTGCTGATCCTTTTAGTGATTCTTTCAATCAATCCTTCGTAATCAGAGACCCTGACCTTGTTGGTTATTAATGGAACCCCAAGTAGGTTACATGAAATTTGCGTAGAGGAATTCCCAGTAGTTGACTTAATGCCTGCATGTCTTCTTCATTGATTCCTGCTGCAAAGAATGAACTTTTATCCAAGTTGGGCTTAAGACCTGAGATTTGCCCAAACTCTTGAATAGCTTGTTTGATTAGAATCAGAGATTGTGTGTTTGCCCCAGCCAAGAGAAACAAGTCATCAGCAAAACACACATGTGTAATCTTTAGGTCTTTGCACTTTGGATGGAAAGTAAACTCATGTTTCATGGAGTAATCATCCAGAAGGCATGAGAAAGCTTCCATCACTATGAGAAATAAGTATGGAGAGATTGGGTCACCCTGCCTTAATCCCCTTTTGCTTCCAAAAAACCCATCCATAGATCCATTTAGGTTGATTGAGAACTTTGCAGTTGTTACACAATGCATAATCCACTGAATACATTTGTTAGGAAAATGCATATTTTGCATGACCATTTGGAGAAATCCCCATTCCACAGTATCATATGCTTTTTGGATGTTAATCTCTATAGCACATCTAGGCATTCCACCATCTTTGTGGTAATTCCTCATTAACTCTTGCATGAGTAAGATGTTGTCCCCAATGGTCCTCATTTGTACAAAAGCTGCTTGTCTGTTGCTTATTAGATGAGGTAGCACCCTTTGCAGTCTCTTGCATAGCATTTTAGTGATGCATTTGTAGATCACATTGCAACAAGAAATGGGTCTAAAATCCTTCATAGTTTTAGGCACATGTATTTTTGGGATTAATGTAAGTGCAGTGCTGTTGAAGATCTTGATTGATTTACCTTTATTGAAAAAGGATAAGACAGCCTCAGTGACATCAGCCCCAAGCACTTCCCAGTTCTTTTGGAAAAACTCTGCATTGTAGCCATCTGGCCCAGGTGTTTTATTCTTTTTCATGCTGTAGATTGTACTATTTACTTCAGACTCATCAAAAGGAGCTATCACTTCAGCCTGTTGTTCTTCATTCAACTGTTTGTTCAACACTCTATGTAAAATAATATGAGTTTGATTACTGATAGGTTGAGAGCTTTCGAGGAAACTTGAAAAATGATTAATAACCTCCATGTGCACTTCCTTCTCTCTATTGATATAGTCACCATTTGCATTTTGGATGGAGTTTATTCTGTTATATGCTCTATGTAATTACACCTTCTTGTGGAAATAAGAAGTATTTCCATCTCCCAACTTAATTTCCTTTACCCTAGCCTTCTGTTTATAAAAACTTTCCTTTGCTCTCAGCAGTTCATAGTATTGAATCTATAATTCTTTGGCCTTCCTTATTTGAGTTGTTGAACCAGCTCCAGAGTAAATGATTTCCTGGACTTTGTTTAGCTTCTCCAACTTTGCAGTAAACCTGGCTGATATCTCACTTTAGTTTTCCTTGTTAAGCTGCTTGAGTTTCAACTTCAGTCTTCTCAATTTGTTGTAAAGACAATGAATCTCATCCCCTTGAGAATCAGCCTCCCATGATTCCTTCACAGTATGTTTAAACTTTGGATGCATCATCCAGAAGTTAAAAAACTTAAATGGTCTTTTGCCTATCAGCCTATTCTGTTGCATAATGATGACCAATAGACAGTGATAAGAGAGTTCAGGGTCATGTACCATTACCTCAGAATGAGTGAACACTTCTAACCACTGAGAGTTAATTAAAACTCTATCTATTCTGCTCAATATTAGTTCCTCACCCTCCTTATTATTGCACCAAGTATAAAAATTGCTTCTTGTAGTCATATCTTGCAATTTTAGGTTGAAAATGCATTGATTAAACTCCATGGAGTTAGCCATGTTGATACCATTCCCTTATTGTCTTTCATTTGCAAATCTAACCACATTGAAATCCCCCATCAACATCCATGGTTTCTGACCAATGTAGCAGGCATCTTGTTGTAATTGATGCCACAGTTCCTTTCTCTTGATCCCAGTGTTATTACCATATATACATGACAAGTACCATGGTTCCCTGTTCTCTTGAAATACTTCTACTGTAATCACTTGGGGATGGATTGATTTTGAGTTTATTTTACATACTTGGTGCTGCCATCCAATCCAGATTCTTGTGCCTATTTTATTATTGCTGTTATGGATGAACTCCCACTGATTCTTCCATTTATTGACAATTTCTTGTACATTTTCCAACTTGACCTTGGTTTCAACCAATCCCACTAACTGTATGTTTCTTTTTTTCAGCATTTTCTTGACATCTTGTTGTCTTATGGGGTCATTAAACCCCCTTACATTTAAACATGCATCAATCATCTTTTACTTTTTAAGCTGCTTCCTTTTCTTGCAGGTCTAGTGATTTTCTTAGTTATTTGCATACCTGCACTTTCCATAGGCTGACTCATACTGATGTCCATTACCTCAGTTGCCTCTGCAGCTGTACTTTTACTAGGTCTGCTCATACTGGTTTCCATTATCTCAGTTTCCTTTGCATCTGGTGCAATTGCATCAAGTTGATTTGAGAGGACAATTAGGTTGTTCTCATCGTTCCGTGATTGACTCTGCTTAATCAGAGTTATGTTTTTGTGTGTAACTTTTATCTCACTTCCTTTTGCTTCCTGTTGGTTTTCACAGACATTGACAGCTTTGTGGTCTTTTATTCTCCATTCCATTCTTGGTACATGCTTCTTGTTGCACCTTTCATCTGTGTGTCCAAACACTTTACAATGATTGCATTTGATAGGTTTCCAATCATATTCAATACTTTGGTTGATGATTTCCCCAGTGGGATCTTTAATTGGCACACTCTCAGGAAGTTCATCATCTATGTTCACTTCTACACATATCCTGGCATATGTTAATCTCTCTTGATTTGCAGTCATCTTATCTGTGTATAATTGCTTACTAAGCTGGCAATTCGGCTTAGCATTTCCTTGGACCACATGTGAAGTGATAATTGCGATAGGCGAATCCATATAGGAATAGAACTAGTACCTTCCTTTTCCAGTGAGACATTTGGCGTCCATGGCTTAGTGTTAAGTGGTTTGCTATCAAAAGTCCAAGGCCCCGGTTCTATTATTTTACTTTGGGCTGATTGATCCTCAAATCTTACAATATAAACTCCAGATTTCAAGAGGCTCAATTTGAATATTCTAAACTTTCTCTAGATTCTTTCCAAAAACCCCTTCATAACGTGAAAATGAGGTTTCACACCAAGAACATATGTAACAATTGAGTTATGCCATTGTTGAACTACTGTTTTCACTTCCTCTAAGGAGTATTCAACTCCTTTGACTCCATTTATTGTACTGGGAGGAATGTAGGTGAGTTGCATTCTCTCATTTTCCTCTGGCTTTGACGCCGTGATTTCTGCAAATGATTTGCCGATTTGGGGGCATTCCATTCGAATTGGACTGTCTTTAAGGGCCAGATCTGGAAATTCCCCTAAGTACATATTCTTTCTGTTTTTTTGTATTGTGTTAGGCACGTGCTCCTTACCTGATAATTGTTGCCCTTGGATGACGTGCTCTGTTATGTTGTTATTCTCACGTGCCTCAATCTCTGTTATCTTCTGATGCAAACTACATTGTTTTTGTTGTTCCAAATTAGGGTTCTGTAGATGCCTAAAGATGCGCTCCATTTGATCTTTAAGCTCAAGATTTTCCTTCCTCAATTCACTTATGCAAGCCTGCAAGTCATTTTTACCCACGATTAAACCTTCATTGGAATCAGAGCTTGTGTTCGACTGATTCTCCGGTCGAATATCCTTCACGTCCATATGCTGTAAGGATCCTAACATGACTGTAATTCCATTCGCATTCTGTTCATTTGATGAAACAATTGATGGAACTTTCTCGTGAGTCCTATTCCATTGTTTCCCAACAAAATCAGCAGCAAAGGGGTCCTTGAAGGGACCTATGAGGCGTTTCAATCTTCTTGTTGTCGATGGAATCATGTTTTCATGTTCATCATTTCTTATTGTTGATGAATCAGAGCGCTAATCCTTGGTTTTGAAGAAGAAATGGTAATGGAATCTCAGAAGTGAGAAAACGGTTGTAGAGAGAAGGCAGAGCTTTTTCAGTGTGGGTGATGCACCAATCTCGCTGTTGCAGAAACAAAATTCAACAATTAATGACAGAATATCATCAACTAGTATTAACACCCTTACCTTTATTCATGAATTATGGTAATATTAACAAAACTAACTCGAGATAAGGTTTTTTAAGGTTATTTCTGGCTTGATGAAGCTCACCATCCTAGAAAACGTGTGTCTTTCGGCCAAAGCAAAAGAAGATGGGCTTATGCCTTGGGAAAAGATGTTATTATCCAAAAAGAGACAAGCTCTTTCAACTTCTAAACATAGAAAAATCTATCCAAATGAAATGTCTCCAAACACATTTATAGACTGGTGTGTGAAATTAGAACAAGCACGTGTGCAAATGAATCATATGAGTACGGTACATTTAATAGCAAGCTTAACATCTAACACAAATGAAATGTGTAATGAGCATCAAATCAAAAGGCAGTCACTTAACACGAGTTACAATCAAATTCGATTCATCCCTTTTCAGCGTTATCATTTTGGTAGTACACCAGATATGTTTTCTCAATAATCTTTCCTTTGTGCTATACTTGTGGAGTTGAACCAACAACCTTTATACATGGATCAAGTTTCTTGTTGGGTTTCCAGATCGGCAAATGTTTGACATGAAATTGTCCACTAACTTAAAGATGAGGAATTACACGAAACACATCAAATAGAACTCAAAGAATTTGGTGGAGAATGCCAATAAACTTATCTGCACTAGACAATATATAGTATAATGAGTCTTTGCTAATAAGATCATCAACCTCTTAAGGTAACTGATCCAAATGTTACTATCCTCCTACTGCAACCATGTACAATGCAGTTTCTGGGAACGTCTTTGGCTCCCATGCCATTAGATTAGTTCAGCGGATGTATAATTATGTGGTCATCTTTCAATTCTCTTTAGAGCCTATGTTTATAAGAAGAAAATGGGAGAAAACCTTTTCGATAATGGCAATCTTCAAAGCAAATCCCACTACAATACATGAGGTCTTCTATGAAGTTACTTCCCTCTAAATCATATTTTGTATTAAAACATGTTGCTCAGAGAATCTACCTTGACCAGTTGGAATATTCGATATCCTCCTCTTACAATTTAGGGCAGATTCCAAATGGGAAGGACAATAAATTTTCTTTTTATTGATTTTGTGGGGTGGGGACTTTGGGGTGGGGCTGGTGATAGCATTGTTATTCTCGTGCCTAAATGCAGAATGGAGAGTGTACACAATGGTGTGGCGATAACATTGCTAATTTGCACCAAAAAGATAACATTGCTAAGGTCACGTGTTAGTTTCATGATGATAATCTCTTTTCATCTCTTTCTTGATAAACTTCATGAATTTTCATGCCTAGATACACAATGGAAAACTTACGACGAGCATAAAGTTGTGAGAAGAACGATACTCACATTTTTTTAAATAAGTACATAAAGAAAGCGAGAAAAACAGACATATAAAGGCGGACATATTATTCTTTATGCACATTGAAAATGAAGGCAAATGCCTTCAATTAGCTAAATCCGAGGTTGGGAATGTTCACGCATGCAAAAGCAGTAGGCATTTCCTCATAGAGGGTGTAAGATAATTTGATTAGCCTCAAATTATGTCACAAGCTTTCTGTTCCCTCACGTTTTACAAAACTCATATTATGATTGATGTTCATAGAATGCAATTATTTGTGTGTGTGTGTGTCTATATATATATATATATGAAAGTCGAAACTGAGAGAAAACAGTCATGTCACCGCATACGTAAACTCTCTTAACTCGTCACGTGAACTTTCTTATTTTGACTTTTTGAAATTTTTTTAAATTTATTCACCTTTGTAATAATGATTTGAATTCTTTTTTTTTCTCTCCCTCTCTCTTATTTAACTAATTTTGATCCCGTGCTTTGCACACGGGAGTACTCATAGTCAAATAAAATTAAGTAAATAGAATTCACTGATACCAGAATTTTTACATATCTGATTGAATTTAAATCAAGAGTCAACTATTAGTTTTCTTTTCTCTTGTAAAAGTATTTAAAAATATGAGCACAACACTAATAGTTAGTTTGCAACAAATTAGTTACAAACAACACTACCCAAAGATGAAATGGTCTGGAAGTCTCAATGTAGTGCGGCAAAGTAAAATTTTTGTCCTCGTAAATAATTCCTGCAAGAGGAAAATCAACATTTAAGTTTATGATGAATAAACTTTTATCAACAAC
This sequence comes from Escallonia rubra, assembly GCA_033065855.1. NCBI lineage: Eukaryota > Viridiplantae > Streptophyta > Magnoliopsida > Escalloniales > Escalloniaceae > Escallonia > Escallonia rubra. Next base: position 53,640 of record JAVXUO010001048.1, on the reverse strand, counting down.
AAAGTTCAAACTTCAAGTTCCAGTGATGGGGATGGGGATTGGGGTGGGGGGGGGGGGGGGGGACTAAAGAGATAATGATCAAATTTCAAATTTATAAAATGAGATTATCTCAAGGGAGGATTTGGTATTACCGAATTGTGAGGGAAAAATATTGGGACTTAAATATGATTAGGAGGTTTAGAAATTTTGAAAATCTATTTTACGAATTCAAAATTTATAAAAGGAAAATGTCACAAATTAAGGGAGGATAAGGGCAACTTGTAATTTAATTGTGAGAGATAATTTTGGGACTTTTAATAGAATTAGTGAGGTTATGATTTTTGGAATCCGTTTTGAAGTTAGATTGGCCATAACAAAATTCAAAAAAGGGAAATGGATGTTTAAGGAAAAATATAAAGGGATACTTAAGAAATTCAACATAGAATATAATAACTTCGATTTAAGTTCTTTCCACAATCAGATTATATATTTCAGCTTCCAAAGAAGGAGGAAAAATGTGTGAGGATCATAATTGCTAAAATTTAGGTTTCATGAATAGTAACACTGTCTAGAGATAATCATGGTTATGATTAAAAAGTTAGAAAAGAAAAGTTCACATGGCGAGCTGAGAGACTGTCCTAATAAGCGGTGACGTAACAACTTTCTCTCAGCTTATATATATATATATATATATATATATATATATATATATATATATATATAGTTTTGATTGAAATTCCTTTTACCATTTAAAATTCAACCAATTAAATAGATTTTATATTTCTCTCTTATATCAACATGTTTATTAAAAATTTTTGTTTATATTTTGACTATTTCGTTAGTTCCTAAGACTTTGCCAAAACTAATTTTCTATGTATTCCCTTTAATCTTAAATCTTTTCTATTTTTTAGAGAAGCCCAATATCTATCAATTTTTTTTCTCTACCTAAGAAAATCTCTCTCCTTTTAATTTATTAGAAGTTTATATATATAGTTTACTCTCCAATTTTATTTCAATCATTTGGTGCACGGCTTTACTCTTTTCTTGATGGCATTGAGTAATACAAATCTCAACATACGGATTATTATAGTTAAAATTATCACTATTATTTTCTCTTAGTTGGGATAGACTAGCTATTTCTATCATTTTATATATACTATTTTTCATCGTCCTTCGTTGGTAAAAGCTAGCAATTATACATTGAAATTTAATTTTAATGACAAAAAATAATACGAAAACTAAAACAAAAAGGTCAAAATAATTTAGTAGTTATTTTTTTCGTCACTACCAATTTTATTATTGTTATTAGATATACAAGTACGAGATCTATCAATCAAAACTTTAATAGTTGTTTTTCCTGTGTGCAACGCACGTGAGCAACAATATTCTCCATCAATTTTAATGAAGAAGCCAAACATTCTCCATTGATTTTTTTTCTCTAACTACCATAATCTTCCTCCTTTTATTTCATTACAAGTTTATATTTATAATTTATTCTTTCATTTTATTTTCAATCATTTATTATATAGCCTTACTTTTTTCTTGGTGACTATGAGTAATACAAATCTCAACACATGGGTTACTATTGTTAGTATTATCGATATAATTACTATTACTTAGCAAAGACTACTTTCATAACTTCATATACTGTTTTTTAAAGCTGACAAGTATTACTCAAGTTTATTTTTCATAACAAAAATTGGTAAAAAAACTCATGTAAAAGAGTAAAAATAAAATTTTAATTATTTTTTTGTCACTAGCAATTTCATTATTCTTAGTAGGCATAAAAGCTCTCAATAAGTACTTTGATAGTTATTAACTCTCGTGTACAAAGCACGAGATCAAAACTAGTAAAAAAATTCCATTTCAAAACTAACAAACAAACTCACTCTATCTCATCTTCTCATTCATATATATATATATTTGGTAAGTTTGGAGGATGCTAGTTCGATTTTGGATGAGTGAGTCATAATATATACAAACAAGAAGAGGTTACCTACTCAATTTTTTGACCAAATCATATCTATCACAACAAACTTTGGCTGCTATCCGAGTTGTAGAAATCTTACTCCAATCTCATATGTGGTGACAATTAATAGTTTATAAATATTTTTAGTGACTTTTTTGCTAACACTTCTAACGACAATTCTTAGTAGCATTTTTTTTAACGTCACTAAATAAAAGCCACTAGAAACATATAGCGACTATTAATTGTCACTATATGATGAATATGAGAAAGATTCATTCAACTCAGATAGTAGCCAAATTTTTTCCTATCTATTACGTGAACCTTGTCTACCATCCTTTTTTTCTAAGCAATCAAAGCGTCACTTGCATTCAATGGTTTGTTAACCTTTAAAAACGGTGTCATTGTTTAAAAAATACTGCTATTGTTAATAGTAAGCAAAGCATCAGAGGAAATTAAAAACTTTCAAATAGCTTAATAATAGTAAAAACTGATATTTAAACCTTAAACTTTATTTTTCATCAATTAACTTCTTACTATGAGTAATTACAGTGATTATATAACGACACATTTAAAGTTACTCTATAACGACGCTTTTGACAGTTTTAGAGTCGGAAATGGTTAAGAGATGTTAGATTTGGGCCTCGTGGCAAGTCCACTTGTCATTCACTTTTTAGTTCTTCTTGCTCCTTTACTGTGTGGCTCCAATTGAAGACTCATCATGCCATTTTTGCTCATACCCTCTTCTCAACCCCCTTCCTTAATTCTTTGTGCGTGTGTGTGTATGCTTGTGATGTTTATGTAACACCCACATACACCATTCCATAAGCCTCACATAGTACATGTATGGCGAGCACAAGTTCACCCTCATTCGCCCTGTCCAAGTTCGACTTTCCTGTTTCTTGCCACAAAAGAGTGACATACAAGAATCCTTCTTTAACCCCTTTTAAAAGACCCCATTTTCCAAGGAAATTCTGGGATTCCAACAAACCCTCCAAACTTTCTCTGTCTGAGTCAAATGGGTTTACTGTTAATTCAAGCTTGGATGAGTATTTAAGTGATGGTGCAGCCAAAGGAAACGTTCCACAGGTTGAAGTAAAAACCTGGTAAAACCCCACTTTCTCTCACGTTGTAATGTTCTGCTGATCTGAATAACTTCCAAATTCTTGCATGTATTCATTTTGGGCACTCTCGCGGTTTCATGGTATTTGACTTTTGCCAATTTCCAGGATAGCGTTTGGACGTGTCAGCATGTAATTGTACTGAAATAGCAATTACGATAGAGTAATTTCCCTTTTTGATAAGTCAAACAAGGGTAAAATCCAATGAGAATGAGTAAAGTCAATGTTACATGTTCAAATTATGTTCTAGGAGCATCTTTTTTGGGCGTAGTGAATTCAATCAATAAGGTCCGCTTACTGCCAATTACAACTTGCGTTATATCTCTTACGCATGATTTGTATTATGTTCGAGGCTGGACAAATAAACGCCCTTCATAAGTTAAGGTCACTGGGATTAAATAGAAAAGATAATCGAGAGGTACAGCTTCTTGCTTTATGTGGACAAATTCCTGTATTTGAAACTATGGGGTTTGGAAAACGTGATGGAGTAGTTATTGAAACTGAAATCGTGGAGGTGGAAAAACGAGTGTCTTGGTAGATCATCGTGCAAGTATAAGTGTATAACCATACTAGTTCGTATTTCAAGTAACATCTATTGCGGTGTTATCTTAAACCAATCCAAATGGAAACTCACAAACACACTCATACATACTGTTGAAATCCACACCAAACTATATTTTGTTTAGATTCCGTTCATAGCCCTGAAAAAGAAACTCCAGATCCTGTCATATAGTCTTCAATGCAAGCACTAGATATTCAAAAAATACTAATAAACATGCATACTTTTCTCGCCTGCCATCTGACACGTGTTCTGGCTTCATGGCAATTGAACTTGGATTGAAGAATCAAGTTTTTGACGTAATGTACTGCCTAAAGGTGGCGAAACACATGTAGACATGGTATGACAAAAAGAAAAGAGAAGGCACCGTTAGCTATAGTGCTTCTTATTGTGACAGTTATAGGAAGAGCTTAGCTATGAATGAGGTTGAGATGATATTCCTGTGGGTGTTGGTCTTGGATAACCTAAACTCCTCCCTTGACACAAAAGAACCAAGAAACATGTGAATGGGCGGTTGCTGAAATCTGTTGCCCCTCAAAGTAACTTCATGTTTGGTCAGCTCTAGAAAATTGCTATTTCGTCTATTGGCAACTTGGAGGGACTGAATTATATCTAGCAAGTGCTTTATATTTAAAGACTTTCGACATTCGGCTATGGAAAACGTAGGTTTCTTAACGATTTTTGAACTTAGTGGTGTAGCTATAATGTAAGCTGCATTGTGTCAGGGTTCGGTGGTTTTTGCGGATTGTGTAGAGATTTGGCAGGCTGTGTCCTTAGCATCTCATTTAGATGGGCTAGCATTTCCTATGGAGATGTTGTCATCTATTTGTATCAAAGCTTGATACGCATTGTTCGCCCCATTTTCTAATAGCTTAAGCTTTTAGAGCGATTGTTAAGTTGACATGGTATCGGAGCTCTGGTTTGGCAAGATCTTGGGTCTAATTCATCCTGCTTGCATAGATGGACTTAAGTTTCTGGAGCAATTGGTAATTTAACAATTTGTATTCCAAAAAACGAAAGGGAATATTGCTGATACCGTGTGAAAAGAAGTCTGGACTTCACTATTGCTCCGTGAGGTGAAATGTGCTAACATCAAGTACACACCTATACCAATTGCGCGATAGAACAACACCTGTTACAAAAATGTAAACTATGTCGGGACTATGGGACTATTGTTTTTATTACTGTTCATTCGAATTCCATATAATTTTGGGTAATTTGGTAGGTATTGGCCAGCTGCTATGTTCTAAACCACCTCAATACATAAAACATTACAACGCAACTTCTTCAAACTTACACATACGTACTGGACAAAGTAAATGCTAACAAAACGAGCACTCCTCTTCCCTTTCGTCTCAATCAATCACTACTTACATCCTAGGTTAGACAATGTAATCTTTTTGCCAAAGCAATCTACACCATTATCAGAACAAGGTTCCTTGACTGTAATAGTGTTGTAGCATGATTGTGAAGTCCATGGCTACCAATGGCGCAAAATATTTCTTGCTCTTAATATTAGCATCTTGGAACATCAGTTAAACTATCCCATAAGTTACTTTAGGTTTGAATGACCTATATGGTAGGGGGTTGGGGTTGGACATGTGCTGCACTGCTGCCCTACTAATTCTTTAACTATGATGTCCTTATGATGGCTCTAGCTAATGGACGTTGGAATGAAATGGCATTCGCACTGAAACCACCATTTTTCCAACCCACTGCCCTCATTTCAACTTACATGAACTGAGTTTGTAAGCTTGATAAGTGTGCGTTGATTTAGTGGCATTGAAAATCTCCCTTTCATTGTTTCTGTTATCCACTTTCCAGTTATAGACTTTGGACAGTATCCTTAGAATCTAATTGTCTACTTTTTCTCTCTTAATGCTTTTTCCTCTATCTTGTAGTATGTGGAGCTGGAGGGGTTATTCTATCCGCTATCAGTGTGCTGGGGACAGTGGACCTTCTTTAGTTTTAGTTCATGGTTTTGGAGCAAACAGGTCATCATTCACATTATGCTTGTCGTGAACTCTTTGATATAGGTATTAATGCTTTAACTGCATTGCACTAATCTTCTCCACCCTTTTGTTTATTCGAGATTTGAGCGCTGCTTTAGTTGAAGGTTTATATGGAAATGATTTGAGTTCATGAAACACTAAACCTCAATACATGGTTTTAATTGTTAACTTTTGCCAACTTTTTGAAGGATATTGGAAGGGAAGTATATTTCACTAACTTTTGTTCCTCGTATTTGCTTTTGTGGTCTTTATATATCTGTGTTGTAGACGTTTGTTAAAGTGCATGCAACATGACATTCCCTGAAGTCAAGCTCCCAAATGGTGTAGAGGATATCGAAGCAGAAACTCACATGTATAATACTGCCAACCTTCTTGCGCCAACCAGTGGCAACACAAGAAAACACACCAAGCAGATAAATTAACATAAGATTATTGAATATATATTACCTCAAGCATGTAACACACCAATATAGTGGAAAAAGTACTCTTCAATTTCTTCTATTACAGTAACCGTAGTATCACAATGATACTTTCTCTCCAAGAGACAGCGCTGGGCTTAACCCCTAATCTTGGCTCTGTAGAAGCACTTACTCTCACTAGCTCAAATATGAAGAAAGAAAACTACAAAAGAGCACGGCTAAGACCTATATTTATGCTAGAAGTTTAACCTGGCTTTGGTTGACTAGCAAGATGCTTTTTTGACAAGAAATAAGAAAAAACATGTGCCAATAATTCAATTCTAATCAACTAAGTTGTTGAATCGGCATGGATAAAGCTCATCCGAAGTATCAGCCCGACTTAGAGTAAGTGGTGGCCCTTTAACACTCCCCTCAGCACTGACTCAATGCTGATGCTGTCCCTAAGCTTCCTCCAATATTTAAAAAACTTTGGCAGAATGAAAATGTCTTCTTTGAGGAACTGTAGAGAGTGATGGCAATTTCTCGAGTTATGTTGATGGTAAAGGTAGCAATAGCCAAGACGATTATGATGTTAGTATTGGGCCAATTGTGATGGTGTGGCCATTGCTTAGTTGCAGGAAACTCCTAATATGGTGACGTTTCTCTCTCGGGAACTCGCTTTTGCGATCCCAAGTTAGGAGCTCCATGGGATCTCGTCCCAAGCCAATATGGGAACTCGATCCCGTTAGCTGGATAGAGATGCATGGAACAAGTGAGAGAATACCTGAAAATCAAACCCTTTTCAACTCATTCCTTGTTTCTCTCTTCCTTCAAGTCCTTAAAGCCTCTTTGTCTGTTGTTGTTGGCTATGTAAACTATACTAAAAAAGTGATAATACTCTTTACGTATTTATTTATTCAAGCCGCTCCCAACCTCAGATTCTTCTTGGTACTTACGCTCCCCGGCCCCGTTTCCGCTCCCGCTCCCGCCCCCGCCCCCGCTTTGTGCAACTAAGGGCCATTGTGCTGAGTGGTAATTGTTGTGGTGGTGCCATTTCCTTTGCGACAGACCGGACTAACAACCAAAATATTACTCTGGATGTTGCATTCATGATTACAGATTTCATCGATTGACATGTGGAAGTGTTACTCTTTTATCTGTTAAAGCAAATTATTATGGTCATGCATACTACAGTCTTTTAACTGTTGATTCTGGGTCGATACACTTATGGTGACTGATGTTCTACTGCATGTTGAATATTAATGTTGAGATACTTATTGTTAATATTTATAACTGTCATCTATTAAAATTGGAAACTTCAAAGCATGTTTTTTGATCCCTATGCTGGTTCTTGTGTTCATGATTACAGTTTTCATCGATTGACAAGTGCAAGTGTTAGTTTTTCATCTGTTAAAACTAATTATTATGGGTATGCGCACTACAGTTGATTTACGGTTTATTTTCTGATCATATGTATCGAATGGAGCAGTGTCCACACCCTCTATAAAATTTATTCCAGCATTTCCAATTTTCACTTCTGTGTTTCCTCTTCCTCACTCCCTCACCCCCCTTTTCTCTCTTTGTAACTCCCACCCTTGACTATCACAAACCAGCCCAGTAATTACTCTTTCTTTATTATACATCCAAAAATCAGTTTTTACAAGAGAATTCAACTGCCCCTTTATAAATCGGTACACATGAATGTAAATACACACTATGCGAGAGCTTTTTAGATAGGCATTTACGCCATGCATATATATGCTTGGGCATGTTAACATTTAGGTAGTACGGATTTTCCCAAATTTAAATTCAATAGCTTGGATTTCATTTGGGTGGTTTATGCAAGTTCTAAAGCTTCTGATTCATGGTGGTCGGTATTGTAACTGTGATTCTTTGATGATAGAATAGATTATTCATTGTTTCCGTAATAATGTGCTATGTGTTTAATGTAATATGAGCCCAATATGTGCTGCAATTGTGTTACCAGCTGCAAGTGTTCATGTAGAGAGTCGGAATGGAGAATAATTGATTTGGGTAGTTGTTTGGTGGTTCGATCACATGGTTGATTCGATTCTGGTGTAGAGAGAGAAGGAGGGGGGTGGGGGTTGAAAATATGGAAGAAATGTGTCTATGGGTGTGGAATTTGCGAAAAAGGGTGCAGAAATAGCCGCACCCTGTATTTGTGACGACTGATCTTTCTATTGCATGTTGAACATGAAAGTTGAGATACACATGCATTAAGATTTATTAACTACCATCTTTTAATGGTTGAAAGCTTGTTCTTTCATCCGTTCCTATTTCATTTTCAGTGTGTGTAATTCAGTAGTTGTGCCTCACTTGTCTTTTTCAACAGTGGCCATTGGAGGAAAAATATTCCAATCCTTGCGGAATCACATAGGGTATATTCACTTGATCTTATTGGTTATGGTTATTCAGACAAACCAAATCCTCGTGACTTCGGAGTTACCTCCTTCTATACATTCGAAACATGGGCCACACAGTTGAATGACTTCTGTGCTGATGTTGTGAAAGATGAAGCATTCTTTATATGCAATTCGATTGGAGGTGAGCAACCTTCTAGCAACTTCTATTTCCTGAGTGCATCCATCTGACATTTTTTTGATGCTTGATTAATTTTCTCTTAGTATTCAGTTAGAAAAGATTAATGTAGCCTGACTTCCTTCCCCCTTCACCCACTTATTTTTGCGCTTGGGGAATTGTATTTGAATGAGACACAGCGATACTGGCCTTCTAAATTCTGATCTATGCTTTATCACAATTTTCAGATACATCTTAGTTTCTATAGTGATTTAAGTGATGCTTGTCTTAAACTTTGGTTATTCCTTAAGCTTGGCTAAGCATAAGGCGAAAATCTACCCCTTCTCTTTAGGACTTGTTGGTCTGCAGGCAGCAGTTTTGGAGCCACAGAAATGTAAGGGCATTTTGCTCCTCAATATATCTCTTCGTATGCTACATATAAAGAAACAGCCTTGGTTTGGAAGACCTCTGATTAGATCATTCCAGAGTTTGCTCAGGTATACTTGCTTAAAGCTTTTATCCACTCTAGTGCTTCACTTGCCATTGCTTGACTTGTTGTAGATTTTAATTTAGTTATGCTTTGTGCCAGAAATACTGCTCTGGGAAAGTTTTTCTTCAATAGTGTTGCCACTCCTGATTCCGTGAGGAGTATTCTCTGCCAGGTATTTACTTTTACTTTATTTGTGGTTCTGGCAGTAATTTATCCATGATAATATAGCTGTTCGACTCTCTTCTTAACAAGTAAAATATAAATGTAAAAGACTACCCAGAAGAAAGGTTGAGTGTGATTTTTCTTGGGGTAATTGACATTTTAAAGTTTAGTAATTCACACAATCAGAAGAAAGATGCTGGCCCAAGGAAACTATTCAAATATGTTGGAAAAACGTCATTGAGGATACTTTTTTGAATTCTCTATCCAAAGACGTGAAAGATTACAAAAAACTTCTAGATACGCTATACAGAGAAATTCCTCATTCCTGTATGCTCTGTCGTTTCTCTAGGCTAAGTTAAAAGGAAAATATGCGCTGCCATTTCTAACATATTTCCATTACTCCTTATGTAGAATGACCAACTCAAAGAAAGCCAACCGTCTAGGACTCCGGGTTATGCCAAACAGAACAAAAGTCACGTCTTGTTATTCCGTCCACAAGAGAAATGCAAAAGATGATGTATACTCACTCCCCATAATTTGTTTCTCTCCAAGTAAACTATAGGGAATTTGTTCTCTCTAAAGCAATGGACAGTTGCATGATCTTCTACGGAGAACAAGTCCTGCAACCTTATTATGAACTTCTTAGGGGCTGTGTTCTCAGTTTTGGAATCAAAGTTTCTTGGAGGCATTTGCTTCAAATTCCTAACATTCTTAATTACTGGTTTAAATGGGAAATCATACTTAAAGAGGCGATGAGTCACCATATGGAATTTAATTTCAGCTTACAATCCAGATTTGGCCGAAGTTAGAGACTGCCATCGATCTCTAGCTTGACAGTATCAAGCTCCTCTAACATGTTCAAGTACTCTATAAGGGTTGTGTTTCCTTGTCGAAGACTGGTAAGATACTCGAACATCTCATATTACTTAGTCATGCCAGGTATAGCTTAATCTTTTCTCACTTATCAAAAAAAAAAAAAAAAAGGAGAAGGGAAAAAGGAAAATCTCTTCACATTGAAAATAGTAGGCTGTCCCCCATTTCAAGGCTCATATCTTAGACTTGTCCACTAAATCTGTCATTTCATACCAGCCAAAGCACCTCCCAAGGATAGCAAGCAAGTCTGAAAGCTCTTGACGATTTATACTCCCCAAAATCCCTAGCTTCCAGAAAATTTTGCTTCAGTGTCACCAGCCATGTCGAAAAGGATTCTGCCCCGTAATTTTTCAAAAGTTTCCACCTCTACAGACTTATCTGAATATCTAAGTGAAATTTTGTGGCTTCTCAAAAAGAAAACCATAGAGGTGGTCCAGGTGGAATAGGAATTCTCTCGCCTCATACAGTATACTCCCTTTCGCTCTTAAGCCCGACAACATGTGGCTTACTTCTTGTGAACTTTGGTAACTAAGTCATTAGTATAATATCTGCTTCACCACAGTTAAAGCATGACAAAATTTTTGGGCCCGCTCTCTACAGCTTAAGCTTTAGAGCAAATGTTAACATGGTATCAGAGCTCTGGTTTGGCAATGTCTTGGTTTTGGGTCTTCCTGCTTGCTTATTTGGTCCACCCTTAAATTGTACACTTGGTGGAGGTGCACCTTCATTCATTTCTCATTGATTTGTCTTTCCATGTGCAATCAGGGCTTGCACGTGGGGGAGAGTGTTAAAGCATGATAACATTGTGGATCCAATCTCTAACAGCTTAAGCTTTTAGAACAAATGGTAACTTAACAATCAATTACTCATGACCGTTCCATTAAGACTCTTCCTGCATCTGCCAAATTGACATAAAGGATCTTCTCAAGTTCAGGATCTTTGAGACGGTTCTTTCTTGGTTTCTAGGCTTAAAGGTTCACTTACACTGGGTTTTAAGGACTGAAAAATGGATGGGTTTTATGGCTGCCCCTTTCTATGGCCAAATAGATTGAATTACTGAAGATAATCCCAAACTTCGCTTACAAAGATACTATAAGACAGAAAGGAGAGCTGGCAAAAACATATGTTGGGACTTATTGGGCATATCTATGAAAATAAAGGACCTCCAAAAGTTTCTCCATGCTATCTTCAGAATGCCATGTGAGAACTTGGGCCTCTACACTAATTGAGACCTCCTCTATAAACTTCTTCTCGCTTCCACTGTTCCTCATCAGGTCCATTGAAATATACGATGTCTTGCATGTTATAGAAACTTGATTGTATGGCGGGTATATTGAGGATCAGAACTGCCATTAGTTTAAGACATTATTTGGTCTCAGACATGCAGTTGAAATGCAACTGATAATATAATGCTTTGAAGTAAAGAGTAATGGTTTGTGGAGGACTTGTGATTTCTGAAAAGCATTATTTGTAGTCGGATGAAAGTATGAACAAGTTCTGCAGTCTATGTTGGCTGTTTCTGAACGGAATATGTTGCAGTGTTACCATGACACCTCCCAGGTGACAGATGAATTAGTTCAGACGATCCTCCTTCCAGGACTTGAGCCTGGTGCTGCAGATGTCTTTCTTGAGTTCATCTGTTACTCAGAGGGCCCTCTTCCTGAGGAACTATTGCCTCAAGTGAAGGTAATGTCTTAATGACTCCCAATTCTGAAAACTTATCAATATTAGATTGCTTTTTATTTCCCAAGTTTATGATTCTTTTTACCCTTTCTCTTCTTTATAGTGTCCAGTTTTGGTAGCATGGGGTGATAAGGATCCTTGGGAACCTATTGAGCTTGGAAGGGCCTATAGCAATTTTGATTCTGTTGAAGACTTCGTAGTCCTCCCTAATGTTGGGCACTGCCCTCAGGTCTCTCTCTCTCTCTCTCTCACACACACACACACACATTTTCCTCGAAGGCATGCATCAACAGTTTTTTACAGAGGCCATAAGTTATTAGTTATGGTTGCTTCTCGCTGCTATTTAACCCCCATTCATCGGCACTGCCATATACACTGCATTGAAATTAAGCTTTTTTAATGTTAAAAATTCATATGGGTGACTTGTATAATTCCACTAGACTGCCATTTACGGTGTTACTAGTATTTACAGAAGTTCGATGGGCCATAAAACTAATTTACGAGTGCTTAGAAACAAACAATTTGACTGTTGGTAACTAGCTTTGTTAGTTGTACTTGTTGCTGTCATGTACATGCTAAAATACAATACCAAGACTGTTTTCTCCTGCTATACTAGCTGAAATGCACCTCTAAGACCGGCAGGATCCCTTGAATAAGTCCAGAGGAGAAGTATATATTATTTTACAAAGTAAAAATGACTTTTAATGGCAGATACAATTTTATCCTTGCCGCATTGGACAGTTTCGTGAACTTTTAGCAACATACACAAGTCAATACATGTTACTAGAAGTCAGATAACTGCTCAGCTCAAGTCAACTTCACATTTGGAGTTGCTGGGCTAATGCAAGAGGATCCTAATTCTGTAATTGGTTCTCTCTTCTTCATTCACTGCAAACTTGATTCACCGTTTGCGAAAGGAAGATGCATAGAGCATATCTTTTTAACTCTACAGAAAATTTACTCATCAAAATCATCCCGTGTAGGCTCTTATGGATGTTCTAAGTTATGATAACATCTAGCTATTGTTCTTTTAATGTGCACAGGATGAGGCACCTCATCTTGTGAACCCACTCGTGGAGTCTTTTGTGGCACGCCATGTAACAGCAGAAGATAGACTTTCCTCAAAGGTTTCCTGATTGATGGGCAGGTCAGTCTGCAACATCCCGCTTGTTGCCTCAAAATTGCTTGGAATTCCTTAGCTATACTGTAGATCGAAATAATAGTTTATATGAAGAGGGCTGCTGTTATAATGTGGATTGTGACAGTTCATGAGTTGTTTCATCCCAGTTCATTCGTCCCCAGCATATTTATCTTCTTGTATACATTTTTTTTCGATCTTGAGGACAAACATTTTTAGTGTACATCTTCTGGCGCTTTGTTGCCATTATATTGACCTTTCAATGTATCATTAACGTGTTGATTATTCTCTTGCTTGCTACACGTACAGTTATTACAATGTTGCAATTGGTGGTTATAAGTCAGCTAAAATTTGCTGCTATCGATATTTTGATATCTTAGTTGCACTCCAAACCCCAAGTTTTGCCATTAGCTCTTAAAACCCTGAAGTTAACCTTTTCTTGCAACTGCATAGAGTCACGAGGCTTGGTTCACACCGTGGTCACAATCACCATCGGTTACCACCACTTCTAGCTACTTGCTGGGACTTTGTGACCAACCGCGCCGCTCATTGCAGGCGCCTTCCAAATTCGGTTTAGACCCACCTTCCAATTCCGGTTTGCATCTGCACTTCAGTTCAGATTTCGAGGAAGACGATTGGGCATCTGATATGCTGTACGTTGCCATCATCCTGAGTATTTATGCGGTGACTATGGCCATTGATTTCGTGGATCACCAACCTTAGGTTCATATCCACGATATCATGGTGGTGGTCGATTTAAGAACAGTGGTGGTGGATGTAGAAGGCGGAGGGTTGATATTTGGGGTGAGGGTAGGAGTGGGCGGGGGGGAGGGGGAGGACATGCGAGGTAGGATAGGATGGGGGTGATTATGAAGAAAAGGAGAGGGTTGATGAGGTGTAGGTGGAGGTGAGGATGGAGGGTGGAGGAGGTGGTGGTTGAGGTGAAGTGGGTGTCCTAAAGGAGGGAGATGGTGGTTTTAGGTTTTGATCAAATTGGCATCTATCAAGGTCGTTGTTAGGCATAGTAATGCAATCGAACTAGGAAGCACAGACACCCCTTCTGGGTCGAGGTATCATGTCCGACACCTAGACATCTCTTGGAGACCTACGGACATGTGTCAAACACCTTTAGGTGGTGTTCGGATATAATTTATATACTTTTAATTATTGGACTTCGTGTCGGACACCTTAAGCAGAAATGTTTGACACCAATGCGGCAAAACTGCAAATCGTGATGAAATGTTAGGAAACTCGGGGTTGTATTTTAAATCGCGAGATAGGGCCAACCCCAACGGTACGGTAGATTGTATTCCAATTTGACTTATGCCTAACATAGTGGGAGATGTGGCTCTTTGACGAAGGCAATCTAACACAAATCTGTCAATTGATAAGCGTGTGCAGGGAAGTTCATGACGGAGGTCCGAAGGACAATAAACATAATGAGGCAATTGATGTTGATTATATCTTGGGGAATGGAAGAGATGAAAGACATTTATGTTTTCCTTTTGGCTTATTTTATGTGATCTAGCACTACCATATTTTACAGAGTAACTTGATTTTAAGTATGACTTTAATTTATGGTTTATTAGTTGGTGTTTTTCTTTTTCATGAGCCTTGAAACTGTCATAAGCATGCCCACATGTAACATATACGTTCAACTTTTAGCGGTGTTCTGCAGCGTCCAAAATTTGTGATTTTGGTAATTACGGTGTCTGGAGACCCTACCACTGTTGCTATCAGACGCGGTGTTCATGTCCGTCCTACTTAACAATTGAAGTTGTGTGGGGCCTAGAATCCCTACGATCTTGTGCCTTGAGTTTTTTGTGGCACGGATGAATTTGATATTTGTGGCTCGAATTTACGGTATTGTGGCTTAAATTTGTGGTGGGATGCTGGTCTTGTGGCTCGAATTTATGTGGGATGGATGAATTCGGTAATGATATGTGTTGGGTTTTCTTGTTGATGGAAGTTAGTGGTTATGGGCTCTTTAGTCGTGGCAGATTTGTGGGGTTCCAGATCTGAGGCGGTGGTTAGGGATTCGTTGTTGTTGTGGTGGTGGAGATGCAAGATTCAGAAGTGGGTTGTTGGTTGCACATGGTGGGAGAACAACGAAGGTCGCAATGGTGGTGCTATGGCTGGGTTGTGGGTCTAGAAAAGGGCGACGGTGGTGACGCATTGAGAACCAACGCTCGTTACGAAGGCCTTTAAACCCTGTTGACTTGAGTTGTCCGAACCTGAGAAGCCAGAATTGGCGATCTTACCTTCAGTTTTTACTTACCGTTGTAATGAAAGGTCAACCTCAAGATTTTAAAGGCTAATGTATGAATATTGGAGGATTAGTTGCAACTTTTGGCAAACCAAAAGGTTTCGTTTGTATCGCCTGTCTATATCAATACTACATATAAAAGCACGGATCAGACTAAATAGAGTAACTTGTTAGAAATATGGGTTGTTCTAAAAACCTCTACGAAACGCTATAATATCACCCTTAAAGTCATGCACGGTCCTAAACGTAATTCAAAAATCCTATCAAAACTTACTTCCACTCACGTTAAAATTAAACTGTTCTTAACCTAGTACATCTTCTCCATCAACTTCTATTAAAGAAAACAACTTGCAGAGACTTCCTTGCAGCCTTTTCCGCAGCTTAGGAAAAGGATAATCTTTACTCTAAACTAATTGAATATTTTGTCAGAAACTTAATCTCTTTTAATTTTGTAGTTCATATAGGCATGTTGATGGGTATACTACAAATTTGAATTGTGCGAATGTATGATTTCAATACAAACATATAGCATATTGAAGCTATCATGAAACTACTGAAGTTTACTTCTAGGTTATAAACGGGATGTATTGGTGTATCACCCACTGAGGATAAGGTCTCTATAACCATAGGCAGTCCCACAAAACGTTTGGTTGATAATTGTAGAGAGCTTATGTAAGAAACTGAAACTTGCTAGCAATCTGTACTTCTTTAATGAATAAACGATGTTGTTTGAATGGTCCAGACATACTTAGGCCGGTGTTAATGAAAAAAATACATCAGATAAGCCTAATCCCTAGCTTTGCCACAACATGACTCCTTCCTTGTAGTACCATGATGTGCAAAGTATAATATCCACCAACGTGAGATTAGTAGGTGACTGATTGATGGTTTGAATTTTCTCAAATTAGAAATATAAACTAAGGTATCAGCGTATGGTCATTCTGATCATCTATGCTGCTTATTTTTTTTTATTTTATATAACAAGTAATTAGATATATAGCGCTTTAGGTGGCTTATGGTTCTGTATCGATCTATGGTAGTCGACCAACAAGCATCCAAAACTAGAAAGGATAAATTTAAGAAGCAACGCCAAGTATAAAAAATGGATTGACAAGTTACAAGTCAATCACCCATAAGATTGCTGTGTTGACGTGTTCATGTTACCTTTTATTGATTAATTGTGCGAATTTGGTTACCGGAGATATTGACATCAAAATGGCCGCATGAGAAGAAAATTTTACTCTTCCCATGAGATTGAAATGTTTAACTGGAAAGTGTAGGTTTCAAATGGTTTAGGACTGATATATTGGCAACGATGGAACTTGTTTATAGTTTTGGACTGATGTTATAAGGATGCATGTTAGAAGCATTAGTTATCGTATTCTCTTTATGCTAAGTCATGTATAACAATAGCCTAATAGATTGTTCGTACTGCTGTTGAAGTGTTGGTATTACCCTCGGACTAAAAATACAATGTTGTAGCCTTTGAATTCCTTAAGATGCAGTACTTCATTGAAACTTTGCCTATTTTCCTTTGCGATGAACTATTTGAGTACGTCTTAAGAAATAGTTAAGGTGATAGTAAGTGTCGTTTTAAAGCTAATACGCGCTTCCCTTGGTATGTTAAAATCGAACACTTGAAACCCTAGAGTTATTGCGTGATGTTAGCTCTACTGAATGACACATAATCCTTACAAATTTGCCAATTGCTCATTGTTTTTGTATATGTAGCTAAGACAGTTATTGTTCACATCACATTGGCCTTAGCTCTTAAGCCTGAACAAACATCTATTTTCTAAAAAATACTAATGAGATAAGGTCAATGAAGGTAGTGCTACCTGTAATATCATAGTTTGGAACTCATAGTGCTTGATGTCAAGCAAGGACACTAGCAGAGTGGCATCGGGATGTCAGAGGAGATCATTGTGGAATGTGGGCGAGATCCACTACCACCACCCGGTGGGCAGAAGAGTGGTCGAGGCCAAAGCAAGTCAAGGATGCCCTTGCTCCTTTGGATGGTCGGGCAAGTGTCTTGGAAGAAGTTATGGGCGATGTCAAGGATCACTTAGCCAGCATCGAGCAAAACTTGCAAACTTTGGAGGACCATGTATTGGAAGAGCTCGACTCGCTCAATACGGCGGTGAAGTCCCAAGACGAGCTGCACACGAGATTTATAGAGTTGTTTTTGAATCTTCAAGAACAACTCGATATGGTGAAGGTTGGCGTAGAGGGGACAAGACAAGACATGACCATGTGCAAGAAGGCAATTGCAGGTGGAGCCGTCGTTGCTCCCAGTCCAAGGGTGGACACACCAAAGCCGAAAGAGTTCGGTAGCAAGCGCAATGCCAAGGAGCTTGATAACTTCATATGGCATATGAAGAGATATTTAAAAGGCACTAGAATTACGGATGAAGCGATAAAGATAAGAACTGCCACTCTCTATTTCACCGATACATCTACGTTTTGGTGGCGTAGGAAGCACAACGATATAGAAAAAGGGCTATGCACCATAGACACTTGGACGATGTTTAAGAAATAGATAAAAAGATAGATCTACCCCAAGAGCGAAACCTACGAAACTAGAAAAAAGTTAAAGGAGTTGAAGCATAAGAGTTCTATAAGTGATTATATGAAAGAGTTTACAACCCTTATGCTTCATTTTCCTAACATGATAGAGGAGACCTCCTCTTTAACTTCGTTGATAGCTTCCAAAATTGGGCCAAGCAAGAACTTTAACGCCGAGGCGTGAAGGACATTCATGAGGCCATAGCAGTGGCAGAGTCTTTGATGGAGTATGCAAGGGTGGGGGACTCTTCTATAGGGAAGGGTGCACAATTAGGTTCAAAGGGTAGCCACGCCAAAGGTGGGGTGATAAGCCTAAGGCATGGCATAAGAGGAATAATCATGCTGGCATAAGCAAGTTTGAGGGCCATAACATATTACAAGAGAAGTGTACTAGCCTCAAGCCCAAAGACGTGTGTTTTTTTAGGGCCGCATTGGGCAAGGGATTGCCCGGGACAAGGCAAAATTAATGCCTTAGTCGAAGAACAAGTCTCAAAGAGATGTCGTGCACAAGGGCTCACTCCAGATTCTCAACGTGCTTAGTGCCAAGACGATGCCGAAAGTATCGACGAGTGAGGGACAAGTCTTAACAGGCAAGAGGTCGCTATACGTCGAGGCCAAGTTGAATGGGACACATGCACAAATGATGGTTGATACAGGGGCGATCTACAACTTCATGACGATGGAAGAGGCCAGGCGGCTGGGCCTCAAAGTAGTTGGCGGTGGAGGATGGTTGAAGACCGTCAACACCAACGCAAAGCCTTTATAAGGCACGGTGCAACAGGTGAGATGTGCCTTGGAGCGTGGAAAGGATTGGTGGTTATCTCGATTGCCCCGATGGATGACTTCAAGACCTTAATAGGCCTTGAGTTTTTGCGGCAAGTGAATGCCAGAGTGTCGCCCTACAATAATGTGGTGGACATTATGGAGAAAGGGGCATCATGTATGGTGCCTATGTCCGGGGAGACATCTAGCACCAAAAGCCTCTCATTTATGCAGCTAGTGAAGAGAGTCAAGAAGGGAGAGCTTACATACTTGGCAGCCCTAAAGATGGAGAAAATGTTGGGCTATCTACCGAGCCACTACCGAGGGTGATAAAGGATGTCCTTGAGGCGAACAAGGATGTGATTCCGCCGAAGCTACCTAAGCGACTACCATGTAGGAGAGAGGTGGATCATCAGATTGAGCTTGAGTTGGGGGCCAAGCCACCATCCATGGCACCTTATTGAATGACACTGCCAGAGTTGGAAGAGTTGTAGAGATAATTGACAGAGCTAAGGGATGCATGTTTATTCAACCTTCTAAGGCCCTATATGGAGTGCCATTTTTATTCCAAAAGAAGCATGATGGATTATTGCGGATGTGCATCGACTATCGGGCACTCAACAAGGTGACAGTGAAGAACAAATATTCAATTCCGTTGATCGCGGATCTGTTTGACCGACTTAAAAGAGCCAAGTACTTCACGAAGCTTGACCTTATGTCTGCGTATTATCAATTTCGCATTGCCGAAGGCGACGAACCCAAGACCACGTGTGTCACGCGATATGAAACGTTTGAGTTCTTGGTCATGCCATTTGGCTTGACCAATGCCCCAGCCACATTCTGCACACTCATGAACAAGTTATGCCATCCTACCTCGATCTGTATGTGGTGGTCTATCTTGATGACATTGTAGTGCACAACGACACCTTGGAGGAGCATGTAGAGCATCTCGATCAAGACGGTGTTCAAGCTGTTGCGAGATAATGAGCTATATGTCAAGTGGGAGAAATGCTCGTTCACCAAGTAAGAGGTGTACTTCCTTGGCCACAAAATCAAGAGCTTGCGAGGTGCAAACACATGTGTCAGACTTCGCTATTAGAGGGGTGTCGATGTAAGAAGGACATCCAATAACATTCGAGAGCCGTAAGTTGAATGACACCAATCGGAGGTACACAGTGCAACAGAAGGAAATAACTGTGGTGGTACATTGCCAACGCACTTGGAGGCACTAGCTATTGGTGAGTCAATTCTTGATAAAGACCGAAAGCATAGCCACTAGCCACTTCCAGTCCCAAAAAAAGTTAAGTCCGAAGCAAGCTAGGTGGCCGGGTTTCTTAGCCTAGTTCAACTATGTGATGGAGTACGAGCCGGGCAAGGCCAACTTCGTATTGGATGCCCTAAGTCGAAAGGCAGAATTGAAGGCCACGTCTAAGGCAAATGATGAGTATCTTAAAGATGATCAATGAGGGCATGAAGCACGACCCCTTAGCCAAAGACTTGCTCAAGCTTACGGAGAGTGGACATACCTAACGGCTTTCGGTAAAGGATGTCTTATTCTACACGAAGGGTCGACTGGTGTATGTTCTCAAGTGGAAAACTTTGAGGAAGACGGTTATCCGAGAATGCCATGACACCGAGTGGGCAGGTCATCCGGGGCAACGACGAACATACAACTTGGTGGAGGTGGCTTATTATTGGCCCCAAATGAAAGACAAGGTGAAAACGTATGTGAGGACTTGATCTTATGTGCCGTCAAGACATGGTGGAGAACTAACAACCGGCAGGGTTACTTGAGCCTTTACCAATCCCATCACACTCGTGGGAGAGCGTAAGCATGGACTTAATCACATGCTTGCCGAAGTCAGAGGGATGCAACTCGATTATGGTAGTGGTGGACATGTTCCCTAAGTACACGACTTTCATTGCAGCACCGACCGAAGTATTGAGGATTGCCCAAGATTATTGTGAGCAACTGGGATCCGAGGCTCATGGAATTTTTTTGGATAGAGTTGTTCAAACTATTTGGCTCAAAGCTGTACTTCTCGACAAGTTTTCACCCCTCGAAGGATGGACAGACAAAACGGGGTGAACGCTCTACTCGAGTGCTACTTGAGGCACTTTATTAGTGCCAACCAGACTGATTGGGTGAGACTCTTGGACTAGCGCAGTTTTCGTATATCTTGATGAGGAACAAAGCCACGAACTTCCACTAGGCAATAGCCGCTTATTCCCCTTGCGTTGGTGGGTGACTACAAGGGGAGAAGCCTCTTAGCAGCGTAGGTGACTAGGTTGTGGAACGAGCAAGGGGATTTTGCTCGCTCTTACCTCCACAAGACCTCCCGTGAAATGAAGAAGTGGACGGATGCTAGAAGCGGTCGAATGAGTACAAACTTGGGGATCTAGTATTCGTGAAGCTACTTTCGCAACAGTTCAGGACCCTAAAGAGTGTGCATAAGGGGATGATTTGGAGATACGAGGGACCCTTTTCGGTGGTGGTTAAGGTTAGGAAAATTTCTTATCGAGTGGGGTTGCCGCCTAGATTGAAGATTCACCCAGTCTTCCACGTGATTATACTAAAACCTCATTATGCAAATGGAGAAGACCCGAGTTGTGGAAAGATTCATAAGGCACCAACAACTGTGGTGAAGTCCTATGACAAAGAGGCCAAACTCGAGCGGAGGCGAGGAGTACCTTTAGTGAGGCACTACTTGGTGAAATGAAAGGGATTGCTGGATGATGGAAGTGGCCTGGGCACGAGCAAACGATCTTTGGCAGTTTCAAGATATCGTAGACCGTTACCGCGACGAGGTTGTGACGAGGGCGTCACGAGATTAGATGGGGGGAGAGTGTCCCATATCGTTTAAGAAGGATGCCTATATTAGAAGCAACACCATGCAGATGCTTACTAGGTGCTTACGAGGACGATTACAAGGCGATGCATGAGCAAGGTCTCAGGAAAGTTCTTTATTTTTCTATATTTGGTTTCTTATACATAAGAGATAAATCTAGAGGGTTAGAGGATAGCTCTAGAAAAGTAGGGAACTATGTAAATATCTAGATATCTTTAAAGATAGTTCTAGATATGAGTTATAAACTGTTGGATAGAATGTATCCTCACCATCTGTTAAGGAGGTGGAGTATTATAATTAGTCAAGGCCTCACTTGGCAAAGGCATCCAAGCAATCTTGTACTAAAGTATTCTCTAAGCAATATAATGAAAACCATTCTTCCAAACTCTTGTGTCTTCTTTGTTCTATTGCTATTAACATCGCCCAGCCCAAGAGAAATGCTGACTTAGCTTGCAAGTGAGGGCTTGCATAGCTATGCCGCACGATCGACTAGTATGTATTAATCTTTAAACTTTCATAGCGAACCTTGCATCTCAAACAAATAAATGTATCTTAAGAAGTATCTATATGTACTCCTCTTATTCCAAAAAGAGTTATGGGACGCTCAAAAGAAAATCCTATTTGAGTTTAACCAAAAGGATAGAGGATCATGTGCCAAAAATCCACCAAACAAGTCCATTTATTTTTCCTGTGGAGAACTTCAAAAGAGATAAGTCAGAGGCTTACTAAACTTAAGCAATTGAAACAAGTCTATAAAATAGAAGTACACCTTAAACACTATACATAAGCCACCTAAAATACTTGAATGGAAGTACCTTGATCATGCAATCTAGCGCCTTCTAGTTGAATTTGAGCATGAAATTAAACACAAAGACGTGTATATGTAACATGATGTCTATATAAAAAAACCCTTGATATGTTTGCTTGCAATTGTAAATGGACAAGTGAAGGACATAAGGAAGATAATAAGAAAGACGAATCAAGTTAACATAATTGTCATAAATGCATATGGTTATTGTCTCTTTATGTTTCACTTTAGCCCTTATGCTTTTGTTTTTGTATATTTTACTCTTACGGGTGATACGATTAGCTGTTACCCGATTGATAAAGACTCCAACTTATTTGAGTTTGAATATTCTTGTACCAAATGTCTAATGGTATTTAATTTGAGAAACTTAAGTCACAAAAATTTAATATCCAGATTTTACTCACTTGTAGACAAACCAATAGTCCTTGTACAGGTGAGACAAAGTCATTTTGTGATCATGCAAGCAAAGTAAATTAACATGGGACCATGATCAAGCAAATTCTATTGTTTAACACAATTACTTGAAACAACGTAGTTATGACTTTTAATATTTTATCATACTTCATTATGTTATAAGTTAGCAAGAAATTTAGATGATCTCATGATAATACTTTTTTAATTCATTTGACATTTACCTTTGTAATAGGTAATATTCCGAAGTGCGTTGCGACGTGTGACCTAACTTGTTTTGACTTTAAATGACACAAAATCAACCGTCAGTTACATCTGACAGATAGATAAAAATGCGATAAGAATAAATGGCATACGATGCAAGCATGTAGTGCTGGCCATAATCTTTCTGGGTAGCTTTTTGAGACAAGACCTTAACCAAGTCTATATGAAATAACACTTGAAATTCCACTCACGTTCGGGAACCCTCCAACCATTTCTTAAGTACCAACTAGCACACGAGTCAAAGGCCGAGAGTATGAACTTTTAGTGAGACTGCAGTGTATCTAAAATTAGCAGAATTTGTTCTTTGTTTACTGGTAGGAACTCTGGTAAACTTTTTTAGTTTCTGACATTCAAAGTTAGATTTGGCAGAGTTTGTCCTTGTTGGCTGCTAGTTTGTGAACTTTGGTAGTCATCATTAACTTCTGACTTTGATGCTTTGGTACATCTGCCAATCTGGGTTGTCTCAGTCCAAAGTCATGTGAACCTGAATGATGGTTAAGGGCAATAATTAAGGCCAATATCTGTCGTATCATCTATCATTAACCGTGCTAGTGCGCTTTAGGAAATGGAAAGTTAGGAGTTCAAAGCCTTTTAATTGGTGTTTCCTGCTTTCCCTTTGTATGTTGACTCCTCTCAATTCCTACATTTACCACGTGAAGGAATAGTCCTCGAACACTAGCTAATATGTTAAGAGGTTTAGTGCGTAAGCACAAATTAATGGGTTGATGCACCAATGTCCAATAACGATTCATTTCTCAACTTTTTTTTTTTTAAATGAGAAGCAAACTCGTCACTTTTTATTTCCCGTATATTTTCTTACCCTTTTTGCAAAGTTGTACAAATAATACAAAAGAAGCTCTTATATTTGAACTATCACCTCGATAGCAGTTGATTGGCGACTTGATCGAGAAACCCTCCATCCAGGAATGAGATAATTAATAAGGGGTTGTGGTAGCTGTGTCTATAATCTTTGAATCTCTAATCGTCACAAATGATGAGAAAAATGCTCTTATAACTGAACTATCACCTTGATCTCGGTCGATCTATCACTCAGACAGACCTTCCATTCAAGATGGGGGGTAAGAATCGGCCGGGGCGGCTATGTAGCGATTTTTTTTTTCTGGCTTTTAGATATGTTACACAAATCATGATTATGAACCACCTGAACAAAGCCAACTGAACAAAAGCTTGAATAGAAAAAATATCAGTGGTGGACCAAAATGTGAGCCCTGCAGCATCATAAACCCTAGTGCACGCTTGGAACTAATACAAAACTCCCGAATCTTTACGTCATGGGAGAGAAGGTGGGTGTCCTTTGCAAGAATGCAAGTGCCAACATGTAGAAAAAGTTAAACTTTAGAGATTTCTTTTGTAACGTATAAGAAGCTTATAGGCTAGTATCTTAAAATATTTGTTTTTTGTATCATTGTTCTCAGTTCCCAAAATCTAATCCTCCTATCCTCTATCCCCCACTCCTCCCCAACCAAAAACTTAAAAAAATTCCACCCTTCCAACCGCCACAAAAGAGTGAGTAAAAAAAAGATCGATACATGTTGCATGATTCGAAGCCATTTAGGACTCTTGGATAAAGAGTGAATGATGACTAAGGGAGTAATGCATATTCAAACGCTTCTCGATGTTCGGGACCATGGACTGCGGATTATGCAATATTTTCTAGAGAGAACGAGAGGGGGAGGGAGGGAGCGGGAGTTTAATATTCATGTTGACTTCAGTATACATACTTTTAGATCTTAGATATTTCATTCTTGCTAACCAACTCTTCAATTCCCAAAATCTAATCCTCCTATCAAATGATCGAGCTACTCCTCGACCTAACCAGTGTGTTTTTCTACTTTCCATTTCCAGAGAAAATCATACCAATTGTGCTTCCAAATTGGGTTGGGAGTTGTTTGACTTGGCAGAATGATATCCAAGTTCTCCAACAAAACGGGACAAGGAAAAATCATCTGGTTCAGCCACCTCCATGAGAGTATTTTCGTACGGAAGGTGACTTTGTGATACAAAGCCCACCACCAATGCACCAAAAATGCCTAAGTTAATTTCCCCTCCCCAAAAGAAAATTATAGGATCTATCTACAATCACACTGTTTTTGGTGTACCCACCAAACAAACTGGCTAGAGGGCGAGGTGGGATTAAGGGTTCGTTTGACAAAATCAGATTAGAAATATTCAAACGGTCTCGAATGTGACTTTTCTATGTTTAGTGACATATATTTTTTTTATTTTTTTTTTTTGGTGAGAATATTTTGACTTTTTTTTTTGGTGGTTTGCCGGTTTGCAGCGGTGGTGGCCGGTGGTGGCGGTGGTGGCCGGCGGCCGGAGGTGGCTCGGCAGTTATCCGGCAGTCTCCGGGACGGTCGCCGGCGGCCGGAGGCGGCTGCCGGCAGTCTCCGGCGGTGGTCGCCGGCCGCCGGAGGCGGCTGCCGGCAGGCCCCGGCGGCGGTCGCCGGCGGCCGGAGGCGGCTCATCCCGGTGGTCGCCGGCGGCCGGAGGTGGCTGCCGGGTCTCCGGCGGTGGTTGCCGGCGGGCGGCGGTGGTCGCCTGAGGTGGCTGCCGGCGGTGGTCGCCGGCGGCCGGAGGTGGTGGCCGGTGGTGGCGGTGGTGGCCGGCGGCCGGAGGTGGCTGCCGGCAGTCTCCGGCGGTGGTCGCCGGCGGCCGGCGGTGGTCGCCTGAGGTGGCTGCCGGCGGTGGGAGGGTGGTGGTATAAAAAAAAAAACCAAAAGTGAAAAAAAAATGCTTTCTTTTTTTTTCATTTATCTTCAGTTTAAAAACTGTTTTTAAACTGTACCCACCAAACAAACTGTTTTTAAAGAGAAAAAAAAGGAAAGTCAAACTAGGCCTAAGTCTGCAGTATTTGTCGCTAAAGGATGAAGGACCAACCCTAATGCATATTTCAGAAACCAATCAATGTTAATTTAGCAAAAAGAGAAACAAAGTGTGAATATAGTACACAAAAAAATAAAAATAAAAAACCTTTTTGACTTTGAAAAAAATCAATAGAACTCATAATACTAAGCATGGGCCAGGGACCTCATCTGTCACAAGTCATGCAAATCACTCAAACAGTAAGCTTCACTAAAAGAAATACTCCAATACCCCATACATCAGTTATCTATATAGAACTGTGCTGTGTGTATGTACAATTATCACCAATTCAGTTAAGTTGCTTTCAAGGAAGTGAGTTTCTGGTTTCTTTTTGCCTTTTTTCTTTTTTTGGGAGTGAAGGGAGAATAAATGGGTAAGCTCAAAAGGGTTTGTGTCTATTGTGGAAGTAGTTCAGGGCATAGAAAGATCTTCAGTGATGCAGCTCTTGATCTTGGAAAAGAACTGGTTCTCTCTCTCTCTCTCTCTCTCTCTATATATATATATATATATATATATATATATATCAATTCAGCATTAAGAGTTTGACCTTGATAAGATTGCAACTTTGCAGGTGGAGAGGAAGATGGACCTAATTTATGGAGGAGGAAGTATTGGTCTTATGGGGTTAGTTTCACAGACAGTTTATGATGGTGGTTGTCATGTTCTTGGGTAAGACCAACATCCACAACTTTTTACACTCATTACCAAACTAAACTTCAATTATAGTGTATTAGTGCAGTTTATGCAAGTCTTGTATCGTACATGTTTTACTTGATTTTGAAGCTCCTGCGAAAATCATCTTATGGGTCAAATCTGTCTTCTTCTGTATTTGTTTTGCCTAGAGTCATCCCGACTTCTCTTGTTCCAATTGAGGTATGAAGCTCTCTCTCTCTCTCTCTCTCTCTCTCTCTATATATATATATATATATATATATATGCATATCTGTCGTGTGTGTTTCTAGATACAACGTGGCGATTATTAGGAAGCAATCTTATGCAGTTAGCAAATAAAATGTGGTGGGTGACGGCTATAACACGTTTATTTTTGTCACTACACACATTTACATAGCACGAAAGACACTATATTACCATAATAATAGACATTTAGCAACATTATTATGGCGATCGAAAAAATTTGTCCTTCAAATTGACTTGCTATTTTCCTTTTGCAACGGAATTTTCTCTAAATCTCTCAACTTAACCGAGGAAGGTGTCACCTATGTGTATGACACACAAATTGGGGGAGCCATATGTTGTATATTTCTACACTGAAACTCATGGGTTGCTAGCTACCAGATATCAGGCCATGCAGTGGGAGAAGTAATGGTTGTATCCGATATGCATGAAAGGAAGGCTGAGATGGCACGTCAGGCCGATGCTTTCATTGCCCTTCCTGGTATGCCTATATGTAAATGTGCGTGCGTGCGTGCGAGAACAACGAATACGCAACTCCCGATCTGCAAGCGTTATATCTTAGTGAACTGAGGCTTGTGCTTCTGGTATTGTAGGCGGGTATGGAACTATGGAAGAGCTGCTTGAGATGGTATCATGGTCTCAGCTCAGAGTTCATCATAAACCAGTAAGTCACTCTGTCCATGGCATGTGAAAGTTTAAAAGTTAAATAAGCAGTTGCCCCAAACTTCTTTCATATGAGAGTACCAGTCTGAGTCGTTTAACACTTCAAAGGCTGATCTAGCTAGAAAGTGTGGAGGCATATATATATATGGTACATCCCTAGATGATAATTTGGATCATTTGCGCCTAAAATCCTACACTTTAGGGACGGGTGCGCATTTCACTTTTGTAATTGCAGTGCAATTCAAACCTCGTGTTTGAAAATTGTGCTTAATTTATCAATTGATGAGTTGAAGTACAATTTTTTTACACAAAGAGCGCCACCACCGACTGCACCCACCACACTGAAAAGCTACCATAACCGCTGGGTAAACCATGGCCGCACTACGTACGGCAACACTTTGATTTCATCAATGGTTACAAACTCCGCCACGCAGGCATAAATGGATAATTTGACCGGCGCTACCGGTCCCCTGCCGACAACGGGCAATAAACTTCTACCAGTTCACTGTCCAGCCCGGCTCGCTCTTACTGCCGCAACACCATCTGGCCCGTGTCACTAACCACCACCGCTGAATTGCTAACTCATGTGTAACCCAGATCCCAGCCACCACCATAACCACTGCCTCCCTGCTGCCACCAGCTTTGTGTCAAGCAAAGAAGATTGCAAGGAGGGCAGTGAAGAGAGAAAGGGGACTACAGTCACCAACTCCACCACCTCGTCGTTGACATCGTCGGGCACCATGTGAAATTTTAACCATCACGCAAATTAAAAGTTTGATAAGTTTGAGCGGAATCCTTATATGTGCATGTAAGATGTTCGAGTTGGTGAAAATCTGTGCATGCAGCGTAACCCAAATCCTCTCCACCATCATTAACCACCGTCTCGTTGCTGCCACCATCCTTGTGTAACTCAGATCCCCTTTTTTCGTCCACGCTCCTTCCTATCTTTATTGCCCTCCTTGTGATCTTCATTCCCCGTGTGGTGAAAATCTGTTCATGATGCCACAACAACCTAACTCCACCACCTCATCGCTGAAATTGCCGGCCATCATGTGAAACCACATCAATTAAAAGAATGATTTGGTTCAGCTGAACCCTAAAAATAAAAATTGTTAGTCCTAAATTTGACCGAGATTTGAAGAATTCGCCTTATATCTGCGTGTAGGATGTTGGTGTTGATGAAAATCCGTGCATACAGTTTTACCACAGAGCGCAGTAGCGCACTGTTTGTCCCTGGATTTTTTGTAATGGTTGCGACGGAAGTGGGTAAGGTAGCGTTGGTGGTGGTTGCAGCAGAAGTGGGTATGGTGGTGTTAGTGCTGGGCGGTGGATCAATTGAATATTATGCGGAAGATGAACATGGTCAAGATCTTGAAATGGTTTCAATGTGTCAACCCCTTATTTGGCTAATGCCGATGACTGAGGCTGGCCATCCAAAAAATTAGATTTTCAGGCTGTCAATTTATAAATTAAGCACGTAATAGAAACATTGAGGTGAATTGCGCCAAAATTAAAACATTGGGGGTGAAGTGCGCACCCGCCCCCAAAGTATAGAGTTTTATATATGCTCAAATGATCCATCATAAGTTTATAGTGATAATTTTTTTTTCGTTAAATTAATACATTTAGGGACATTTTTTTATTGCAGCAGCATATGTGCTGTAGCAGAGACCCTAGTCCACACTTTGTTAACTTTCTATCCACGTCAATGTGATTAATTGGCTTAATTGCATCCTGAACTCTAAAGTTTGCCAAAACTTGTAGCTAAAACTCCGAGGTATACAAATAGGCAGTGAAAACCCTGAGGTTCCCCCCCATGACCAAACCATCTTCTTCTACTTCCACCATGCATTCCCACCTCCACTTTTAGCTTCTTCCACCACCTCTACCACCATTTTTAGCTTCCTCCATGCTCTATCAATACACTCTCAAACACACCCGTACCTGTCACCTATCGCAAACGTCCACTACTTGCCGCCTCCACTATCCTCCAACTAAAACCCACCACCCCCTCCCCCCGCCCTCCTGCATTACCTACCACTAACCTCCATCAGTCGCCATCACCAGCAATCTCCACACACAAACCCACCACCATCCTCCCTACACAAACACACCACCCCCTCCTCGTTACCCACCACACACTGGTCACCCACCCACGTGCGCACATGCACACACATACAGACAACTCAACTTCGGGATTTAGGGTTTCTTTTGTGGGTCTTGGCGGTTGGTGAAGGAGGAGGAGAAGCAAGCGACGACAGGGGACATGCGATTGGTAGCGAAAAAGGATGAGAGCGCCCGTGCAGGGCAGGGGAAGGTGAGCGGCAACGACGAAAGGGGAGTAGCCGAAAAGAAAAGAAAAGAAAGGAAAATAATGACATTCGATCTTAACAGTCCAAATTAATTGATGAGTAACATAAAAATTGACCTAAAAAAACAACACATGACAAAGCTTAGAGTTTGCGCTGCTTATTTGTAAACCTTGGGGTTCTAAATGCAGATTTTAGCGACCCTTAGATTTAAGGATGCAATTAAGCCTAATTATTCTGAATTTTTTTTTGGCTACTATTCAATTGTAGTAATCTTTTTTCAATCCCGTATATAGTGGTAATTAATAGTCACTAAATGTTTTAGTGACTTTTCTGTTAACATTTTAAGTGACAATTCTTAGCTACATTTTTTTAGCGTCATAAGTAGAAACTATTAAAAAACATTCAGCGGCCATTAATTGTCTCATATATCTATATGAGGGTTAGAAGAAAAATTCTTTCAACCCGGGTAGCAGTCATATTCTTTTTCATTATTCTCGTATCTTTCGTCATAGAAAGTGCGTTGAGTGACATCAGAGGTCATTTGTTTTTCTTAGTGAGCTTTTATGATTTGGTTTGAAAGAATTGGACCAAAGTGCCATCAAAGCTCATCAATACCATTTCTTTCATTAAAGCTCATGCACTATCGGTACATCTAAATTATTGAAGTGAAAGACTACTAGGGACACGAGGATTTATTTGGATCAAGAACTTCATGGCTTCATTGGCTTGTTCCATGGTTCTCATGATAGTGTCTTCGGAGAAAACAAGCATGTGGCACAGTTGCCTTTGGCATATCTCCTCAAGCCGTACGATCTACTTCGAAGGGGATTGTAGTAAAAGGATATGACAATCACACTTCCATTTTAGACTTCGCTTCATAATCATTTTCAGTGAATAAAATGCGCTAGATCTACCGTGAAGTGACAGCATCACATATTTTTTTTCGCAACGGTATCCTCCTTTGGAAGTGTGGTACTTTTTCACCTTCGCTATGACGAAAATTACTCTCCCCTTCTCTCTTTCTTTTAGTTTGCCTTTTCACTTGAGAACTAATCACTACATGTTTTCGTTGGATTATGATCCCTTCTAGCAACTTCAATCAACTGCAGATTTCGTTGGATTATGGTCTACGATGAGCAATTTTCATCGCCTAATTTCAGACTCGTCCGCTCCAAAATAAACTTCCAATTACTCTCCACATCTCTCTTTCGCTCTGTTTCCCACATCTCTCCTTTATGCTGGAGGTAAGAAATTCAGTTTCCAAATCCATCTTCCTTTTTCCTCCTCCGCTCCTCGCCACATGCTCACCAGAGAAAGTAGGTGGATGTGCAAGCCATGTACTAATCCAAAAACTGAACACGAAATGTTTTCATTTGAGTTTTGTTTGATTATGGTCCCTTCTAGCAACTTCAATCAACTGCAGATTTGTTTGACAAACCAGATGACCTGTATATATATGGTCTCTGATGAGAAAACTTTCATGGTCTACACAGGTTGGCCTCTTAAACATAGATGGGTATTATGATTGTTTGCTCAGATTGTTCGACAAAGGTGTAGAAGAGGGCTTCATTGATCCCTCAGCTAGAGACATTCTCATCTCTGCAAAGACGCCAAAAGAACTCATAGACAGGATGGAGGTAACTTTTACCTTTATTGAGAACATAATACTAGTTATGTGGATTTACCATAAAAAAGGTCCAATTTCTGGATATTTTTGCTTCGCTGCTTAGAGTTTCATAAACGTGACTTCGTGCAGGGCTTAACACCATCGCACGATCAGGTAGCACCAAGTAAAAGCTGGAGTACAGAAGAATCTGGAGCAACAATTACATAAATTTAAATTTTTTCAAGCAAAGATGATCGACGACAAAGTTTGTAACTTACTAGTGACACACACTTGTTGCGAAAGGAAAGTTACAAAGGAACGATCTTCCTTGAATGACCGAAGATACGGTGTTCAAGTAAAAAAATCCAGTATATTTGGGAACTCAAATTTGACTTCAAGAAGAAAATTTCACATGGTAAAGTTTGACCCTTGCTAGGTTGATATCTACTTAAATTTACTACTCCTATCCTCCCCATCAAATGGTTCAAGGTCTCTTAAGCCCGCAAGGTGTCTCAGGATCCGGGATTCCAGGTCTCATCATCCTCAAGCAGCTCTCTAAGAACAAAAAGAGCTTCACTTTAAGTACTATATACTCATCTTGCCTTTTCCCTGCCCATTCTCCTTTCCTTTTTGGCTGATACTAAGAAGAGGGGAGAAGCATAAAGGGTTGGTAATATTGTAAGTTTTCGTTTTTGTGAAGAAAAAGGAAATATGAGTCAATGCTGTGTACAAGAGAGAAGACTAAGGATTTAAAAAATAAAATTAAACACCGAATAAAACAGAAAATCTGGTATGATCCACATCTGAAAGATGAAAAAATTGACGGGAGAGAGAGAGAGAGACCCCGGGGGGGGGTGGGGTTGGGTTTCAGTGGGGAGAACCGGTGACACGGACGGGAGATCACTAGGATTGAGTGTTACGAAAGTAAAAAAAAAACGAGATTACTTCAGTAGTAGCATCACAGCAAGGAGTGGGTTATGTATTCCTTAAAAGACTTTCCTAACAATAGACACGAAGAACCAGCACAAGCAACTGACCATAGATCACGAACACTTCACTACTGTAGATAGTACAATTCGGGAAAATGAAACATTCAAGCACTTAGTAAAACAAACTGAAAGAAAAACAGTCAGGTACCACATCTTAGATAATGTAGGTCGATCATCGAACGTATACATGACCAGGTTGGCAGCAATAGCCCCAATCAAAATCCATGAATATTTTGAAAAGGAATACGCAACAATATCGAGCAAAGCTTTGAGCTAGAAATCAGTTTTAAGGACAAAGCGAAGAGGGTAGACCATCTATTGACTATTATCAGCCCAATAGACAAGGGTGAAAGATTGCCAGCCAAAAATGACTCAAGGAAGAAAATTTCTGGTCCCATTGTGCTGTGTGAAGTCCACATCGGCTTTGACACCAAATATGCGTGCACTCAATTGCTTGTTATTTAGTTGAATGTCCAGAGTGCATGCATAAACATCACAGAAAAACAGAAAGAGATGATGAAGCTGTAAAGAACTTGGATCTATGGTTCAAACATAGGCCGTGCATGACCAAGAGATGATGAACGAATACAATATAAAAAGACGAAATTTAAGCACAGACAAGAATTGAACTCAGTATCACCGTATGATATTGAATGGTAAAATCAAGTAAAACTCATCTTACAGGAAAGCAATTGAAAGGTATCTCCGACCCGGTCAGCATGTATTTACCCCATCCTTGCAATCTGTGGTCAAGTTGTAGAATGTCTCTACTCGTGTCTTTGCCCTGTAAAGGACTTCTGTGTCCACTTCAACTCTCATATATCCATCAAAGTCAACAGGGCGGCCACCGTTTAAAAGCCTTGTCTCGTTGTACCACTCACTTGTATTTGCCCACAGTTCCTGGTAATCATCAAGCAAATGAACCTTGTAGTGAGACCTTAATTTATCAAAGTAGCTATAAAATGGTTCATTTGTGGCAATATACAGATTCCTCCAAGGTTGAACTATCCCCTGAAGCTTTGCGACTAGGGCATCTGGCGACGTATCAGCGTCCAAATGGGGCCACATTTCCTTATTCTGTGCCTTTTCACCTCGAACCACATGGACGGCATCAAAATCCCAATCCAACTTCCCACTAATCTCAGAAACTATATTCATAATTCTCTTCGATTTCCAAAGGGCATGCCATGGCCTCTGAACGTACTTTGCAGCTTGACCTTCACACACCCTATACCAATAATTCTCTGGCTCGGGAGCATCGAATTGCCTCCATATAATTGTGCTTTTATCTTTCTTTAGTTGCATTGGAGTGACCTTATAGCTCGCAACCTTTCTAACTGGGATTTTCTTCTTGTGCGTCTTGTCCCATCTCTTCCAATCTGCAAGGAATTCACCCTCCTCCGCAAATGACGCTACTTCTTTCAAGTGTTCTAAATCAAAATAGAACCTAAAATCCTTCCCCTCCTCATCCTTTTTGCTTGACGTATAAGTTGCTGGTAGACAAAGACTCAGATCCATCACGAGAGTCCGATTCAGATACTGAGCCTCCCCAAGAGAACACAAGAAACTCCAAATGTACTGATTCATCCCTTTGCAATAATCCCCTCCTCGCGAATAATACAAGTATTTCCTCCTCCGAAATGCTGCATCAGATCCCAACACCGGGATCGTGTCATTGATCTCAGATCCCAGAGTAAGCGTAGCATTCTCATCATTCCTTGAGGGACTAACCCTGCTTCTAGGACGACGAGCATTTATACCCGAATGCCAACCCTTTGCGCTAAGCACTTTGTAAGTACAGTTCTCACCAAACCCAATCCTAAACCTCCGAAAATCCCTATATTTCCTCCATGACTTCTCTTTCTTGTTCCTAAACCTCCAAGCCACGTCACATTCATCCGGCTTTGACCCGTTTACCGGTGTTTGATACTCCAAGAACAGAATTGACTTAAAAGCCTTCATATTAAACTTCTCAATCGCGATCAGAACCATATGGCCCGAACAATTAACCGTGCTAACGTCCTCACAGCCAGAACTCAAGGTCAAATTCGTATAGTTCTCTGCAGATTTCTCAATGACAGCATCAGTGATGGCAATGCTCATCGCAGATGGCGATACCGCCGGGCTAAAGGCGACGTCCTCGCCAGTTTTGAGGACAGAATTATCATTTTGGAATGTGGCATTTTCGAACTCGGTGAAAACCCTAGTTAATGCTCTGGAAGACTCCCATGGATCAGGGGGTTGGTACGTGATGGCAATTACAGTGAATATGAGTACAGTGAACACAAATACTGAGAAACAAACATTGCTTATGAGTTTAATCAAGTTTTGCCCAATTGGGTCTGAGGCAGAATTCAATTCTTTCATTGAGTCAAAACACTAATATTATACACTAATCGGAATTGGGTTCACAGCAATTGAGCTAAAAATTGATAAAGTAACCTGAAGATTGGATCTTGGAGCTACCCACGAGAAAACAAGAAACGGGGTAAGAGTTTACTCACCTCTGATCTTGAAATCGACTCTTGTTTCAGAAATTGGGATGATAGGCAAAAGACTGGATCTTGAACTGAATATGAAGGTCGTCTGACAATAGAATCTTAAATTCTGAGATTTGGGTGTGATGAGAAATGATCGGTAGGAGAGAAATCTGGTGAGGGGAGAGCCTTACTGACCTTTTCGATATGAAGCTTGAAAGAAAATCAATCTCTCAGTCCAACCACAGCAATGTGGACGGGACAAGAGAGATCTCAATATACCGTAGTTTTTCTTTTTCTCTTTGGTGGCAAAGGTTTTGGCTTCATTATCAAGTTTTAGGCTTGAAAATGGTTAGTTTAGTGGACACTCACACTGTCATCACATCTGACCAGTGTTGAGTGAGCTGGCCGCAGTTAACGGCTATATTTTTGGTGTATAAGTGTCGGTACCGTCGAGAAAAAATTGGCAAGAAATAAGTTTGGTGCGTGATAACGACGTTATTTCTGTTTCTTTTGACTTTATATTTTTCCACTAAAAAAATATTTGTAACACTTTTGATGACAAAAAGATATAACGACAAATTTAGCCCCACTCAAGTATACTGCAATTTTAAACCATATATTTGCATGTAAGCTGTTTATATTTCGTGATATCTGGTGTGAATGACAATATATATTTTTGCTATTAATATTTTGTTGTTTGTGTTGTGAACTACGTATCATCTCTTCTCGCACCCCAAAAGTTAATTCTGCACTTTTCTAAAACATTCATGCAACATTACTCATGTTCTCTCGCCATACCACCCAAATTCCACTTCATTCGGTTCCTAGCTACATGCAATTACGTTTGTGTATTAAACGGTAGGTAATTAACCTAGGACAAAAGAAATTTGAAAATCTCAAACGTTATGTTCTCCTTATTTCACTACTTTATACGTAACGATAATTAAATTTTAAATTCAAAATAAGTGCCAGAAAATTGAAAGAGTTTGAAAATTTCAGCTATTAACTGCTCACGTGTGCGCTTCGTGTGCTGTATAATTGTCTTTTAAGTTGAACAAATTGTTTGGCATGGAATTTTGACTATGATCATCAAGGGGTGTATTCTCCTGGTTCTTCGCTAAACTCTATGGACGTTTGATTTGCTTATATTCCCTTCCTCTTCAAGAGTCCCCATCGTCCTGAAAAAGCTGAAAAACATCGCCAAATAAATGTTCAAACCTCCCAGGTGGCTTCAGTAGAAAGTAGGCGAGACACAGACTCAATGCCACTCTTGATACTTGATAGTACATCTAT
The DNA here is from genome assembly GCA_033065855.1 of Escallonia rubra. NCBI lineage: Eukaryota > Viridiplantae > Streptophyta > Magnoliopsida > Escalloniales > Escalloniaceae > Escallonia > Escallonia rubra. The sequence goes on along the minus strand of JAVXUO010001048.1, from coordinate 17,652 downwards.
CCAAAACAGCAAGTGGTTCCCGCAGGAATTGGCATTAATGATTGACTAGATATAAGTTGGTGATGGGTGATATGTTATAGCCAAATTTGGGCTTTTTGGGGGAGACATGGAAGAAACGGTGGATGACAGGAGAAACATGCATGCGGGTTTTGTAGGCAACTGAGCCAAATTTTTTAGGAATCACGAAGGAACAAAAAGTTTAGGAGCCAGTTTAACTAAGGTTCTGCCTCAAAGCTAAGCTAGTTTGCCTACAAGGCTGCGACTTCGAATACACCAAGTCTCCCACTGAGAAGGTCCTGTTAGTGCAATTTTGTTCGGCATAGAATTTAGTTCGAGATAGGCCAGCAGCTAATTTGTGGTTTAGCAATTCCAACACTTGTCATCTGCCTTGTAAATAGGGAGATTATAAATCTCAGTGTCACTGAAGGCTAATCCCTTAGAGCTATGAAAACAGGTATTATACCAGTATTCTGCGAGGGAGAGACATTTCTGCCAAGATTTTGGTTTGTCTCCACATAAACATCCGAGGTAGGTTTCCAAACATAGATCACCCTTTCTGTCTTTCCATTTGTCTCAAGGTGGTAGGCTGTGCTAAAGCTGAGTTTAGTATCAAGCAAGCTAAAAAGTTTTTACCAAAAATGGTCGAGACAATGTTGCCTCCATCTATCAGTGACTATGTTTTTAAGGTTGCCATGTAGCTTAAAGATTTAATCAAGCTAGAGTTGAGCTACTTCTGGAGCAGTGCAAGGGTGTTTGAGAGAGAGGAGATGAGACGTTCTCCTAAGTCTGTCAGCAACTACCAAAATAACTTCATATTTTCACTTTATGAGGCCTTCTATGAAATTCACTGTACACATTTTTCCATATTTGACAGTAAATAAGGAGGAGTTGCAGTTAGCCGGGGTAGTGAGGAGTTCACCTTTGTTTTCTTGCACATACCACTTTCTTTAATCCACTGTCTGATGTCTTATCTGAGAGTGGGCAAGTAAAAGACGTTTTAGATCGTTTTGAGTTTGGCTACGATGCCCGACCGATCCCCTAGTCCAATAGCATATAATTCTTGGAAGATTTGCAGTCTCAACAGGGGATGCACCCCCACACATATTTTACGTTTTTATTTGATTATCATATCGGCATAGGCATCCAGAACCAAGGATGTGATATGATTCTGGAAGTGCATATCTCATTCCAAACTGTCCTGAAGATCACTCGCGAAGCTGGTTTGAATACGTAAGTGGTGCTAGCGTAGCAATGATCACTTCGTGCAGCATAATCTGGGAGTCTAGACTCGGCATCAGTTGCTTCGCTGTCCATACTTACCTTATACGGAGTAGTTAAGTTCAAAATCAAAGCTGATGTAAACCTCATCAGCTTAGCTTGACATTTTTTCTGCAGCAATAATATTAACCTCTGATCCAAACGATATTTGAGGATGGCATGGTCCGTGCAAGTGATAAAGTGATGATGGCTCAAATAGATACTCAATGAGATGTGGCATGCGCTAGTGATAAAAAAAGTGCTTCTTATAGGTAGAAAGTGCCTTGGTCCAAGGACTTACTAAAGTGCGCTAAGGCATTTTTTTACTGCATGAGCACTGTTCTCATCCCATGGCAATCAACATATACTTCAGCTTCAAAAACCTGAATAAAATCAAGTAAAGCTAACACAGATGTCTTGGTTATGGCCTCATTGAGTGAGGTGAAAGCTTCTGTGGCAGTTATTTTACTCTGAAAACTGAAGCAAGGAAGTAAAAGGGCTTACTCAACACACTATACTAAGCAATAAACTCCAGTAGTACCTAGGGAGTCCAAAAAAATCCCCTTAATTGTTGAACAGTCTTGGTTATGGGCCATTTAACTAGTGTAACATTAATTTTGTAGGGTCTTGTAATACTCCTAAGAGTTTGTGTGGCTAAGATATTCTACTATGTAAAAGGCAAATGAGCACTTGGATTTCTTGAGCTGGTTCTACTTGAGGAAATGGAGAACCATAAATAGGCAGTGAAGGTGATCTTACTACTTTTTGCTGTAAATGAAAATGCAATGTTAAAACACCCCCACAAACTTTCTGAGAAGGGTTAAAGATAAAGTTCATGATGGCTTGGAAGGTAGCAGGGGCATTGGTGAGCCCAATGGGCATCACCTTAAATTCAAAATGACCAAAATGAGTTGAAAAAACAATCCTAGGGATTTCTGCTGCTGCAACCCTGGTTTAATGATGACCACTTCATATGTCCATTTTAATAAGCACACATGCTCTATGCAATTCATCCAAGAGGTCATCTACTATGGGAAATGGAAACTTGTTTCTGAGACCACTTGATATGTCCATTTTAATAAGCACACAGGCTCTATGCAAGTCATCCAAGAGGTCATCTACTATGGGAAATGGAAACTTGTTTTTGATGGTGAGCTTGTTAAGTCCCTATAGTCAACACATACCTCCATATCCATCTTTATTATTAGTCTGAAGCACATGGGAATTAAAAAGAAATGTACTGGGTTGCATAATATCTGAATCTAGCATTTGCTGGACAATTTTCTCAATCTCACTTTTTCGTGAATATGGGACTCTGTAGGGCCTATGATAAAAAGTTGGGCATCAGGAATGAGATGAATTTGATGATCTTGGGGCCTTGTTGAGGGTAAGTTCTTCGGTTCAGAGAATATGTCTTCATGCTGATAGAGTAACGTAGACAGGTGTGGTTGTAGTAAGAGTATATACTTGACTAAAGAGTGAATTAGTGTTGGAAGACAAATATTTGAACATGGCATCAGCTGAGATGATTTTCAGACCCTCTTCCGTATTAGTCCCCTTGAAAGTAACCGTGCCTCTTTGATGGTCAATAGTCACGTGCTTCTTTTTAAAGTCAAATTTAATTTCCCCCAAATTCGTGAACCACTGGATGCCCAATACACAATCACAGTTCCCAAGAGGAGATATCATCATCTGAGTTGAGAATGTTTTGCCCTGCGTGCTTCAGGTGAAGTTGGGCAATGAGAATCACTCACAATCTTATTTCGATCTGCTACTATCACAGTCACAAAGAGTCATTACATGAGCTGCACATTTCAATTTTCTTGCTGTTGCGAGGTCCGAGAAATTATAGGTTGAATCACTAGCAATTAACATAATAAAGGCCTGGTGCCTACATGTCCAACCAGATTGAAGGTATTCTGTTTGGTTTTGCCTGGTAAAGCATCAACAATGATCTCAACTTGCTATTTTTTTAGTGTTTGTGCTGTCTTGCTCCATAATGACTGCTTGCAAATAATACACGGGAGGAGGCTCCTCACGGACATCGTCATGATCCATGATCATCTTGGACAATTGTTTGTTTCCACAGTTGTGTTGTTGTAAACTTCTCATGATACTAATAGCTTAGTCCTTTGACCCTTCTATCATCATAATAAGCTCTGTTGTTTCATACAAAAAGGGAGTTCTTTCTGGGTTGAGAAGTGCTTTGTGTTGAGTATTAGCATAGGAGGGGGTAGTGTGCATGAGATGTAAGTGTTTATTGGTTTTGGTTTTAGTGGGTGTGGAAGGGTTCTCATGGCATAGGAAAAAGCTTCTGGTGAAACTGCGAGAGGAATTCTATTTCTGGTTCTGGTTCCGGATTGATTTTACATATTTTAGCGGTTGGCTTCCTATTTCTTAGCTAAATAAACGGCTCCAGAAAAATATGGCAATTCAAACTTCTCAACATCAAGCCTAATTGCATCCTTAATCCCCCAACAAAACTTTGAACATGATATGCCTCATCAAATATTTATCTTTCATTCACCAACATTGAATGAAAGTTTTTACATCCTTATGGGATGAATATTAATGGTCAACCAAGCCCATGTTCTTCTTGTATACAAATACAGCTCTACTTTGTATTCATGTGTCAACTTTTAAGGCTCATATATTCTATTGCAGTATTATGACTAACTTTTGAGATGAGCTTTTGGATGCATGTTTGTGAAGGTTTTTTTTTTGTTTTAATTTTCTATTATGAGTAATATACGTAAGCCCAGTCTAGATTAAGTTTCTAGATCTGCCACTGAATATGCTGATGGGGAACCGGTGGCCGAGAGAGAAATTATCACCACCTAGCCACCACAACACACCACCTAAATGCCATCAACACCACCCCCACCACCATGGCCACCACAGACACCTCCACTTTTATGCTAGTGTCAACACATCTTCATCTCCACCCCTGGTACAACTACCACCATGACTACTACGTTGTGGCATGCCGTCATCACCAGCATTACAGTACCTTGCCGTTGCTACCACCACCATTGTCCCCACCACCATCAATACAACCACCAAGGTCTTCACACTTAAAAGGTACGTAATTTCAACACCATGTAAAATATACTAAACGGATAAATTTGAAAAATCAGTTTTACAAATTAAGCGCTTAAATATTCAGCAATTAATTTTTAGTTTTTCAACGAGGCCCTGAGTCTCGGTTATTTGGACAGCAAGGACTGGCCTAGTGATTATATAGCTTTCTGTTCTTGCTTGACGGTTGTCCAAGTCTCATCAGCCACTTAATTCCTTTTGTATAGAAGCAAAAGAAGATGAACACTCCATATAATGGGAAGTAAAGGAAGGAAAAAGAACATATATCTCATATGCTTTTGGTTTGGTTAGATGGATAATTTCAAAGAAAGTTACGATATAACTTTTCAGAAATACGCCGACTTTCCTAGAAAATCTTCAACCCTTTCAGTTTATTGCAACAAAATGAGTTGGTTACTCTGGTGTGAATTTAACAAATGCAAGGAAATTATTATTGGTTCAATACGACACCCCCGCAGCTTCTACGTACGAATGCGTGGAAATGCACAGAGCTTTGTGTACCCGAGATAGAGACCAGGCGGCCGGCCTGGAGAGTAGTTTGTCTCTGCTCTGGGCAAGAAATGGCCTTCCACTCCATTCCAAATTAATCTACAAGTGCTGTTCTTGGATATTGCCTTGCAGGACGTATGCTAAACAACTGCTTACATGCGATGTCAACCAAATTCCACAGGCTTTACTAAGAACAAGGCAAGGCAAGCAACAAAGAGCGTAATTCACAAGGTGAAAGAAAAAATTCACGAGCTTATACATGATCCAACCAAGCTACTAGACAAGGCACAGCCTTACGAAATTCAAAAAGGAAAAGGAAAAAAGAAAGGAAGCTGACTTGAACGAACATCCAAACTTGAATGAACATTCTGAAGATATTTGGTTACTTTAGAATCAGTTTAACCAGGAAATGGACCGTAGAGAAGATAAAAACAAATACAACAAAAAGAAGAAAAAAGGAGAGACTAAAAGCATTAAGAGAATTCTTGACGGACATGACGGAAGATACAGTTTGTGCCCCAGTAAGCAAGAGCAACGTCACAGCAGCATACGTCGACACAGTCTTCCATGGATTGCCGAAATATTCACGATTTAAGGTGGTCTTCCACCTATTCCAGTTGCCCTTGTAGAATGCATTCAAGTCGTGACAGAGTTGAGAGAAGTAGAAGTTTCTACTGTTAAGTGAAAAGTGTGTAGTAGCGTTGTTAAAGAAAGTTGCTACTCCTAAACTTTGACCAAGCCAGCTCACTATGATCCCCTCTTCAATCAGCAGGTCAAATGTAGCTATCAAGGATGTAGCTGTCGTTCGGGTAGTGACAAACCTCTAGTGCCATCAAGTTTTTAAGTAGTGGCTTTATAGAGTCGTATACATCCAAGCATGGGATTTCCAACACCCCCTTTTCAAGTTTTATATCCAGTAAGCACTTGCTAGGACAAACCTTAAACTTGAGTCCTGCGTTATGTAGTTGTGTTGCGCTGTTTACATACTTGAATACAGGAATCTCTCTTTGGGATCCTGCGGTCCGTGGTGATTGTGGTTTGGAGAAGGTTCTAATCAAATCAGCAAAATGCAGTACATTGTCACAAGAATCGGGTTGCACCCTCTGCATGTTGTGCCGGCTGAAGAAGGAAATAGCCAACTCGAGCACACGTGGCTTGCTGTTAGTGGTTAGACTTCGATCGTACAGAAACCGAATGATGGCCATGGGAATCTGATTTTCTAGCAATTTGAGGTCGTGCGATAAGCTAGTTATCACAGTTGGATTTGTTGTAAAATCATCATCTGCATCTATAAAATAAGCTTCTCTCTCGCGCAAGAACAACTCAACTATAAACCCACTGTCAACCAGAATCATCTCCACAAATTCATCGGTATCCAGCCCACTGATTTCCTCTGCATAACAGTCGCGGATGTCTTGTTCACATTGCTTCACGAGGTAAAAACAGTCCTGCCACCTCAAGCCAAGCCGAGAGAGAGAATTCTTGAAATATCTCAGTTTGAGGTTTTCCAAGGATTTCAAACCTTCTCTGCCGCGATGAAAAGGTCCTATTGAAACTACTCGAGGGGTATAGGCAGTTTCATCAATATCGCGAGCTGCCTTCGGAACTCGGTAAATACAACATCTACCCGGAGCTTGTGAAGGCTTTAGTTCTCTTAACCTCGTCTCAAATTGATCCCAATAGGAGGGAGGGGGTTGGCTTCGATCTGGAGCAATGTTAAGATCCATTTCAGCATCAAGACCGGATTGGACACCATTTTCTTCCGCCCCATGTGCTGCACTAGCGGAAGCAACGCTTGATGGCATCATTCAGCTTCTTTTCCTAGTGTGATCACCAGAAATAACCCTGAAAGTTGAACTGCAAGTTATGTTACACATTTTAGTTCAAACATTTAATTGCTTAAAAGGCCGGGGTGAAGAAGCAGATGATGCTGGTGGGGCGTAAAGTATTGTTGATGCAAGGGAAAAGCAATGTGGACGGATGAGGAGAAGATGGAGGTGGCCCCGTTTCTGCGATCATCGATGTTGCTCAGGCACGATAGAGAGGGATTGGGGACAAAATTAGAAAAACCATTCGATTTCCCCTTACGGTTGTTTTGCAACACAGCTTCAACCGTAGACGGTTCTCCTTTGCAATGACGTTATGGTGGCCAAGAAAAGGGCAAATGCACTTCTAATTTTACCACCCATACTTTTCTTTTTGACTAAAGATCTAAAAAAAAGTCATCAAGGTTTTAAGTGACAAAAGTGTAATTAGAATAGACGGTGAAATTAAAGGTAAAGTGCAGCTATATTTTCATCTGGAGGAGGAAATTTAGTAATGGACTATTAAACAAATATTGATCATTATATAGAAAATAACTCAACGTGCGTTCCACGTGCAACGCACGTGCATCACAACTAGTACAACAAAAAGAAGAAAAAAGGAGAGACTAAAAGCATTAAGAGAATTCTTAACGGACATGACGGACGACACAGTTTGTGTCCCAGTAAGCAAGAGCAACGTCACAGCAGCATACGTCGACACAGTCTTCCATGGATTGCCGAAATATTCACGATTTAAGGTGGTCTTCCACCTATTCCAGTTGCCCTTGTAGAATGCATTCAAGTCGTGACAGAGTTGAGAGAAGTAGAAGTTTCTACTGTTAAGTGAAAAGTGTGTAGTAGCGTTGTTAAAGAAAGTTGCTACTCCTAAACTTTGACCAAGCCGGCTCACTATGATCCCCTCTTCAATGAGCAGGTCAACATCCTCAATCGTATCCATCAAGAAATCCATGAAGATAACGTAATCAAGGATGTAGCTGTCGTTCGGGTAGTGACAAACCTCTAGTGCCATCAAGTTTTTAAGTAGTGGCTTTATAGAGTCGTATACATCCAAGCATGGGATTTCCAACACCCCCTTTTCAAGTTTTATATCCAGAAAGCAGTTGCTAGGACAAACCTTAAACTTGAGTCCTGCGTCATGTAGTTGTGTTGCGCTGTTTACATACTTGAATACAGGAATCTCTCTTTGGGATCCTGCGGTCCGTGGTGATTGTGGTTTGGAGAAGGTTCTAATCAAATCAGCAAAATGCAGTACATTGTCACAAGAATCGGGTTGCACCCTCTGCATGTTGTGCCGGCTGAAGAAGGAAATAGCCAACTCGAGCACACGTGGCTTGCTGTTAGTGGTTAGACTTCGATCGTACAGAAACCGAATGATGGCCATGGGAATCTGATTTTCTAGCAATTTGAGGTCGTGCGATAAGCTAGTTATCACAGTTGGATTTGTTGTAAAATCATCATCTGCATCTATAAAATAAGCTTCTCTCTCGCGCAAGAACAACTCAACTATAAACCCACTGTCAACCAGAATCATCTCCACAAATTCATCGGTATCCAGCCCACTGATTTCCTCTGCATAACAGTCGCGGATGTCTTGTTCACATTGCTTCACGAGGTAAAAACAGTCCTGCCACCTCAAGCCAAGCCGAGAGAGAGAATTCTTGAAATATCTCAGTTTGAGGTTTTCCAAGGATTTCAAACCTTCTCTGCCGCGATGAAAAGGTCCTATTGAAACTACTCGAGGGGTATAGGCAGTTTCATCAATATCGCGAGCTGCCTTCGGAACTCGGTAAATACAACATCTACCCGGAGCTTGTGAAGGCTTTAGTTCTCTTAACCTCGTCTCAAATTGATCCCAATAGGAGGGAGGGGGTTGGCTTCGATCTGGAGCAATGTTAAGATCCATTTCAGCATCAAGACCGGATTGGACACCATTTTCTTCCGCCCCATGTGCTGCACTAGCGGAAGCAACGCTTGATGGCATCATTCAGCTTCTTTTCCTAGTGTGATCACCAGAAATAACCCTGAAAGTTGAACTGCAAGTTATGTTACACATTTTAGTTCAAACATTTAATTGCTTAAAAGGCCGGGGTGAAGAAGCAGATGATGCTGGTGGGGCGTAAAGTATTGTTGATGCAAGGGAAAAGCAATGTGGACGGATGAGGAGAAGATGGAGGTGGCCCCGTTTCTGCGATCATCGATGTTGCTCAGGCACGATAGAGAGGGATTGGGGACAAAATTAGAAAAACCATTCGATTTCCCCTTACGGTTGTTTTGCAACACAGCTTCAACCGTAGACGGTTCTCCTTTGCAATGACGTTATGGTGGCCAAGAAAAGGGCAAATGCACTTCTAATTTTACCACCCATACTTTTCTTTTTGACTAAAGATCTAAAAAAAAGTCATCAAGGTTTTAAGTGACAAAAGTGTAATTAGAATAGACGGTGAAATTAAAGGTAAAGTGCAGCTATATTTTCATCTGGAGGAGGAAATTTAGTAATGGACTATTAAACAAATATTGATCATTATATAGAAAATAACTCAACGTGCGTTCCACGTGCAACGCACGTGCATCACAACTAGTACAACAAAAAGAAGAAAAAAGGAGAGACTAAAAGCATTAAGAGAATTCTTAACGGACATGACGGACGACACAGTTTGTGTCCCAGTAAGCAAGAGCAACGTCACAGCAGCATACGTCGACACAGTCTTCCATGGATTGCCGAAATATTCACGATTTAAGGTGGTCTTCCACCTATTCCAGTTGCCCTTGTAGAATGCATTCAAGTCGTGACAGAGTTGAGAGAAGTAGAAGTTTCTACTGTTAAGTGAAAAGTGTGTAGTAGCGTTGTTAAAGAAAGTTGCTACTCCTAAACTTTGACCAAGCCGGCTCACTATGATCCCCTCTTCAATGAGCAGGTCAACATCCTCAATCGTATCCATCAAGAAATCCATGAAGATAACGTAATCAAGGATGTAGCTGTCGTTCGGGTAGTGACAAACCTCTAGTGCCATCAAGTTTTTAAGTAGTGGCTTTATAGAGTCGTATACATCCAAGCATGGGATTTCCAACACCCCCTTTTCAAGTTTTATATCCAGTAAGCACTTGCTAGGACAAACCTTAAACTTGAGTCCTGCGTTATGTAGTTGTGTTGCGCTGTTTACATACTTGAATACAGGAATCTCTCTTTGGGATCCTGCGGTCCGTGGTGATTGTGGTTTGGAGAAGGTTCTAATCAAATCAGCAAAATGCAGTACATTGTCACAAGAATCGGGTTGCACCCTCTGCATGTTGTGCCGGCTGAAGAAGGAAATAGCCAACTCGAGCACACGTGGCTTGCTGTTAGTGGTTAGACTTCGATCGTACAGAAACCGAATGATGGCCATGGGAATCTGATTTTCTAGCAATTTGAGGTCGTGCGATAAGCTAGTTATCACAGTTGGATTTGTTGTAAAATCATCATCTGCATCTATAAAATAAGCTTCTCTCTCGCGCAAGAACAACTCAACTATAAACCCACTGTCAACCAGAATCATCTCCACAAATTCATCGGTATCCAGCCCACTGATTTCCTCTGCATAACAGTCGCGGATGTCTTGTTCACATTGCTTCACGAGGTAAAAACAGTCCTGCCACCTCAAGCCAAGCCGAGAGAGAGAATTCTTGAAATATCTCAGTTTGAGGTTTTCCAAGGATTTCAAACCTTCTCTGCCGCGATGAAAAGGTCCTATTGAAACTACTCGAGGGGTATAGGCAGTTTCATCAATATCGCGAGCTGCCTTCGGAACTCGGTAAATACAACATCTACCCGGAGCTTGTGAAGGCTTTAGTTCTCTTAACCTCGTCTCAAATTGATCCCAATAGGAGGGAGGGGGTTGGCTTCGATCTGGAGCAATGTTAAGATCCATTTCAGCATCAAGACCGGATTGGACACCATTTTCTTCCGCCCCATGTGCTGCACTAGCGGAAGCAACGCTTGATGGCATCATTCAGCTTCTTTTCCTAGTGTGATCACCAGAAATAACCCTGAAAGTTGAACTGCAAGTTATGTTACACATTTTAGTTCAAACATTTAATTGCTTAAAAGGCCGGGGTGAAGAAGCAGATGATGCTGGTGGGGCGTAAAGTATTGTTGATGCAAGGGAAAAGCAATGTGGACGGATGAGGAGAAGATGGAGGTGGCCCCGTTTCTGCGATCATCGATGTTGCTCAGGCACGATAGAGAGGGATTGGGGACAAAATTAGAAAAACCATTCGATTTCCCCTTACGGTTGTTTTGCAACACAGCTTCAACCGTAGACGGTTCTCCTTTGCAATGACGTTATGGTGGCCAAGAAAAGGGCAAATGCACTTCTAATTTTACCACCCATACTTTTCTTTTTGACTAAAGATCTAAAAAAAAGTCATCAAGGTTTTAAGTGACAAAAGTGTAATTAGAATAGACGGTGAAATTAAAGGTAAAGTGCAGCTATATTTTCATCTGGAGGAGGAAATTTAGTAATGGACTATTAAACAAATATTGATCATTATATAGAAAATAACTCAACGTGCGTTCCACGTGCAACGCACGTGCATCACAACTAGTACAACAAAAAGAAGAAAAAAGGAGAGACTAAAAGCATTAAGAGAATTCTTAACGGACATGACGGACGACACAGTTTGTGTCCCAGTAAGCAAGAGCAACGTCACAGCAGCATACGTCGACACAGTCTTCCATGGATTGCCGAAATATTCACGATTTAAGGTGGTCTTCCACCTATTCCAGTTGCCCTTGTAGAATGCATTCAAGTCGTGACAGAGTTGAGAGAAGTAGAAGTTTCTACTGTTAAGTGAAAAGTGTGTAGTAGCGTTGTTAAAGAAAGTTGCTACTCCTAAACTTTGACCAAGCCGGCTCACTATGATCCCCTCTTCAATGAGCAGGTCAACATCCTCAATCGTATCCATCAAGAAATCCATGAAGATAACGTAATCAAGGATGTAGCTGTCGTTCGGGTAGTGACAAACCTCTAGTGCCATCAAGTTTTTAAGTAGTGGCTTTATAGAGTCGTATACATCCAAGCATGGGATTTCCAACACCCCCTTTTCAAGTTTTATATCCAGAAAGCAGTTGCTAGGACAAACCTTAAACTTGAGTCCTGCGTCATGTAGTTGTGTTGCGCTGTTTACATACTTGAATACAGGAATCTCTCTTTGGGATCCTGCGGTCCGTGGTGATTGTGGTTTGGAGAAGGTTCTAATCAAATCAGCAAAATGCAGTACATTGTCACAAGAATCGGGTTGCACCCTCTGCATGTTGTGCCGGCTGAAGAAGGAAATAGCCAACTCGAGCACACGTGGCTTGCTGTTAGTGGTTAGACTTCGATCGTACAGAAACCGAATGATGGCCATGGGAATCTGATTTTCTAGCAATTTGAGGTCGTGCGATAAGCTAGTTATCACAGTTGGATTTGTTGTAAAATCATCATCTGCATCTATAGGAAAGTCTTCTCTGTCGTGCAAGAACAACTCAACTATAAACCCACTGTCAACCAGAATCATCTCCACAAATTCATCGGTATCCAGCCCACTGATTTCCTCTGCATAACAGTCGCGGATGTCTTGTTCACATTGCTTCACGAGGTAAAAACAGTCCTGCCACCTCAAGCCAAGCCGAGAGAGAGAATTCTTGAAATATCTCAGTTTGAGGTTTTCCAAGGATTTCAAACCTTCTCTGCCGCGATGAAAAGGTCCTATTGAAACTACTCGAGGGGTATAGGCAGTTTCATCAATATCGCGAGCTGCCTTCGGAACTCGGTAAATACAACATCTACCCGGAGCTTGTGAAGGCTTTAGTTCTCTTAACCTCGTCTCAAATTGATCCCAATAGGAGGGAGGGGGTTGGCTTCGATCTGGAGCAATGTTAAGATCCATTTCAGCATCAAGACCGGATTGGACACCATTTTCTTCCGCCCCATGTGCTGCACTAGCGGAAGCAACGCTTGATGGCATCATTCAGCTTCTTTTCCTAGTGTGATCACCAGAAATAACCCTGAAAGTTGAACTGCAAGTTATGTTACACATTTTAGTTCAAACATTTAATTGCTTAAAAGGCCGGGGTGAAGAAGCAGATGATGCTGGTGGGGCGTAAAGTATTGTTGATGCAAGGGAAAAGCAATGTGGACGGATGAGGAGAAGATGGAGGTGGCCCCGTTTCTGCGATCATCGATGTTGCTCAGGCACGATAGAGAGGGATTGGGGACAAAATTAGAAAAACCATTCGATTTCCCCTTACGGTTGTTTTGCAACACAGCTTCAACCGTAGACGGTTCTCCTTTGCAATGACGTTATGGTGGCCAAGAAAAGGGCAAATGCACTTCTAATTTTACCACCCATACTTTTCTTTTTGACTAAAGATCTAAAAAAAAGTCATCAAGGTTTTAAGTGACAAAAGTGTAATTAGAATAGACGGTGAAATTAAAGGTAAAGTGCAGCTATATTTTCATCTGGAGGAGGAAATTTAGTAATGGACTATTAAACAAATATTGATCATTATATAGAAAATAACTCAACGTGCGTTCCACGTGCAACGCACGTGCATCACAACTAGTACAACAAAAAGAAGAAAAAAGGAGAGACTAAAAGCATTAAGAGAATTCTTAACGGACATGACGGACGACACAGTTTGTGTCCCAGTAAGCAAGAGCAACGTCACAGCAGCATACGTCGACACAGTCTTCCATGGATTGCCGAAATATTCACGATTTAAGGTGGTCTTCCACCTATTCCAGTTGCCCTTGTAGAATGCATTCAAGTCGTGACAGAGTTGAGAGAAGTAGAAGTTTCTACTGTTAAGTGAAAAGTGTGTAGTAGCGTTGTTAAAGAAAGTTGCTACTCCTAAACTTTGACCAAGCCGGCTCACTATGATCCCCTCTTCAATGAGCAGGTCAACATCCTCAATCGTATCCATCAAGAAATCCATGAAGATAACGTAATCAAGGATGTAGCTGTCGTTCGGGTAGTGACAAACCTCTAGTGCCATCAAGTTTTTAAGTAGTGGCTTTATAGAGTCGTATACATCCAAGCATGGGATTTCCAACACCCCCTTTTCAAGTTTTATATCCAGAAAGCAGTTGCTAGGACAAACCTTAAACTTGAGTCCTGCGTCATGTAGTTGTGTTGCGCTGTTTACATACTTGAATACAGGAATCTCTCTTTGGGATCCTGCGGTCCGTGGTGATTGTGGTTTGGAGAAGGTTCTAATCAAATCAGCAAAATGCAGTACATTGTCACAAGAATCGGGTTGCACCCTCTGCATGTTGTGCCGGCTGAAGAAGGAAATAGCCAACTCGAGCACACGTGGCTTGCTGTTAGTGGTTAGACTTCGATCGTACAGAAACCGAATGATGGCCATGGGAATCTGATTTTCTAGCAATTTGAGGTCGTGCGATAAGCTAGTTCCCACGGTTGGATTTCTTATAAAATTATCATCTGCATCTATAGGAAAAGCTTGTCTGGCGCGCAAGAACAACTCAACTATAAACCCACTGTCAACCAGAATCATCTCCACAAATTCATCGGTATCCAGCCCACTGATTTCCTCTGCATAACAGTCGCGGATGTCTTGTTCACATTGCTTCACGAGGTAAAAACAGTCCTGCCACCTCAAGCCAAGCCGAGAGAGAGAATTCTTGAAATATCTCAGTTTGAGGTTTTCCAAGGATTTCAAACCTTCTCTGCCGCGATGAAAAGGTCCTATTGAAACTACTCGAGGGGTATAGGCAGTTTCATCAATATCGCGAGCTGCCTTCGGAACTCGGTAAATACAACATCTACCCGGAGCTTGTGAAGGCTTTAGTTCTCTTAACCTCGTCTCAAATTGATCCCAATAGGAGGGAGGGGGTTGGCTTCGATCTGGAGCAATGTTAAGATCCATTTCAGCATCAAGACCGGATTGGACACCATTTTCTTCCGCCCCATGTGCTGCACTAGCGGAAGCAACGCTTGATGGCATCATTCAGCTTCTTTTCCTAGTGTGATCACCAGAAATAACCCTGAAAGTTGAACTGCAAGTTATGTTACACATTTTAGTTCAAACATTTAATTGCTTAAAAGGCCGGGGTGAAGAAGCAGATGATGCTGGTGGGGCGTAAAGTATTGTTGATGCAAGGGAAAAGCAATGTGGACGGATGAGGAGAAGATGGAGGTGGCCCCGTTTCTGCGATCATCGATGTTGCTCAGGCACGATAGAGAGGGATTGGGGACAAAATTAGAAAAACCATTCGATTTCCCCTTACGGTTGTTTTGCAACACAGCTTCAACCGTAGACGGTTCTCCTTTGCAATGACGTTATGGTGGCCAAGAAAAGGGCAAATGCACTTCTAATTTTACCACCCATACTTTTCTTTTTGACTAAAGATCTAAAAAAAAGTCATCAAGGTTTTAAGTGACAAAAGTGTAATTAGAATAGACGGTGAAATTAAAGGTAAAGTGCAGCTATATTTTCATCTGGAGGAGGAAATTTAGTAATGGACTATTAAACAAATATTGATCATTATATAGAAAATAACTCAACGTGCGTTCCACGTGCAACGCACGTGCATCACAACTAGTACAACAGAGAGAAGAAAAAAGGAGAGACTAAAAGCATTAAGAGAATTCTTAACGGACATGACGGACGACACAGTTTGTGTCCCAGTAAGCAAGAGCAACGTCACAGCAGCATACGTCGACACAGTCTTCCATGGATTGCCGAAATATTCACGATTTAAGGTGGTCTTCCACCTATTCCAGTTGCCCTTGTAGAATGCATTCAAGTCGTGACAGAGTTGAGAGAAGTAGAAGTTTCTACTGTTAAGTGAAAAGTGTGTAGTAGCGTTGTTAAAGAAAGTTGCTACTCCTAAACTTTGACCAAGCCAGCTCACTATGATCCCCTCTTCAATCAGCAGGTCAACATCCTCAATCGTATCAATGAATAAATCCATGAAGATAACGTAATCAAGGATGTAGCTATGGTACGGGTAGTGACAGACCTCTAGTGCCATCAAGTTTTTAAGTAGTGGCTTTGTAGCGTCGTATACATTCAAGCATGGGATTTCCAACACCCCATTTTCAAGTTTTATATCCAGAAAGCAGTTGCTAGGAGAAACCTTAAACTTGAGTCCTGCGTCATGTAGTTGTGTTGCGCTGTTTACATACTTGAATACAAGAATCTCACTTTGGGATCCTGCGGTCCGTGGTGATTGTGGTTTGAAGAAGGTTCTAATCAAGTCAGCAAAATGCAGTACCTTGTCAGGAGAATCGGGTTGCAGACTCTGCATGTTGTGCTCGCTGAAGAAGGAAATAGCTAACTCGAGCACGCATGGCTCTCTGTTAGTGGTTAGTATTCGATCATACATAATCCGAATGATGGACATGGGAATCTGATTTTCTAGCAATTTGAGGTCATGTGATAAGCCACTTCTCACAGTTGTATTTCCTGTAAAATTATCATCTGCATCTATAAAATAATCTTCTCTGTCGCGCAGGAACAACTCAACGATGAACCCACTGTCAACCAGAATCATCTCCACAAACTCATCGGTATCCAGCCCATTGATTTCCTCTGCATAACAGTCGCGGATGTCTTGTTCACATTGCTTCACGAGGTAAACACAGTCTTGCCACCCCAAGCCAAGCCGAGAGAGAGAATGCTTGAAATATCTCAGTTTGAGTTTTCCCATGGATTCCGAACCTTCTTTGCCGCGATGAAAAGGGCCTATTGAAACTAGTTGAGGGGTATAGGATGCTTCATCAATATCGCGAGCTGCCTTCAGAACTCGATAAATACAACATCTACCATGAGCTTGCGAAGGCTTTAGTTCTCCTAACCTCGTCTCAAATTGATCCCAATAGGAGGGACGGGGTTGATTTTGATATGGGGAAATGTTCACAGCCATTTCAGTATCAAGACCGGATTGGATACCATTTTCTTCCGCCTCATGTGCTGCACTAGCGGAAGCAACGCTTGATGGCATCATTCAGCTTCTTTTCCTAGTGTGATCACCAGAAATAACCCTGAAAGTTGAACTGCAAGTTATGTTACACATTTTAGTTCAAACATTTAATTGCTTAAAAGGCCGGGGTGAAGAAGCAGATGATGCTGGTGGGGCGTAAAGTATTGTTGATGCAAGGGAAAAGCAATGTGGACGGATGAGGAGAAGATAGAGGTGGCCCCGTTTCTGCTCGCTTCGATGTTGCTCAGGCACGATAGAGAGGATTGGGGACAAAATTAGAAAAACCATTCGATTTCCCCTTACGGTTGTTTTGCAACACAGCTTCAACCGTAGACGGTTCTCCTTTGCAATGACGTTATGGTGGCCAAGAAAAGGGCAAATGCACTTCTAATTTTACCACCCATACTTTTCTTTTTGACTAAAGATCTAAAAAAAAGTCATCAAGGTTTTAAGTGACAAAAGTGTAATTAGAATAGACGGTGAAATTAAAGGTAAAGTGCAGTTATATTTTCTCTCAAAAAAATAACGCCCGTGTAAACCTTTTTTTGTTCTTTGTGATATCTTTCTGGGAGGCCATAAATATTGTTCACGTTTGTTTATATTGGTAAAGTGGTCTAGTGACATAAGGACTTCAAAAATAGCGACAAAAGAAATTATGTGCCCGTGTTAGAGCGATTTGCATTTATTGGTGCCATCGGCACAAAGTAACAGGGACAGAGTCGGATGATGATTGCTTACGTTGCACTTTGGTCGATACACATATTGTTAGAACTTAGATAACATTTGTTAGCGTCTTTTAGCAAAACTTTTTGGTCCTTAGCGACAAATAAAACGATATGCAATCCCAGTTCAAAAAATAGCATAACGGGGTTCATAATTGGTTTCAAAAGTGCATTATATGTTAGTAGATCACTGGATCGGGGGGCTTCACTATTATTTTAGTTTAGGTATCTGAAAGTGCTCATAATTGGTTCAAAAGCAGGCTGTAGCTTTTACTGGTTCACTAGATCTGG
>JAVXUO010002074.1:0-67414 GCA_033065855.1 Escallonia rubra | reverse complement strand
AGCTTCTACGTACGAATGCGTGGAAATGGACGGAGTTTTGAATACCAGATAGACCAGGCGGCCGGCCTGGAGAGTGGTTTGTCTCTGCTCTGGGCAGGAAATGGCCTTCCACTCCATTCCAAATTAATCTACAAGTTCTGTTCCTGGATATTGCCTTGCAGGACAAATGCTAAACAACCGCTTACATGCAATGTCAACCAAATTCCACAGACTTTACTATGAACAAGGCCAAGCAAGCAGCAAAGAGCGTAGTTCACAAGGTGAAAGAAAAAAATTCACAAGCTTATACATGATACAACCAAGCGACTAGACAAGGCACAGCCTTACAAAATTCAAAAAGGAAATAGAAAAAAGAAAGGAAGCTGACTTGTATGAACATCCAAACTTGAATGAACATTCTGAAGATGTTTGGTTACTTCAGAATCAGTTTCACCAGGAAATGGACCGTAGAGAAGAGAAAACCAAATACAACAAAAAGAAGAAAAAAGGAGAGACTAAAAGCATTAAGAGAATGCTTAACGGACATGACGGACGATACAGTTTGTGCCCCAGTAAGCAAGAGCAACGTCACAGCAGCATACGTCGACACAGTTTTCCATGGATTGCCGAAATATTCACGATTTAAGGTGGTCTTCCACCTATTCCAGTTGCCCTTGTAGAATGCATTCAATTCGTGACAGAGTAGAGAGAAATAGAAGTTTCTAGTGGTAAATGAAAAGTGTGTAGTAGCGTTGTTAAAGAAAGTTGCTACTCCTGAACTTTGACCAAGCCAGCTCACTATGATCCCCTCTTCAATCAGCAGGTCAATCAATCCATGTAGCTGTCGTACGGGTAGTGACAAACCTCTAGTGCCATCAAGTTTTTAAGTAGTGGCTTTGTAGAGTCGTATACATCCAAGCATGGGATTTCCAACACCCCATTTTCAAGTTTTATATCCAGTAAGCACTTGCTAGGACAAACCTTAAACTTGAGTCCTGCATTATGTAGTTGTGTTGCGCTGTTTACATACTTGAATACAGGAATCTCTCTTTGGGATCCTGCGGTCCGTGGTGATTGTGGTTTGGAGAAGGTTCTAATCAAATCAGCAAAATGCAGTACATTGTCACAAGAATCGGGTTGCACCCTCTGCATGTTGTGCCGGCTGAAGAAGGAAATAGCCAACTCGAGCACACGTGGCTTGCTGTTAGTGGTTAGACTTCGATCGTACAGAAACCGAATGATGGCCATGGGAATCTGATTTTCTAGCAATTTGAGGTCGTGCGATAAGCTAGTTATCACAGTTGGATTTGTTGTAAAATCATCATCTGCATCTATAAAATAAGCTTCTCTCTCGCGCAAGAACAACTCAACTATAAACCCACTGTCAACCAGAATCATCTCCACAAATTCATCGGTATCCAGCCCACTGATTTCCTCTGCATAACAGTCGCGGATGTCTTGTTCACATTGCTTCACGAGGTAAAAACAGTCCTGCCACCTCAAGCCAAGCCGAGAGAGAGATTTCTTAAAATATCTCAGTTTGAGTTTTTCCAAGGATTTCAAACCTTCTCTGCCGCGATGAAAAGGTCCTATTGAAACTACTCGAGGGGTATAGGCAGTTTCATCAATATCGCGAGCTGCCTTCGGAACTCGGTAAATACAACATCTACCCGGAGCTTGTGAAGGCTTTAGTTCTCTTAACCTCGTCTCAAATTGATCCCAATAGGAGGGAGGGGGTTGGCTTCGATCTGGAGCAATGTTAAGATCCATTTCAGCATCAAGACCGGATTGGACACCATTTTCTTCCGCCCCATGTGCTGCACTAGCGGAAGCAACGCTTGATGGCATCATTCAGCTTCTTTTCCTAGTGTGATCACCAGAAATAACCCTGAAAGTTGAACTGCAAGTTATGTTACACATTTTAGTTCAAACATTTAATTGCTTAAAAGGCCGGGGTGAAGAAGCAGATGATGCTGGTGGGGCGTAAAGTATTGTTGATGCAAGGGAAAAGCAATGTGGACGGATGAGGAGAAGATGGAGGTGGCCCCGTTTCTGCGATCATCGATGTTGCTCAGGCACGATAGAGAGGGATTGGGGACAAAATTAGAAAAACCATTCGATTTCCCCTTACGGTTGTTTTGCAACACAGCTTCAACCGTAGACGGTTCTCCTTTGCAATGACGTTATGGTGGCCAAGAAAAGGGCAAATGCACTTCTAATTTTACCACCCATACTTTTCTTTTTGACTAAAGATCTAAAAAAAAGTCATCAAGGTTTTAAGTGACAAAAGTGTAATTAGAATAGACGGTGAAATTAAAGGTAAAGTGCAGCTATATTTTCATCTGGAGGAGGAAATTTAGTAATGGACTATTAAACAAATATTGATCATTATATAGAAAATAACTCAACGTGCGTTCCACGTGCAACGCACGTGCATCACAACTAGTACAACAAAAAGAAGAAAAAAGGAGAGACTAAAAGCATTAAGAGAATTCTTAACGGACATGACGGACGACACAGTTTGTGTCCCAGTAAGCAAGAGCAACGTCACAGCAGCATACGTCGACACAGTCTTCCATGGATTGCCGAAATATTCACGATTTAAGGTGGTCTTCCACCTATTCCAGTTGCCCTTGTAGAATGCATTCAAGTCGTGACAGAGTTGAGAGAAGTAGAAGTTTCTACTGTTAAGTGAAAAGTGTGTAGTAGCGTTGTTAAAGAAAGTTGCTACTCCTAAACTTTGACCAAGCCGGCTCACTATGATCCCCTCTTCAATGAGCAGGTCAACATCCTCAATCGTATCCATCAAGAAATCCATGAAGATAACGTAATCAAGGATGTAGCTGTCGTTCGGGTAGTGACAAACCTCTAGTGCCATCAAGTTTTTAAGTAGTGGCTTTATAGAGTCGTATACATCCAAGCATGGGATTTCCAACACCCCCTTTTCAAGTTTTATATCCAGAAAGCAGTTGCTAGGACAAACCTTAAACTTGAGTCCTGCGTCATGTAGTTGTGTTGCGCTGTTTACATACTTGAATACAGGAATCTCTCTTTGGGATCCTGCGGTCCGTGGTGATTGTGGTTTGGAGAAGGTTCTAATCAAATCAGCAAAATGCAGTACATTGTCACAAGAATCGGGTTGCACCCTCTGCATGTTGTGCCGGCTGAAGAAGGAAATAGCCAACTCGAGCACACGTGGCTTGCTGTTAGTGGTTAGACTTCGATCGTACAGAAACCGAATGATGGCCATGGGAATCTGATTTTCTAGCAATTTGAGGTCGTGCGATAAGCTAGTTATCACAGTTGGATTTGTTGTGATATTATCATCTGCATCTATGGGAAAATCTTCTCTCTCGCGCAAGAACAACTCAACTATAAACCCACTGTCAACCAGAATCATCTCCACAAATTCATCGGTATCCAGCCCACTGATTTCCTCTGCATAACAGTCGCGGATGTCTTGTTCACATTGCTTCACGAGGTAAAAACAGTCCTGCCACCTCAAGCCAAGCCGAGAGAGAGAATTCTTGAAATATCTCAGTTTGAGGTTTTCCAAGGATTTCAAACCTTCTCTGCCGCGATGAAAAGGTCCTATTGAAACTACTCGAGGGGTATAGGCAGTTTCATCAATATCGCGAGCTGCCTTCGGAACTCGGTAAATACAACATCTACCCGGAGCTTGTGAAGGCTTTAGTTCTCTTAACCTCGTCTCAAATTGATCCCAATAGGAGGGAGGGGGTTGGCTTCGATCTGGAGCAATGTTAAGATCCATTTCAGCATCAAGACCGGATTGGACACCATTTTCTTCCGCCCCATGTGCTGCACTAGCGGAAGCAACGCTTGATGGCATCATTCAGCTTCTTTTCCTAGTGTGATCACCAGAAATAACCCTGAAAGTTGAACTGCAAGTTATGTTACACATTTTAGTTCAAACATTTAATTGCTTAAAAGGCCGGGGTGAAGAAGCAGATGATGCTGGTGGGGCGTAAAGTATTGTTGATGCAAGGGAAAAGCAATGTGGACGGATGAGGAGAAGATGGAGGTGGCCCCGTTTCTGCGATCATCGATGTTGCTCAGGCACGATAGAGAGGGATTGGGGACAAAATTAGAAAAACCATTCGATTTCCCCTTACGGTTGTTTTGCAACACAGCTTCAACCGTAGACGGTTCTCCTTTGCAATGACGTTATGGTGGCCAAGAAAAGGGCAAATGCACTTCTAATTTTACCACCCATACTTTTCTTTTTGACTAAAGATCTAAAAAAAAGTCATCAAGGTTTTAAGTGACAAAAGTGTAATTAGAATAGACGGTGAAATTAAAGGTAAAGTGCAGGTATATTTTCATCTGGAGGAGGAAATTTAGTAATGGACTATTAAACAAATATTGATCATTATATAGAAAATAACTCAACGTGCGTTCCACGTGCAACGCACGTGCATCACAACTAGTACAACAAAAAGAAGAAAAAAGGAGAGACTAAAAGCATTAAGAGAATTCTTAACGGACATGACGGACGACACAGTTTGTGTCCCAGTAAGCAAGAGCAACGTCACAGCAGCATACGTCGACACAGTCTTCCATGGATTGCCGAAATATTCACGATTTAAGGTGGTCTTCCACCTATTCCAGTTGCCCTTGTAGAATGCATTCAAGTCGTGACAGAGTTGAGAGAAGTAGAAGTTTCTACTGTTAAGTGAAAAGTGTGTAGTAGCGTTGTTAAAGAAAGTTGCTACTCCTAAACTTTGACCAAGCCGGCTCACTATGATCCCCTCTTCAATGAGCAGGTCAACATCCTCAATCGTATCCATCAAGAAATCCATGAAGATAACGTAATCAAGGATGTAGCTGTCGTTCGGGTAGTGACAAACCTCTAGTGCCATCAAGTTTTTAAGTAGTGGCTTTATAGAGTCGTATACATCCAAGCATGGGATTTCCAACACCCCCTTTTCAAGTTTTATATCCAGTAAGCACTTGCTAGGACAAACCTTAAACTTGAGTCCTGCGTTATGTAGTTGTGTTGCGCTGTTTACATACTTGAATACAGGAATCTCTCTTTGGGATCCTGCGGTCCGTGGTGATTGTGGTTTGGAGAAGGTTCTAATCAAATCAGCAAAATGCAGTACATTGTCACAAGAATCGGGTTGCACCCTCTGCATGTTGTGCCGGCTGAAGAAGGAAATAGCCAACTCGAGCACACGTGGCTTGCTGTTAGTGGTTAGACTTCGATCGTACAGAAACCGAATGATGGCCATGGGAATCTGATTTTCTAGCAATTTGAGGTCGTGCGATAAGCTAGTTATCACAGTTGGATTTGTTGTAAAATCATCATCTGCATCTATAAAATAAGCTTCTCTCTCGCGCAAGAACAACTCAACTATAAACCCACTGTCAACCAGAATCATCTCCACAAATTCATCGGTATCCAGCCCACTGATTTCCTCTGCATAACAGTCGCGGATGTCTTGTTCACATTGCTTCACGAGGTAAAAACAGTCCTGCCACCTCAAGCCAAGCCGAGAGAGAGAATTCTTGAAATATCTCAGTTTGAGGTTTTCCAAGGATTTCAAACCTTCTCTGCCGCGATGAAAAGGTCCTATTGAAACTACTCGAGGGGTATAGGCAGTTTCATCAATATCGCGAGCTGCCTTCGGAACTCGGTAAATACAACATCTACCCGGAGCTTGTGAAGGCTTTAGTTCTCTTAACCTCGTCTCAAATTGATCCCAATAGGAGGGAGGGGGTTGGCTTCGATCTGGAGCAATGTTAAGATCCATTTCAGCATCAAGACCGGATTGGACACCATTTTCTTCCGCCCCATGTGCTGCACTAGCGGAAGCAACGCTTGATGGCATCATTCAGCTTCTTTTCCTAGTGTGATCACCAGAAATAACCCTGAAAGTTGAACTGCAAGTTATGTTACACATTTTAGTTCAAACATTTAATTGCTTAAAAGGCCGGGGTGAAGAAGCAGATGATGCTGGTGGGGCGTAAAGTATTGTTGATGCAAGGGAAAAGCAATGTGGACGGATGAGGAGAAGATGGAGGTGGCCCCGTTTCTGCGATCATCGATGTTGCTCAGGCACGATAGAGAGGGATTGGGGACAAAATTAGAAAAACCATTCGATTTCCCCTTACGGTTGTTTTGCAACACAGCTTCAACCGTAGACGGTTCTCCTTTGCAATGACGTTATGGTGGCCAAGAAAAGGGCAAATGCACTTCTAATTTTACCACCCATACTTTTCTTTTTGACTAAAGATCTAAAAAAAAGTCATCAAGGTTTTAAGTGACAAAAGTGTAATTAGAATAGACGGTGAAATTAAAGGTAAAGTGCAGCTATATTTTCATCTGGAGGAGGAAATTTAGTAATGGACTATTAAACAAATATTGATCATTATATAGAAAATAACTCAACGTGCGTTCCACGTGCAACGCACGTGCATCACAACTAGTACAACAAAAAGAAGAAAAAAGGAGAGACTAAAAGCATTAAGAGAATTCTTAACGGACATGACGGACGACACAGTTTGTGTCCCAGTAAGCAAGAGCAACGTCACAGCAGCATACGTCGACACAGTCTTCCATGGATTGCCGAAATATTCACGATTTAAGGTGGTCTTCCACCTATTCCAGTTGCCCTTGTAGAATGCATTCAAGTCGTGACAGAGTTGAGAGAAGTAGAAGTTTCTACTGTTAAGTGAAAAGTGTGTAGTAGCGTTGTTAAAGAAAGTTGCTACTCCTAAACTTTGACCAAGCCGGCTCACTATGATCCCCTCTTCAATGAGCAGGTCAACATCCTCAATCGTATCCATCAAGAAATCCATGAAGATAACGTAATCAAGGATGTAGCTGTCGTTCGGGTAGTGACAAACCTCTAGTGCCATCAAGTTTTTAAGTAGTGGCTTTATAGAGTCGTATACATCCAAGCATGGGATTTCCAACACCCCCTTTTCAAGTTTTATATCCAGAAAGCAGTTGCTAGGACAAACCTTAAACTTGAGTCCTGCGTCATGTAGTTGTGTTGCGCTGTTTACATACTTGAATACAGGAATCTCTCTTTGGGATCCTGCGGTCCGTGGTGATTGTGGTTTGGAGAAGGTTCTAATCAAATCAGCAAAATGCAGTACATTGTCACAAGAATCGGGTTGCACCCTCTGCATGTTGTGCCGGCTGAAGAAGGAAATAGCCAACTCGAGCACACGTGGCTTGCTGTTAGTGGTTAGACTTCGATCGTACAGAAACCGAATGATGGCCATGGGAATCTGATTTTCTAGCAATTTGAGGTCGTGCGATAAGCTAGTTATCACAGTTGGATTTGTTGTAAAATCATCATCTGCATCTATAAAATAAGCTTCTCTCTCGCGCAAGAACAACTCAACTATAAACCCACTGTCAACCAGAATCATCTCCACAAATTCATCGGTATCCAGCCCACTGATTTCCTCTGCATAACAGTCGCGGATGTCTTGTTCACATTGCTTCACGAGGTAAAAACAGTCCTGCCACCTCAAGCCAAGCCGAGAGAGAGAATTCTTGAAATATCTCAGTTTGAGGTTTTCCAAGGATTTCAAACCTTCTCTGCCGCGATGAAAAGGTCCTATTGAAACTACTCGAGGGGTATAGGCAGTTTCATCAATATCGCGAGCTGCCTTCGGAACTCGGTAAATACAACATCTACCCGGAGCTTGTGAAGGCTTTAGTTCTCTTAACCTCGTCTCAAATTGATCCCAATAGGAGGGAGGGGGTTGGCTTCGATCTGGAGCAATGTTAAGATCCATTTCAGCATCAAGACCGGATTGGACACCATTTTCTTCCGCCCCATGTGCTGCACTAGCGGAAGCAACGCTTGATGGCATCATTCAGCTTCTTTTCCTAGTGTGATCACCAGAAATAACCCTGAAAGTTGAACTGCAAGTTATGTTACACATTTTAGTTCAAACATTTAATTGCTTAAAAGGCCGGGGTGAAGAAGCAGATGATGCTGGTGGGGCGTAAAGTATTGTTGATGCAAGGGAAAAGCAATGTGGACGGATGAGGAGAAGATGGAGGTGGCCCCGTTTCTGCGATCATCGATGTTGCTCAGGCACGATAGAGAGGGATTGGGGACAAAATTAGAAAAACCATTCGATTTCCCCTTACGGTTGTTTTGCAACACAGCTTCAACCGTAGACGGTTCTCCTTTGCAATGACGTTATGGTGGCCAAGAAAAGGGCAAATGCACTTCTAATTTTACCACCCATACTTTTCTTTTTGACTAAAGATCTAAAAAAAAGTCATCAAGGTTTTAAGTGACAAAAGTGTAATTAGAATAGACGGTGAAATTAAAGGTAAAGTGCAGCTATATTTTCATCTGGAGGAGGAAATTTAGTAATGGACTATTAAACAAATATTGATCATTATATAGAAAATAACTCAACGTGCGTTCCACGTGCAACGCACGTGCATCACAACTAGTACAACAAAAAGAAGAAAAAAGGAGAGACTAAAAGCATTAAGAGAATTCTTAACGGACATGACGGACGACACAGTTTGTGTCCCAGTAAGCAAGAGCAACGTCACAGCAGCATACGTCGACACAGTCTTCCATGGATTGCCGAAATATTCACGATTTAAGGTGGTCTTCCACCTATTCCAGTTGCCCTTGTAGAATGCATTCAAGTCGTGACAGAGTTGAGAGAAGTAGAAGTTTCTACTGTTAAGTGAAAAGTGTGTAGTAGCGTTGTTAAAGAAAGTTGCTACTCCTAAACTTTGACCAAGCCGGCTCACTATGATCCCCTCTTCAATGAGCAGGTCAACATCCTCAATCGTATCCATCAAGAAATCCATGAAGATAACGTAATCAAGGATGTAGCTGTCGTTCGGGTAGTGACAAACCTCTAGTGCCATCAAGTTTTTAAGTAGTGGCTTTATAGAGTCGTATACATCCAAGCATGGGATTTCCAACACCCCCTTTTCAAGTTTTATATCCAGAAAGCAGTTGCTAGGACAAACCTTAAACTTGAGTCCTGCGTCATGTAGTTGTGTTGCGCTGTTTACATACTTGAATACAGGAATCTCTCTTTGGGATCCTGCGGTCCGTGGTGATTGTGGTTTGGAGAAGGTTCTAATCAAATCAGCAAAATGCAGTACATTGTCACAAGAATCGGGTTGCACCCTCTGCATGTTGTGCCGGCTGAAGAAGGAAATAGCCAACTCGAGCACACGTGGCTTGCTGTTAGTGGTTAGACTTCGATCGTACAGAAACCGAATGATGGCCATGGGAATCTGATTTTCTAGCAATTTGAGGTCGTGCGATAAGCTAGTTATCACAGTTGGATTTGTTGTAAAATTATCATCTGCATCTATGGGAAAATCTTCTCTCTCGCGCAAGAACAACTCAACTATAAACCCACTGTCAACCAGAATCATCTCCACAAATTCATCGGTATCCAGCCCACTGATTTCCTCTGCATAACAGTCGCGGATGTCTTGTTCACATTGCTTCACGAGGTAAAAACAGTCCTGCCACCTCAAGCCAAGCCGAGAGAGAGAATTCTTGAAATATCTCAGTTTGAGGTTTTCCAAGGATTTCAAACCTTCTCTGCCGCGATGAAAAGGTCCTATTGAAACTACTCGAGGGGTATAGGCAGTTTCATCAATATCGCGAGCTGCCTTCGGAACTCGGTAAATACAACATCTACCCGGAGCTTGTGAAGGCTTTAGTTCTCTTAACCTCGTCTCAAATTGATCCCAATAGGAGGGAGGGGGTTGGCTTCGATCTGGAGCAATGTTAAGATCCATTTCAGCATCAAGACCGGATTGGACACCATTTTCTTCCGCCCCATGTGCTGCACTAGCGGAAGCAACGCTTGATGGCATCATTCAGCTTCTTTTCCTAGTGTGATCACCAGAAATAACCCTGAAAGTTGAACTGCAAGTTATGTTACACATTTTAGTTCAAACATTTAATTGCTTAAAAGGCCGGGGTGAAGAAGCAGATGATGCTGGTGGGGCGTAAAGTATTGTTGATGCAAGGGAAAAGCAATGTGGACGGATGAGGAGAAGATGGAGGTGGCCCCGTTTCTGCGATCATCGATGTTGCTCAGGCACGATAGAGAGGGATTGGGGACAAAATTAGAAAAACCATTCGATTTCCCCTTACGGTTGTTTTGCAACACAGCTTCAACCGTAGACGGTTCTCCTTTGCAATGACGTTATGGTGGCCAAGAAAAGGGCAAATGCACTTCTAATTTTACCACCCATACTTTTCTTTTTGACTAAAGATCTAAAAAAAAGTCATCAAGGTTTTAAGTGACAAAAGTGTAATTAGAATAGACGGTGAAATTAAAGGTAAAGTGCAGCTATATTTTCATCTGGAGGAGGAAATTTAGTAATGGACTATTAAACAAATATTGATCATTATATAGAAAATAACTCAACGTGCGTTCCACGTGCAACGCACGTGCATCACAACTAGTACAACAAAAAGAAGAAAAAAGGAGAGACTAAAAGCATTAAGAGAATTCTTAACGGACATGACGGACGACACAGTTTGTGTCCCAGTAAGCAAGAGCAACGTCACAGCAGCATACGTCGACACAGTCTTCCATGGATTGCCGAAATATTCACGATTTAAGGTGGTCTTCCACCTATTCCAGTTGCCCTTGTAGAATGCATTCAAGTCGTGACAGAGTTGAGAGAAGTAGAAGTTTCTACTGTTAAGTGAAAAGTGTGTAGTAGCGTTGTTAAAGAAAGTTGCTACTCCTAAACTTTGACCAAGCCAGCTCACTATGATCCCCTCTTCAATCAGCAGGTCAACATCCTCAATCGTATCAATGAATAAATCCATGAAGATAACGTAATCAAGGATGTAGCTATGGTACGGGTAGTGACAGACCTCTAGTGCCATCAAGTTTTTAAGTAGTGGCTTTGTAGCGTCGTATACATTCAAGCATGGGATTTCCAACACCCCATTTTCAAGTTTTATATCCAGAAAGCAGTTGCTAGGAGAAACCTTAAACTTGAGTCCTGCGTCATGTAGTTGTGTTGCGCTGTTTACATATTTGAATACAAGAATCTCTCTTTGGGATCCTGCGGTCCGTGGCGATTGTGGTTTGAAGAAGGTTCTAATCAAATCAGCAAAATGCAGTACCTTGTTACAAGACTCGGGTTGTAGACTCTGCATGTTGTGCTCGCTGAAGAAGGAAATAGCTAACTCGAGCACACATGGCTCTCTGTTAGTGGTTAGAATTGGATCGTACAGAGCCCGAATGATGAACATGGGAATCTGATTTTCCACCAACGTGAGGTCGTGTAATAAGTTACTTCTCACAGTTGGATTTCCTATAAAATTATCATCTGCATCTACAAAATAAGCTTGTCTGTCGCGCAAGAACAACTCAACGATGAACCCACTGTCAACCACAATCATCTCCACAAACTCATCGGTATCCAGCCCACTGATTTCCTCTGCATAACAGTCGCAGACGTCTTGTTCACATTGCTTCACGAGGTAAACACAGTCCTCCCATCTCAAGCCAAGCCGAGAGAGAGAATGCTTGAAGTATCTCAGTTTGAGTTTTTCCATGGATTCCGAACCTTCTCTGCCGCGATGAAAAGGTCCTATTGTAACTACTTGAGGGGTATAGGCTGCTTTATCTTTATCGCGAGCTGCCTTGGGAACTCGGTAGATACAACATTCATCAGGAGCTTGCGAAGGCTTTAGTTCTCTTAACTTCGTTTGAAACCGATCCCAATACGAAGGAGGGGGTTGGTTTCGATCTGGAGCTATATTATGATCCATTTCAGTATCAAGAACGGATTGGACACCATTTTCTTCCGCCCCATATGCTGCACTAGCTGAAGCAATGCTCGATGGCATCATTCAGCTTCTTTTCCTAATGTGATCACCGGAAATAACCCTGAAAGTTGAACTGCAAGTTATGTTGTATACGCATTTTAGTTCAAACATTTAATTGCTTAAAAGGCCGGGGTGAAGAAGCAGATGATGCTGGTGGGGCGTAAAGTATTGTTGATGCAAGGGAAAAGCAATGTGGACGGATGAGGAGAAGATAGAGGTGGCCCCGTTTCTGCTCGCTTCGATGTTGCTCAGGCACGATAGAGAGGATTGGGGACAAAATTAGAAAAACCATTCGATTTCCCCTTACGGTTGTTTTGCAACACAGCTTCAACCGTAGACGGTTCTCCTTTGCAATGACGTTATGGTGGCCAAGAAAAGGGCAAATGCACTTCTAATTTTACCACCCATACTTTTCTTTTTGACTAAAGATCTAAAAAAAAGTCATCAAGGTTTTAAGTGACAAAAGTGTAATTAGAATAGACGGTGAAATTAAAGGTAAAGTGTAGTTATATTTTCTCTCAGAAAAATAACGCCCGTGTAAACGTTTTTTTGTACTTTGTGATATCTTTCTGGGAGGCCATAAATATTGTTCACGTTTGTTTTTATTGGTAAAGTGGTCTAGTGACATAATGACTTCAAAAATAGCCACACAAGAAATTATGTACCAATGTTAGAAGGATCTACAATTATTGGTGCCGTCAACACAAAGTAACAGGGACACGGAGTCAGATGATGATCGCTTACATTTCACTTTGGTTGATACAAATATTGTTAGAACTTAGATAACATTTGGTAGCGTCTTTTAGCAAAACTTTTTGGTCCTTAGCGACAAATTAAACGATATGCAATCCCAGTTCAAAAAATAGCATAACGGGGTTCATAATTGGTTTCAAAAGTGCATTATAGGTTAGTAGATCACTGGATCGGGGGGCTTCACTATTATTTTAGTTTAGGTATCTGAAAGTGCTCATAATTGGTTCAAAAGCAGGCTGTAGCTTTTACTGGTTCACTAGATCTGGTGGGGGCTTGAGTGCAACTTTGAATTTGCCTCGTCAAAGCAACACCCACTTTTCTGGTGCACCAAGTGCATGATTTGTGGCACTCTTAACACTGACGCCGTTGAATCATTCAATAAATAAAAATGTTTCAAAGTGCTTTATAGCTAGCTCAGTGAATGACCGGATCTGTTTGTGGGCTTGCCTAATACTGCATCCAAGTTGGGGTAATTTCCTCTATGTCCCTTAAGTCCCGTGCTTGGCACTAAAGAGGCAAGAGCTAGCTTTTCCGGAACTTTGTGCATCTACGTTAGCGAATACGGATCACATGGGTCTGTACTCATCCGCTTTCGAGCGGTCCTTCCAGAGGGCCTTGTTTATTTATAAGGGGGTACTATCTTCGTTGATGTGCATTTATTGTTGCCTCCTATTCCTGAAGGAGTGATCGGGATTAAGCCGCGTGACGATACCCGCAAAAAAAGAAGGATCTATATATCTTATTTTATTTTATTTGCTTAATGGACCCTGCTCCCTTTGATCTCCATTCAAGTATTACAGAAAGAGATTTAGAGTATCATTCAAGATTAGAAAAGTATTACCCGTACAAAATGCTTGGATCTGTGGCCATCTAGTATGCATGGAAAAAACTGAAGAGAGAAAGAGAGTGAAGTTGAGATGCGAAATGCAGGCAAAGAGGGTAGAGATGAACCTGCAGAGCCGAAACCAGAATCTTCACGGAGGGAGAAAGTTGAGGGACTGTGTCCGTCGTCAACGCCCTTTCTTTCAGCACCAGCTCACCTTTTGCAGAAACCTTACCAGCAGCGCCTGTTCAATGGTAGAGTTGACATCTTATTTTGCTCATAATTCTTGCTTCCAAAAGTTGAATAATTGTCTTGGCGGTATTCACGTACCTTTTGATTGTCAGTAGAGAACATGAAAAATCAGAGAGAATCGAAATGCTAAAGCCTAACAGTCAATCTTTTTAGCCCCCCTGGAATGAAATCTTGGTTCCGCCACTGCCTGGGAATCCCTTTGATCTCATTCAAGTATTAGGGAAAGATTTAGAGTATCATCCAACAAGATTAGAGAAGTATTACCCGTACAAAATGCTTGTATCTGTGGCCATCTAGTATGCATGGAAAAAACTGAAGAAAGAAAGTGAAGTTGAGATACGAAATGCAGACAAAAAGGGTAGAAATGAACCTGCAGAGCCGAAACCTGAATCTTCACGGAGGGAGAAACCGAGAGGGGCTGCGTCAGTCGTCAACGCCCTTTCTTTCAGCACCAGCTGACCTTTTGCAGAAACCTTACCAGCTGTGTGTGTTCACTGGTAGAGTTGACATCTTATTTTGCTCATTACAACCTCCTTGCTTCCAAAAGTTGCATAATTGTCTTGGCGATATTGGCCTTTTATGGTCAGTACATAACATGAAAAATCAGAGAGAATCGAAATGCTAATGCCTCATAGTCAACTCAAATGGATTAAGTTTTGGCTGTGAAAGGAAAATGGCATTACAGCTCATAAGAGTGAGTCAGTAGCAAGAAAGGAGTGCCTAAAAGGCTATCCTCAACTTGTTACAAGGGATACATGTTGACTTGAAAAATTAATGGTAAAAATGTCCACTGGATAGCACATGGTACAGAAAGTACGTGGTTGGCACGACCGAGTCATGCTAGTCATGAACATGAAGAGGCTGTAACCGGGGCTACCCTCTTACTTTTTTTTGGTTGGTAGTCTACCCTCTTACTTTGTCAAACTGCGATTCCTCAAAAAAGAATGAACAAGGACTGGTCCTGGCAGTTTCCTATTTAGGAATTATAGTAGCAAGATTTATATACCAGTTTTAATTAGGTGAACTAATGCGTAATTCTTTAACATAACAATTATTTGCAACGCTGAATTATTATAAAGGAAAAACACTAGCCCATTGAACTAACTAGCTAATGAACTCCCGCAAATCGGCACAGGCTGCGATGCAATTTAACTTTCTTGTCCATCATATATTCTAACATAGTCGATTACGGTTTAAATTTAAAAAATAAACAAAAATTATGAGTTCTACTGAAATAACGCATAAATATAACAATCGATATCGCTCAAGCAAATAAATTTCTTGAACAAATCAGTCCATTGCTAAAGAGATTAGAATCATACTGACGACAACTTTGTAGAATATTGAAAAAGTATCTCATTGTGGTCTATTACTATGCTAGTAGATTATACCCGTCTCGTTTATCAAAAACTATTGTCAAAGTAAAGATGGGCGAAGTTACATTTACACCTTTTTACTAAATTCACACCCAAATTTTGGTTGAATCGATAAAATGCATGAATCTTGAACGAGAATGATGAAATTTATGACATAAATTCACTTAATATTGTAGTTATATGAAATGTCTAAGTAACTTTAATCTCTATTTCATTGATAGGTCATGCGTGCATAATTTGAAAGTGTGTACTGTTTTTTAGCATCCACATATGCCGACATGAACACTGTGAAGGTGCTCATTATGGAGGTTCTTGTACGTTTACACTCCATTCGGTAATCATATTATTTGTTTTATTTTAATTTTTTTAACTTTTGAATAAGAAAACATGTATTGAGTTAGTTATCTAGCGTTTCATAATTAAGAATATAGTGATACTTAATACCATTTTGGAAAAATATGAAGACGCCTCAATGTTGTTTGAATGAAATATTCCAACACATTTGTATGTCAAAAGGAAAGACGTGAATCTACATATATATGCAATTTATATAAGTTTTAGTGGTTATAAATAAGTTTTAAAATAGACAGTTATAGTGTTATATTCCCGTTGGCGCCACATTTGAAATAGTCAATTATAGTGTTATATATAAGTTTTAATGGTAATTCTAATTTGGCTATCGATTTGCAGCACTCATAGGCAAGACTGCTTCCATATTAGTTTTTCATTTCCAAATAGGATGAATTGAGACGGTATTTTGTAAATACGTAAATGTACTCTCAAGACGGGTCTTTCAACCGCCTCCTTGAAAGTCGACGCCTGGATCGCCTTCCTCAGTTGTTGGTACACTAACCGTTCTCCCAGCAGTTAGCTTGCCATACTTAACCATTTTTTCCAGTCATTTGTTTCATAATATTCGGCACGTTGCATAAGCATTTTATCCATATGAAATGGAGACACAAAAAAGAAACCATGAAAGAAATGAGTGACTTGCACAAACTCATCACAATTATCAGCTAACCTCAAGATCCAATAACTTGCAACTCTAATTTAAGCTAAAGAAAGACTACTCTAATCAAATTTACCTTAAACAAAACCATGGCACTTGCTTCTCTCTCTTAATTAGTGATCCCATACAAAGAGTGATAAAATATTTACCTTAAAAAATTAATAAGACTCTCCATATTGAACTGCGGATACCATAGAATCAATCACCAATAATAAATAAGAACAGACCTGGAGCAAGTAGTGTTAGAGGTTTCATTTGTAGGAGATGGAGCTATTAAATTTGAGACTATAACAAAGTAGTGCTCACGCCTTGAAAGTTATACAACATGGCCTTTTAATTTTGGATCAATGCATAACATGGCACCCGTTGAAACATTCTATAAACTTTGTGGCCATCGATCTGAAGTTTATTTTCTAGTCGCAACACATCTCTCAAAGATGTAAAACTAAAAATAAAAAGTTATTGGTATCCCAAGAGGAAGAAAGAAAAAGAAATGATAACGTCAATTGTACGACCTATGGGTATACAGTAGCACTCTAGGATAAGAAAAAACAAAACTAGGCTTTCTCTTAAGAAAATAAGAAAAGGAAAAAGAAATAGTAAAAGCTTAACTATCAATTTGCGAATCAAGTGACTTCGATGAATTATTGTTAGTTAACTTTCCTTATTCATTTTCATTACAAAGAGAAGAAAAAAGAGACAAGTTTGTACGTTCTCGTCCTCTTTTGAGATAATATTTGAAAGGTACTAGTGCTAAAGTAATTACTATACGATTCTTGGGATGATATTACAGCTTTTTGTGTAAAAATAATAATATGATCTCATTGCCATTTGTTCTCTGTCGCTTTGTCGTTTCTTCAATCTATAGCAATAAGTATGACTGCACAAAGATTATTAGACAAAATCAAGAATTATTTTGGAACAGATACACTTCATCTGAAGGAAAGTACTACTCCGTATATAATTAGACATAATAACCTTGTAAGGGGTTTAGCACTATTAAAAAAAATATATATTTTACCTATTTGTTATACAAAAGGAAAAATGAGTTGTATACGTTGTTACCCACATGCAACGCAAATTTCAGCATGAACATATGCTTTTCTATGCATGCAAATTAAAAATTGTTAGTACAAGTGATATGCAACTTAAAGTTATAGTAAACACCCGATGATGCCACCTTATGTCTATAACTTATAACATAATAATTGTTTTTTGTATTAAAAGCAAGACTATTTTCACTTTCTAGTTTGTTGCTCCATCCCGACATTTGTACCACGCAGGGGAGCTAATGTCACTAGAGTGTTTTCATCCACAGAAAATTGGCTAGAAAGCAAATCTCCCCATTAGTAGTGCGCCTTTACAAATGGTGTATTCTCGCCTGTGTAATTCGCCGGACAATTTTTTTAGAAAAAAATTGAGAAGTATCCGTAGGTAAAACTTAGTGCAGTTAATCAAATATTATTTTAGTACAACACATTCAATCTCCATAGAAGGCCATTAGTATGTTGTAATATTGAAGGTAATCAACTACTATAATTATGATTTGAGATGATAAATTATGATGCGGTAGATCTAGGAAATTAGATAGAGTTTACGAAAAGAGGAACTTCACCAAATATGATAGAATAAAATGATGCCATTTTGCAAAATTCAGAGATGACTTTTTCTTTTATTAATTTATACTGATATGGATTTGATAAAGTTCTCCAAAATAAATATAGTTACAAACTATGGGCACGGAAAGTTTATGCACTTTATTTTGACCAAAAAGAAAAAAATAGCTAGATTGACATAAGTATACGGAGAAAACGTTCAAAATTTGTTATTACATGACAAATTTATGTTGGGCTTGTGTAAGTCCGTTTTATAATAATTTACACATTTTACTGGCTTGCCCACAATTAAAAATGCAAAATTATTTTAATTATGAGTGTCATTATACAGGATGATATCTAATAGTTTAAGCGACTTAAATTTGGTCAATGTATTTCTATGCAATAAGTTACAATATACTCAATGCACTTCACTTTAATTCATTTCCTTTTCTTTTAAAAAATGTCTGAAGATACTCTTTTTATAAGATATTGAAAGTGAAATCAATGAAACAACTCTAGAATGAGGGTGAATAGAGTTTTTAAAAATGAATAAAAAAAACTTAAGTTAAATACAATTCTGAATCTCAATCAAATCAAATAACATTTCAATAAATTTTTGTGAAAGCGATAGTGAGGAAAGAGATAATCGAGTTGGCCCTAGCTAGGGTAGGGTTCTTTATTGCCAGATCTTGCACATATGGTTGAATTGAATTAGGTCCATGAACTGTGAAGGTTGCATCATTGACTGATCCAGCAAGGGACCAGACCAGACTAAAAAATTTCCGAAGCAAACTTTGTATGCTCGGGCCGAGTTTATTTTGGCCCGTTTAGGTTCTGAACGAGATTGCACATAATTGTGGGCTTCTGACCTTAATTGTTCTCTGTTGGCCCGACTTGATATATTTGGTCAAATCAAACTTTTTACATCAATATGGGCTAAAGTTTAATGGTCAACCAAGCCCATGTTCTTCTTGTATGTAAACAGACACAGCCTCTTAATTTGTATTCATGCGTCAACTTATATGGCTCATACATTCCATTGCAGTATTTTGCCTAACTTTTCAAATGAGCTTTTAAATGCATGTTTTTTAAGGCTTGTTTGTTTTATGTTCTATTACAAGTAATATATTTTTGCTCAGTCTAGATTGAAGGTTTGTTTGTTTTATTTTCTAGTACAAGTAATATACTTTGGCTCAATCTAGATAAGTTTCTAGATCTGCCACTTAGTACGCAGATGGGGCACCGGTGGTTGACAGAGAAGAGAAGATAAGTGGGGGAAAAAAAAGAAGATATGGATAACATCTAATAAGGGTGCAGAATTAGTCGATTGGGGTGCAAAAATAACGGCACCAAATTCTAAAGCCCTAATTTAGGCAACCTCAGAACACACCATGATTGCAACACGGTTCGGGATTCTTCGTGCTTCAGAATATGAACAAAGATATGGGCTTGATATAGACGGAATCTCACATGATTAACGCCATATGCAATACTGCCACCATTGCATCGCTGCCACCATCGCCAATGCCACCTCTCTACCACATAGCCACCATATGGCCACCACACTAATGCAACCACCATTATGCCAGCACCACAACCTCCACCACACTAGAGCCACCATCATAGCCACGGTGTCCCTTTGGCTACTTCCACCATATTTACATCACCTAGCCACCACAACACATCCCCCACCCCCACCACCAATGCATGGTCACCACAAACACCACCACTTTTATGTTACTGTCAACACCATCTTCATCTCCGCCCTTGGTACAGTTACCACCATGACCACTATGTTGTTGCATGCCATCACCAGTGGCATTGCAACTACCTTGCCGTTGCTATACCACCACCATCAATACAACCACCAACTTTTTCATAGTTAAAAGGTATGCAATTTCAACGCCATGTAAAATATACTAAACGGAAAATTTTCGAAAATTAGTTCTAGAAATTCACGGCATGTATTAATTATTAGGTTATTTAAGTCGACATAATAATTTACTAATTAAACAATTTGTCCCCCTTTTTTTTTTTTACCTTTTTTTATGATTTTCAGTGCAGAAGACTGTAATTTATATACTACTACCACTAGGGGTGGACCTACCTTGTGGCAAGGGGGGGCTGAAGCACCCCTTGAATTCTGAAAAAACAAAATTTTTTTTTGTGGGTTTTCGGGAATCGCACACCCCGTTCCCGAGATCCTGCTCCCCTACTTCCCCGAGACACCGTTCCCCAATCCCCGATACCCCGTTCCCCGAGACCACACTCGTCTCTGTCTTTCTCTCACCGGTGGACAATTAGTACAAACGACTGGCGACTAGATCTAGCCATTGCCGGTGACGCGACCGACTGAACCCACCTTTGTACAAACGACCGATGACTAGATCTAGCCATCGCCAGTGACACGACCTACTGAACCCAACTTGTTGATCTTCGACCGGCGACCAGACCTTGAAGAAACTCTGACCGGCAAGCAGATCTTGAAGAAACGCCGGCGACCAGATTTGCTTGACGCCGTCCGACCACGCGACCAGATCTGCTTGACGCCGTCCGACCACGCGACCAGATCTACTTGACGGAGTGCCTCACCTTTTCCTGCCGGCGACCACGAGTTGCTGCAGTGCCACCTGTTGACGCCGACGACAGAGTGACCGGTGGGCGGTGACGGACGATTGCTGATTTGCTGTTGGGCGCTGCTGCGCTGGGCTGTTGGCCGCTTGACTGCTTGAGTGCTTGTCTGTCATTGTCTGTTGTCTACTTGAATGTTTGACGACGGAGTGCCAGTGTGCCACTGCTTTGGTAATGTTAATTTATGGTTAATGACTTAATGTTAACTTTATTACTGTTATCTGTTGTCTTGATTAATTTTATTGTAAATTATTGTTGACTGATTGACTGATTAATTTTATCACACCATCTTAATTAAATAAATTTATTATTAATTTGTAGCTATCTGTCTGTTGCCGACTAAAATTAGTTACTGTTGCCGACAAGGAATATTGCTAATTGATTATTACTGTTCCAATAATATTAATGGCGCAAATTGAAAAAACAACTATCAAAACTAAAATTAAGATTAACCAAGTAAGATGCAAACTGTAAGACAACCCTCAACCGATACCCCTTCAGTAAGCAAGACATTATAAATTCACAACCTTTTAGCACTTTACCACATCAATAAATTTGACTTATTAGGCAGCAAACCTTATTAAAAACCTATACAAGAAAGAAATTCATAATGGTATGAGAAACAAAAATTAAATATTGTGATTAAAGGTGGAGTTATTTGAGCTTCATTTTTAGCCACCTCGGCTTCAGTATTATCACTATATAATCATTAATGTGATTGATGACAAAAGTAGAGTTCACATGAAAAAATAACTCTAACTAAGCACATTTAGAAGTACTAATTTGGGGAAAAAATAGTAATAATATTGGCAACAAAAGTGAAATATTAAGGCAATTGACATATTTTAATTTCTCATTGTTTCCTCATTTTCTCATTTTTTTTTCTCTCATTGTGACTCTCTGTCTCGGAGGTAATACTTTAATTTTAGTTTAATAAGGAAATTTTAGTTTAATATTGTAATATGTTATATGTTAACATGTTAATTTTAGTTTAATATGCTAATTTTAGTGTAATATGTTAATATAATAATATATTAATATGTACAGTTATATAACTATGTGAATTTGTGTTCAGAACTTGAGATATTGAGATTTTATTCCAATATGCGTGTGTGTTTTTTTTTTCAGAATGGAAAGTTTTTTTTTTCTTCAGAATGCGTATGTGTTAATGGCTCTCGTGAAACTTAATAATACTTTTTGTATGCTTTTTAAGTGCACTTTGTTTTTAATATTATTTTTTTGATAAAATTTTTTGGTGAATTCGATATAATT
Source organism: Escallonia rubra (assembly GCA_033065855.1). NCBI lineage: Eukaryota > Viridiplantae > Streptophyta > Magnoliopsida > Escalloniales > Escalloniaceae > Escallonia > Escallonia rubra. The sequence goes on along the minus strand of JAVXUO010002074.1, from coordinate 45,884 downwards.
TTTGCATCACCTGAAAAAAATTCATGGTTCCGCCCCTGACTACCACCACCACTACTGCTGCTGCTACTGCTGCTACTACTACTAATAATAATAATAATAATAATCAGTTATATTAGAAACATCTATAAAACAAAAATGTTGATTAGTGATGCGAGTCATAAAATGAAAAAAAAGAAGATGTCTACGGTTATTTAGATGAAGTCTTGGTAAAAATTTCATTCAACTGTTAGTAAGTAAATAAGTAAAAAATATATATAATTGTGTTTGATTTCTTGAATGTTTAACTTCTAAAACTCCTGTCCTGATACAAACAAAAAAAAATAGTGCTAACATTACTTTAAAATGAAGTGAAATTATTATTTGGTGGGTAATTATTAAGAGTTAATTACGCGGTTGACCACTGTACTATTAGGCAAATTTCATTTTGACCACTGAACTTTGATTTGTGTCAAAGTGACCACTGGACTCTTCAATTGCTCTCAATTAAGTCACTCTGTTAGGATCCGTCAAATCTAAGTCCGTTAAGTCCTTTAATTTAGGGGCAAATCCGTCACTCAATAATTTTTTTTCTCTCTCTTCCTCCTCCCCCTCTTCTTCTTCTTCTTCTTCTTTCTCCTTTCTTATTCCATGTCTGTGAAATTCCGATGGACTCTTTCTGCACCGCCTCGTTCATCGTCGCCGGTTAGTCGTGGATCACCGGCCAATCCCACGCCAATTGACATGAAGTGACGACCATCGACAAATCGCAAGTTCCCCCTTCGCGTTCATCCATTCTCTTCAAATCTCGAAGAACAGAAGAAACAGGGAGACAGAAACGTTCTGTAATGCCGCAACTTCTGTTTCATCTTCCACACTCGCACCGAGCACCGCTCGTTACTCTTCCCCGACATCCTGCACCATCAATCGCAAGTTCCGCTCAAAGATGTTCAGTCAAAACCAAGGGATTCACGCCGCCGATTCTGTTACCGAAGGCCGTCGCCGGTATAAAGACGCCGCTCAAAGATGTTCGGACATGCTCCTCACCGACAACATCTTGCAGTTCGTCGTGCTCCCCGAGGCCGCTCTCGGCGCCGACTGCTACCTCTCGTCTCGGTTGGTTGGTCAACACCAACGCCGACCAAATAACTAACGACCAGAACACCGGTGCCCAAAGCCACCAGATATGTTACCGATGGGCCACCACACTCCCACCGACAGCCACCACACTCCCACCGTAAAAAGCCACCAGATCTGTCGCCGATGGGTCACCACACTCCCGCCAACAGTCACCCCGCCGTGGCGGAGGAGGAATCCCCATCGATCGGCTCGACCTCCTCAATCTCCGACGACATCTCTCTCACCAAACTCCTTTCGTGCGGTCAAACGTGGTTTGATTTCAGATTTGGGTTGCGATTCAGCATCTCTACTCATAATGCTTTTAGGTCTGCCAACGGGAACCAGAAGGCAATCTTCAGAGGAAATGGAGGTTGCGCCGGAATGAAAAAGAAGAGGAGGAGGAGGAGGAAGAAGAAGAGGAAGAAAAAAAAAGAATAGAAACTGACGGATTTGCCCCTAAATTAAATGATTTAACGGACCTTTTGTTAACTGAACCTAACGGAATGACTTAATTGAACAAATTAAAGAGTCCAGTGGTCACTTTGACACAAATCAAAGTTCGGTGGTCAAAGTGAAATTTGCCTAATAGTACAGTGGTCAACCGCGTAATTAACTCAATTATTAATTATGTATTGCATGCTTTAACTTTTTGAGTACTTTATTCGGTACACTTCAACATTAATGCTATAAATTATCTTGAGTATAAAAGGAAAAATGGAGATTACCAAATTATATGGAAATGTGATTTAACTATAATTTTCTATTTTATATCTTGCCCACAAAATTTTACAAATCTTAATTCAGCCAAATTTTTTTGACAAGAAACAAATTATTAGGTTTTAAATACATATAAAAGTATGACAAGCATAAAATTTTTGTACAATAGTGATTTCGATTATTATGTCTTATCATGTATATATGCGTTATGTCGGTGAAAGTCATTTTATTTATTATTCTTTAATTTAAAATATAATCGACTACGCTATAATATATGATTGATGAGAAAATCAAAATGTCTCTCAATACGACCAAATTACATCTCAATGGTCCATTAGCTAGTATGGACTAAATGCTGAAATATTCGAGGACATCCAAAGGAAATCTGAATATGCAGGATAAAGGTGGAATAAAAGATGGGAAAAGAAAGACGAGATTGGAGTTATGGGGGAAGTAAAAACAAATGGAGCTGAGTTGAAGAAAAAAAATTAGAGGAAACAACCCCGGTGGTCCCTGTACTATACGCGTTTTGCCACATTAGTCCCTAAACAAAATTTTTATCTATTTTAGTCCTTAAACATTACGCCGTTTGCCATATTGGTCCTTTTTTCCATTTCCGTCAAAAAAATGTCCGTTTGTGGACCCCACACGAGGGGCACAAAGGACACTTCCCTCTCTTGGTCATTCCGCTTTCAATTCACTCAGCAGCAGCAGTAGCAGCCGCAGCAGCCGCTCCCTCAGCCATGGCCGCCGAAGAAGAAAATTCCATCCAAGACGAGCTCTCCCTCCTGATCCTGCTTGCTCGTCGACTGGGTCATTAAATCAGCCTAGGAGACCGAATCCTCCAAGCCCGACTACTCTGAGCTCGCCAAGCAGACCACCCAGCTCACCCACCTCCTCCGCTTCACCGTCCACCTCGCCTCATCCACCCAGTCTCTCTACGAGCTCCCCCTCCGCCGCATCGCCTTCGACCTGTCCAAGCACCTGGACTGGGCCCTCGCCCTGGACCGCAAGTGAAAGCACAGAGGCATGCTTCGGCAGGTCCCTTGGCCGCTCTTCCACGATCGCCTCCTTCCCTTCCCTGATCCCGGCCAGGCTGCTCAGCACCGCCATCGCCTTCTATGCCAGCCCGGTCCCCCACTCCTCCACCATCGCCACCAGCGGCCTCACCGCACCGGCGGTCACCGCCCTCTCCTTGTTCACTCTCGCCGAACAAAGCTTGTACAGCGTCGTCAATGAGTCCTTCTTGCCTCTTACCGACCCACTGATCATCAAAGCAACCAACGACGGTATCGCTCCACAGGCCCCGATCGAAGCCTTGTGTTTTTTGAGGGAGGAATTGGATTTTGCTCACCTGAAATGAGGGTTTCTGGCCGGTGACGGGTAGAGGAAGGGAAAGGTCCTTTGTGCCCCTCGTGTGGGGTCCACAAACGGACATTTTTTTATGGAAGTTGAGAAAAGGACCAATATGGCAAACGGCGTAATGTTTAAGAACTAAAATAGATAAAAATTTTGTTTAGGGACTAATGTAACAAAACGCGTATAGTACAGGGACCACCGGGGTTGTTTCCTCAAAAAAATTGAACGAGATTACTTGGTCGCTCACAACCAAGACCAATCAGTATGTCAGTAGGGACAAAGCGAAATGAAAGGTGTTACTACTTAAATCTTGATCGGGACTACAGCTAGGAAATGAGCCTGCAAAATAGAAACACAGCGTGACTACTGGGGATGTTCCAGTGGAGGCGGCTCCGATGCTAAAGTCAGAACGACGCTACTAGGGTAGAATCTGAATAGCAGAAAATGCACTGAGTGCTTGTGTGTGTGAACTTGTCTGTGTACCTGAGGATCTTCCCATTATATAGGCCATTTCTAGACTCCTTTCTTCTTTAGAACTCTTTTCTGACTGATCCTTCTTGTAGAAGAGTCATGTTAGGACTCTTCCTTTAGCACATGAGTCCTTAACGGCTTCTATCACCTCTCTTAAAGTCTATCCCGATACAAATTCTTTAGTCCATTCAGAGTCAACCACGCCACGTGTCATTAGTTGGTTGGGTGGATATATTTAGCTATATCATAATGCCCCCCACTTTTTTAGCCAAAATGCTTGGCTGAGAAAGTGTATTCCGGATGTCTTGAGACACGCATTAAAATTTTCACGAACCTTTTCTCCCTCTTGTAAGCACAAATAATATTTTCTCTGATCTTTTTACTGACCAAAAAGTCCCCAAAGGCCAAAATAACCAATCTTTTGTTGCATAAATAGCATTCTGAAATTATTTGGAATTTTTCTGGTATGTTTCCAAATTTTTCTTTGAATTTTCTGCTTGGACCAAGGCCTGCTCGGGAAGTGCGCTCAAACTTGCTGTCCGGGACTTCCTGTTCGGGAGGCCTGCTCGGACTTGCTGTTCGGGAGGCCTGCTCGGACTTGCTGTTCGGGAAGCCTGCTCGAGAAGTGGGCTCGGACTTGCTGTCCGGGAGGCCTGCTCGGGAAGTGGGCTCGGACTTGCTGTTCGGGAAGCCTGTGCGGACGGCCTCCCTTAGACGCGGGCCTTGTGGCTGAAAGGCCCACTTTTGTTGAAGTCCAAAATCTTGTTTAGAAAATGGAAACGGAGCTTCCAGGCGCGGCCAGAGAGAATCGATCACTTGATCGCGTGCATATAAGGCGCATGGATTACCACTGGACTGGTCGGCTACTTGTTATTTAACCTGAGCACCAAATATATTAAAACATTTACTTGGAAACTTGGAAAGTAACTTCTGTCCAGGAAGCTTGCTCAGACTTGCTATCCGGGAAGCCTGTTCGGGCTTGAAGGGTGGAAAGGCCCATTTTATTCTTCTCTTTTTTTTTCGGTCATGCTGTGCGGGCTTCGCCCTGATGGTGGGAAGGCCCATTGGCTTGCTGCTCGGGAAGCAGGCTCGGACTCAGGGCTTGCTGTGCGGACCTGCTGCGTGGACGGCCCAATTTCTCTGCTTGGACTTGAAGTTATGTTATGGCCTGTTTCCTTGCAAAAAAAACGAAACTTTTCTGAAGCTGCTGGGAGTTTTTGAACTCCTGACCACGCGCACGCAAGAGGCATGGCATTCCGTTGGGCTGGTCGGCCTCTCTTGCTGGTTTTCGAGCAGAAAATGTATTAAACCATCACTTTAAAATTTGAAAGGACCATAATTTCTTGCTCAGACCTCCATTTGAGGTGATTTTTTTTTTATTCCAGGTAGTTTCTTGAGCTCTATCCATAGAAAATCATCTTTTCTTCAAAAGAGTTTAGATGCAAGCTCTACGTAAGAAAACTTCTTTGACTTCTGTATAAGAGCTTTCCTTAATCAAACTCCCTGGAGCTCTACTCGTAGGGTTTGCTTGAAAATGAAAAAAGCCTTGGAGCTCTATGCGTGAATTTGACTCGACTAAGATGCTCGGGAGCTCTGCACGGGTAAGATGCTCAAGTGTCTTGCTCAGACAGGCTGCTCGGGGAACTTATTCGAACACGCTGTGCGGGCGTCCTGTTCGGGTGTACTGTGCACGGGTATGTGCTATAGTCTTAAGCTTTAGGATGTGGAATTCCACAAGGGTGTCTGCTTGGGCATTCTGTTCGGACGACATCGTGCTCGAACGGGTGTCAGAAACTTAAGCTCTTGAGAGCTTTTAAGATGTAGAATTCTACAAAATTATATGCTCAGCCATTCTGTTCGGACAGCATCGTGCTCGGACACTGCAAGGTCATGTTCTTCGGGTGACGAGTTCGGCCATCGTTCTGCCCAGGCAGACACTAAACTTTGAGCCCTTGAGAGCACAAAGGGAATGAAATCAGGTGATCTGATCGGGCGACGCACTCGGGCAGACGCCGTAGCTTGGCCCTTGAGAGCACAAGGGTCATCAGATGAGGTGACCTGCTTGGGCGACGTGCTTGGCTAGCATCATGCTCGTGCAGACACCAGAGACTTAAGCTCTCAAAAGCTTTAAATCTAGAATTTCATCACCATTATTTTTCTAAGCATTTTGATGCCCCCTAGAGGGGTTTGACCTGTGTGTTTTTCACCTCTCCTTGGGAGGGTGCTTATGCAATTGTGTTTTTAAGCTTGTGCTATCCACATCTTGCATTATGTTTTACTTTGGCGCAAACCCTTATCGTCAGCTAAAGGTTGGCAAAGAAGCCTCGCACTCTCGCTCGGCCAGGTTTTGAATTAACAAAACAGGGTGGGGCGACGAACCCCCACAAAGGCTTTGTCATTTCACGGGCTAGAACCAAAGCTAGACCGTTTTAGGTGACACTTGTGTACCACTCTATCACCTAAGTGACTTTTCACTGCCCCCTGGAGGGGTGTGTTTTATGCAACTGCGTTTATGAGCTTGTGCCCTTCACATCTTGCATTGTGTTTTACTTTGGCGCGAACCCTTATCGTCAGCTAAGGGTTGGCAAAGAAGCCTCGCACTCCCGCTCGGCTAGGCTTTGAATTAGCAAAGTATGGTGGGGTGACGAGCTCCCACAAGGACTTTGCCGTTTCACGGGTTAGAACTATAGCCAAACCGTTCTAGATAGGACTTGAGTCCTACCTTATGTGAACTTCTTCTTGGGAAGAGTGTATGAAAAAGGCGTTTAGGCTCTTGGGAGCCAAATTAATCTGCGAAAGGCCATGGACGGGCAGCCTGCTCGGGCAAACTGCTCGGGTGACGTATTCAAGCAATGCGCTCGGGTGCTTTGCTCGGATTGGCCTATATTTAGTAGTTCTTTAGAACTTAGAAACAATAAAAAGAGGTTTACTTGATCACTCTGCTCGGGTGACGTATTCAAGCAATGCGCTCGGGTGCTTTGCTCGGATTGGCCTATATTTAGTAGTTCTTTAGAACTTAGAAACAATAAAAAGAGGTTTACTTGATCACTCTGCTTGGGCAAGAGTTTACAATCATCACAATTATGCTCAGGAAAAGACTTTATTGCTTGGTCAAAATACAGAAAGTGCATTGGGGACTAATGTCATCCCATTTTATTCATCTAACTGTCTGAATACTATTCTAAGAATTTGAAAAAATCCTAAGTCTTACTGCGGACTGGGCAAAGTCTGAGCCTCTTGCCCTTCAAAAAAGGAGTATCTTGGCTTGGGGCAAGGTGCTACTAATAGTAACGTCAAAGGTTCTCTTTTGTGCCATCTCAGAAGTCCTCGATGACAAGGGCTTCTTTATTCTTGTCTCGGCATGATGCCATGTAGCATTGTCGGGCCACTATCTGGTCGCCTTTGACTTCCCCTACTCCATGTTCCGTAGGGAACTTCATCTTTAGATGATACGTGGACACCACTGCCTTTAACTGGTTCAAGGTTGTTCTCCCGAGTATGGCATTGTAAGCTGAAGGGACACGAACAACCACAAAATCTAGCATCAACTTAGCTTGAGCAGGAGGGGTGCCGATGGCGACTGGTAATGCAATGATCCCTTCGACTGCAACAGGGTGGTTTGAGAAGCCGTAGAGGGGTGTATCCATCTTGCGCAGCCGATCAGACGGGATGTTCATTTTCAGGAAACCTTCATAAAAAAGTACCTCGGCTGAACTCCCGTTATCGACTAAAATCCTTTTGACATCAAAATTACCCACTAGGAGTGTGACAACCAACGGGTCATCATGGGGTATTTTTATATCCCCTATGTCATCATCCGAAAAGGAAATTGTGGGCACCAATGCCGTCTTCTGTGTCTTACTTGGGGATTGACTTGTGATGCACACTTCTCTTGCATAGGCTTTGCGACCCCATCCGGAAGAACCTCCTGCTGCAATGCCCCCAGAGATTGTATTGATGGTGCCCGCATTCTCTTGCCTCTCTTCTCTTCCCTTTATAATCGGAGTTGCTTCTTTTCTATCATCTCTACGTGCGATTTACTTCTTCAAGTGTCCACGCTTAATGAGGGCCTCAATTTCACGCTTAAGCAATTCGTAATTATTGGTAGTATGGCCATGATCGTTGTGGAATCGACACCACAGACTCCTATCCCTCTTGCCTGGAGCTGATCTCATTCTGTCTGGTCGATCTAGAATTTCCTTATCTCTTATCTCGTGTAGAATCTGTGATGGTCGGGTGTTCAAGGGCGTCAAGTTCTTCATGTCGAGTGGCTCTCTTGGACGCCGCTCGTCGCGCTTTGAGCGTTTGAAATTCCTTATGCCTCAAAGACTGTCCTCACGGGAACGTCTCCCCTGCTCTTGCTCATTGCCGTTTCGATGCCCCTTGTGCATTTCCAAGTATTCTTCGGCTTGGATATACTTGTTGGCCTTATCTAATAGTGCGCTCATGCTGCCAGGGGGACTTTTGTTGACCGCGAATGCAAATTTGGATGTAGGTCGGAGGCCGCGCAGAAAGGCCGTGTATTTTACTGACTCATCCAAATTGTCGATCTCTAGCGTCGCTGCATTGAACCTCCCTAAATAATGTGACAGGGATTCATTCTTTTCCTGCACCACGTTGAGAAGGCTCGCGGAGTTTTTCCTTCTAGTGCGGCTACTCACAAAATGCTTCTGGAAAATATCAGAGAGTTGAGCAAATGAGTGAATGGACCTTGGCTGCAGGGACTTGAACCACGCATGCGCAACCTTTCTCAAGGTGGTTGGAAAGGCCCGGCACATGACAGCGTCGGAGACTTGGAGGAGTAGCATGTTCGTCTGAAATTGGTAGACGTGCTCTCCGGGGTCCCCATTCCCATCATACAAATCACATTGCGGCATCCGAAAATTCGGAGGGAGTTTTGCTCTCTCAATTGTCTTGGATAGGGGATACCCGAAATCCTCCCTTGGGGGAGTGAATTCTTCTGGGTGGGGATCGGAGATGGTTTTTCGAGAAGTTTTCCCTTGGGAGGGTACTTCTCGTGTATTGCAACGAATCCGTCCTTGGGGACATCGTCTTTTGTTTGCGCGGTGTCGGCCACGTGCTCCTTCATTCGGAATGGGAAACGAGTTTGTGCTGTCTTCTACTGATGTCTTACGACATAAGCATGAGCCACTTCTAGTAACATGTTCTTTGACCTCCTATCTTGGCTGATAACTGGGATCAGCCTCCGAGCTGTATCTCCGACCATAACTTGACCTTGAGGTCAACCTGAGACGAAGGTCACTCGGGTCTAGGTGTGGCTGATTGGTGGAGGTCACAGGGGCAACCACTTCAAGCGTTTTCTGTAGGGTGCTCACCACGCCCTTAAGTTCGTGGATTTCCCTTGTCAGATTCACTTTTGGTGTGTTGAACAACTTCCGGGTCAGGCAGTGACGTAGGTCTCCCCTTTTTAAAAGAGGAGTTGGGGAACAAGTTCTCTTGGAGCTATCACTCGTTGCGGGGTGACTGAAGTCACATTATTCCGGTCGTTACTGGAATATCGGTAATAAGGTGTCAAACGTCGGCCCTCTCGGCGATAGCCACTGGATAGCGCTCGTCGGTTGCGAACTGAGTGACTGATCAAAGGGATGTTGGAAGATGATTGCCTAGCCATGTTCCCTGTCGGTCCCACGGATGGCGCCAAAATGTTACTACTTAAATCTTGATCGGGAACCACATCTAGGAAATGAGCCTGCAAAATAGAAACACAGAATGACCACCGGGGATGTTCCAGTGGAGGCGGTTCCGATGCTAAAGTCAGAACGACGCTACTAGGGTAGGATTCTGAATAGCTGAAAATGCACTGAGGGCTTGTGTATGAACTTGTCTGTGTACCTGAGAATCTTCCCATTATATAGGCCATTTCTAGACTCCTTTCTTCTTTAGAACTCTTTTCTGACTGATCCTTCTTGTAGAAGAGCCATGTTAGGACTCTTCCTTTAGCACATGAGTCGTTAACGGCTTCTATCACCTCTCTTAAAGTCTATCCCGATACAGATTCCTTAGTCCATTCAGAGTCAATCACGCCACGTGTCATTAGTTGGTTGGGTGGATATATTTAGCTATATCAAAAGGTATCAAAGATCAAGCTGCAGTAGCGCAGGTGAAAATAGTAAAGAAAAAGACATGGCCACATGAGCTAAAAATTTACTGCCTTCAAGCGCAAAAGTAAATTGAATTAGCTGAGCTAAAGTAGGTTGCATGAAGGCTTTGGTGGGGCATGTTTAACGACCTGATTAAGAGCAAAATAACAGCCAGATAATGGACTTTCTATTACAAAAAGGTAAAGTTTCGGGTTCAAATCTATTCAGTCCTTGGCCTTTCAATTGTCGGATTTGTTGCAGTGGCGCCTATCTGACTCTTTCTCTTTCAGATTAGAAACAGGAAAGGAACATCACATGCCATTCCATTGTCTATCAGACGGGGAAAGTGGAAACATCACAGGATTCTACATGACTGAGTTCAGTAGCCAAAGTGAAGTATAAGGACGAACGGTATGAAAACATTAAGAATGCTGCCATCTTATTAACCAATCGGGTAGGTGTGAGTGTTTGTGCGTGCATTTCTACGCACAATCTACTGAATAGTGGTACTAGAGGTTGAAACCCGAGCTGGGAAGGAGGGGGACGAGAAAATCACACTTGATGAAAGCGGTAACAGGTTTTGGGCGCAAACTCGAAGCTGAAGGTGCTTCGAGCATCTTTGGTTCTGGGTAGAGATCATGCCTTTTCAGGAGCAGACCCTCTTTGGCTGCTTCTTTTAACTGATTGTTGGATGAGTACAGTTATCTAGTACCTAAGAGCTCTTAACCTCAATTACAACCTCATTTACCGTTTTAGGGCCGACCCAGTCCTAAAACGGTCCGGGCTGGGTCGGCCCTCATGTTAAACAGTGAACTCCCTACCTAGTCCATGGGGTTAAGGGTAAGCCGAAATACTCTGAAAAAAAGCACGGCCTAGGCCTGATCCAAGCCCGAAAGATGGCCTGGCCCTAAAAATCCCGGGTCTGCCCCCCTTTTTGGCCCCATTTGAAAAAGCCTGGGTTTGGCGCGGATCTGGTTCATGGTCAATTCCCTCCAATAGCTATAAGTTCTGAAAATTCCACTTTTACCCCCTCAACAGCTATATAACAACTAGTTTGGGGGGTATTTTCGTCCAATAAGGTTCCAACAACTCTTTTATGTACTTTTACATTTTTACCCTCTCAATAATTATAAACGACTAGTTTTTAGGAGTATTTTAGTCTTTTGTGAACTTTGAAAAATCTATAAATTCACCCCCTCTTCTTCACATTTTTCACACTAATCTTCTCACTCTATCTTATCTAAATTTTGCAAGCTTTCCAACCATTCTCATTTGTTCCTAAGTATTAACTCTCTCCAATTTTCAATTACAAGTATTACTTAATTATTTAGTACTTTTATTCTTTTCATTTAATTACACTTAACAGTATTATTTTTCATTCTTGTCAAACAATTTGTGCATCAAATATGTCAAGATTATTTAGATCACGTAGCCAAAAAATTCCAGCACCACCACAAGCACCAGAATTTCAAGATCCGCCACTAATGGGTATATAAACCCAAAATAACTTTCAGTTTAACCAAAATATTCTAGATTTTGAATATAAACCTTCACATGATACCCAGAATTTTAGTCAAGGATTAAGCTCGGTTGGTGAAACTACTACTAAAGGGCAAAATTTTATCCCGATGAGTGGTCATCATGATGAAAGATCGAGCAACTCTCCCTCTAGTTCAAAAGGAAAAAAAAAAGCTCAATGTTGGAATCGTTTTGACGAGATTACAGTTGACGGCGTTCGAAAAGCTCAATGTAAGTATTGCGAAAAATTATTTTTGTCTAGTAGTGGTCATGGACATTTTAATAGGCATTACCAACATGTACACCTAATCAAGGCGATGTCGATTCTACATAAACGTAATTTTTTTTTATGGTGAGTTATTTATTTATAATTAGCGAGACCAAAGAGACGGTATTGCTGAATTTATTGTTCATGATTATGAACAAATTTTTAATTTTGTTGATAATGATAAGTACTCTAGATTTATAAAAATTTACGTGCAACCTTTATATAAAAAGGTTCATACAAATACATCTAGGTTTGATGCACTTAGACAGTATAATGCTGCTAATTGACGGCTGATTGATGATTTTTATAAACTTGATGGAATAGTTAGTCTTACTTCTGATGTTTGAAAATATTCTTTTACTCAAATTAATTATGCTTGTGTGATGGTCCATTGAATTGATTTTGAGTGGTTATGAACAAGATAATCATCGCTTTTGAACTCTCTCTATCTGCATGATGCTATTAACATTGCTAATATTATAGTCCGAGTTTTAACACGTTTAAAATAAATGACAATATTATAAGTATCAATTTTGATAATGCTTCTAACACTATAGATGTTGTTGAAGTCTTAAAGACGACGAACCTTAGACCTATGCTTGATAGTAAATTATTTCATCTTTCATGTGTTTATCATATAATTAATTTAATTGTTCAAGATGATTTAGTTGCCGCAGGAGATATTCTTTACAAAATAAGGGGTATGGCAGTATATACCCATTGTTCAGGTCCGAGAATACATCAATTTAAAACTTTGTGTGTTCAATATATTTTGCCTCATAAGAGACCAGTTACAGATTTCATGCATATGTGGAACTCCACATATCAAAAAAATTTATATGTTATAGTATACAAAGAAGTGTATATTCAATGCCTACTAATCATGTTCCTACAAGGTTTACCAACTCACGAGGAGTGCCAAATGGTTGCACACCTCGTTGATTGTTTGGTACGTACTATCCCACGCCCCTATCGCTATAGGAGAAATTCTAAAAATTGGTAACATTTTAGTGAAATGGAGATATATAGGACCCTTTTAGGGTATAGTAGAACAGATGGACATTAAGTTTAATAAATATTGGGCAAAATTATCTCTTATTTTTTCTATCGCCACTTGTTTGGATCCTAGGTTAAAGTTGCATAGCGCGGATATCTCAATAGCAGAAATCTAAACAAATGTGCTACGCGGAAGCCACCATAACCAAGCTTACTAAGAAAATAAGTAAGTCATTTGAAGATCTTTATAACTTATATCGAAATTTCGCTTATATGCGTAGGCGAGCTACATGGTCGAGCGGTGAAATATATTATGAGTCATATCTTAAGGGCCTTGAATATCTAGTGGCAAAACAAAGAACATGAGAAGGTATTTCTAGTTCTACAGGTTTGTCTTCTCTTTTCTCTTTTAATGTAGTTAGTTTATATGCAAATACTGATCATAATTTTTCATTATTAATGAATGAGTAGATGAATTTTTTGTTCACTTCTTTTTGGCAACGAAATGCAAAAATTTATGAAATTTTAGCCCAAATCGTCTGGGATGTACTACCAGTGCAAGCTTCCACGGTTGATTCAGAATAGGCATTTTCAGCGAACGGGAGAGTGTTGGATGAATGATGAGTTGTCTTAATCCTGAGTCACTTGAGTTATGTATGTGTTCAAAGATTATCTTGATGCAAAATACCGGGAGCAAGATAAACCACTTGACGATTGGAAGAGAAATCGTTCGAACCAGATAATTAGGTAATTTCCTTTTCTCAAGTTTTTAGAATAAATTATTTCTCAAAATATAGTTTGTATTTTTTCCATGGATTATCTTCAAACAAATTAAATGTATATAAAGTAAACAATGCACATGAAAATGTGGCTATTTACAAGAAAAATATATATTTTTTCTCAATTTTTTGGGAAAATTAATCCTAATATATATATGGTTGCAAGATCTGGCAATAGAGAACACTACCTTCTCTTATAAGGTAAATTAAAATTATGGCAACAATAACTACAAATTTCTAATAATAAATCAAAATACAGAATCACGATGCATGTGTAATTTTGATGAAGGTGAAGCAGACCTTCTCTTATGTTCGGCACTAGTTTTGACAGATAACAGTTCTCTAACTGATAGTTGGATTTTAGACTTTGCATACTCATACCATATGGCCCCGAACAAAAATTGGTTTCATACATATATGTCATTTGATGTCGAGAGTGATCTAATTGGTAACAATGCTAGTTGTAAAGACATTCGAATAGCCACCATAAAAGTTAGGATGTTTGATGGATTATGAGAACTTTAACTGAAGTACGACACATTCTTGAACTAAGAAAGAGCCTAATTTCTATGGGAGCGTTAGATTCGTTGGGTGGTCATTATGGTCTTTATAAAAGGTCAGAAACTAGGTAACTTGTACAAAATGTTTGGTAACATTATTATAGGTGGAGTAGCAGTTACTACTCCTGCAGAATCCCACACTGATAGTGCAACTTTATGGCATTTGAGGCTTGAACACATAAGTGAATGAGGTATGTGCAACATTAGTGCAACATCTATTGGAAAAGGATAGATGCATGAGGTTATATGCAAATTTCCCGAAGAGTTTTTGGGCTGAGGCAGTTAACACTGCTTGTTATGTCATCAATAGATCTCCTACAGTAGCACTCGATGGAAATGTACCTGAAGAGGTTTGGACAGGTATTGACTTTTCTTTGTTAAGAATTTTCGGTTTTCCCACCTATGTCCATGTGCAGTATGAGGAGCTCTCAAAATTGGATGCAAAATGAAGGAAGTGCATGTTCCTTGGTTATGAAACTGGTGTTAATGGTTACCGGTTGTGGGATCCAGTTGCTAAGAAGAGGATTGTTAGTTGCGATGTTGTCTTTGACATATCCTCAATGATGATCAAGCAAAATGCCGAGAAGACTGAACTGGTTCAAAATTGTGGTTAGGCTAAGGAGATCAAAATAGATGACAACGGATCACAAAAAGTTGATCAACAGTCCGTGGAAGACCCAACGCAGCACCAGAACGAGCAACAAGGTATAGCCAAAGGCAGAGAGAAACGGGCTAGAAAGGATCCTAACTGGTATGGTCACGAGGATATGGTTTCTTTTGCATTAGTGGCAGGCAGTGGAAATCTATCTTATTATAAAGAAGCAGTTCAAGATCAAGACAGAGAAAAATGGATGTCAGCAGTGTCTGAAGAAATAGAATCACTGTAGAAAAATACTACTTGAGAGTTGGTAGAACTGCCTAGGAAAGCAAAAACTATTGAGTGCAAAGTGGGTATTCAGAAAGAAAGAAGCAGTTTCAGAAAAAGAAGGTGAAAAGTTTAAAGTACGATTAGAGGCAAAGGGATACTCTCTGAAAGAAGGTATTGATTACAATGAGATTTTCTCACAAGTTGTAAAGCATACCTCTATTCGAGTTATTTTGTCTATTGTGGCTATGTTTGACTTGGAACGGGAACAATTAGACGTCAAAACTGCTTTTCTCCGTTGAGATTTGGAATAACTGATTTACATGCAGCAGCTTGAAGGGTTCATAGGACCTGGCAAAGAGAACTATGGTTGCAAGTTTGAGA
Source organism: Escallonia rubra (assembly GCA_033065855.1). Taxonomy (NCBI): domain Eukaryota; kingdom Viridiplantae; phylum Streptophyta; class Magnoliopsida; order Escalloniales; family Escalloniaceae; genus Escallonia; species Escallonia rubra. The sequence continues at coordinate 30,771 of JAVXUO010002074.1, read as the reverse complement.
AAATCGTTTTACAGTCTAAAGCAATCTCCTCAACAATGGTACAAGCGCTTTGACTCATTTATTGTAGCACACGGATATACTTGTAGTGAGTATGATTGTTGTTGTGTTTATTGGAAAGCACTTGTCGATGGTTCACATATATATATTTTTTTTGACATTATATGTTGATGACATGTTAATTGTTGCAAAGAGTAAATAAAAATTTGCTCAACTAAAGGCTTAGTTGAGTGCTGAATTTGAGATGAAGGATCTTGGAGCTGCTAAGAAGATCCTCGGTATGGAGATCTCTAGGGATCGACAGTCCAATAAGCTGTGGATAACTCAAAAGAAGTATATTTAGCATGCTTGAGTCTAAACCAGTGAGCACACACCGTTGGCTGCCCATTTTAATTTATCTACAGAGCTAAGTCCTAGTACATAAGATGAGGTGGAGCTCATGTCAAAAGTTCCTTATGCAAATACAGTTGGATGTCTTATGTATGTTATGATTTGTATGAGGCCTCAAGCCGTTAGTGTTGTTAGCAGGTACCTGGCAAATCCAGGTAAAGAACATTGGAATGCTATGAAGTGGGTTTTTCGATGATTAGTAGGCACAGTTGATTCCAGTATCATGTTAGACCAAAACGGTACTTCAGATGAGGTTGGTGGTTTTGTTGATTCAGACTATGCAGGGGATCTTGATTTAGGAAGGTCCATGACTGTTATGTGTTCACATTTTATGGAGGACTCATTTGTTCGAGGTTGATTTTACAGTCTACATCAACATTATATACAATAGAAGTAGAGTACATGGTAGTGACAAAGGCATCATAAGAAGCTTGTGGTTGAAAGGTTTGGTTGAATAGCTTAGTTTTAAGCAAGGTGCATCCTTCTGCATTCCAATAGTCAGACCGCAGTTCACTTGGCAAAGAACCAGGTTTATCATGCAAGAACTAAACACATTGATGTATGATATCATCGGATCAGGAAAGTGGAAAATTTCTGGAAAAATAAAATTGTCCAAGATCCACACCAACGAGAATGCAGCCGATATGCTAACAAAACCAGTGATAATAAGAAAGTTCAAGCATTGCTCGGACTTGATCAATCTTCTATGTTGCTAAGATTGACTGATCATCCCAAGAGGGGGGGGGGGCATCGTTGCTGATGTCAGTATGAAGGTTACCATCTCTGGTGATCTTTACATGGTGTGACAAAAAGTCATGTGTTGATATTTAACAAACATATACATTATCAAAAAGTAAATATTCATTTGTTGAATTGTTGTTTACATTAGATTGTCAATTCAATCCTAAATACAATTCACAATTTCTTTGTGTTGTATATCATTCCAAAAGTGAAAAAGAAAAACCCTTTTTCCAAACATAAGACTTAGTATAATTGCCAACAGTGTCTTAGTTCATTGATTTTTTCAAAAATTTTAGCAATAAATTGATTAAAAATAAAATAAAAATTAGAACTCAATCAACAATCTACAAAGTAAAGATAAAGAAATGAAAAAATAAAACTTTTGTAACTTTATGCAATTCCATCTCTCTATGACAATCTATTTGACTCTGAGAATAATAATCACTCTATAAATGTTTAGCCTTAATCATTTGCAAAGTTTTTGAACTATGACATCTTTTTTTATTGGTATATTCAAATAATTATTAATAGTACCATGTATGCGTACTTTCAAATTGATTGTTCTAGAAAAATCTTCAAAAATACTGTTGGCACTGAAATTTTGACGAAGGGACTTGTTAAAACAAAGCCCAAATTTTGGTTTCTTCAAAATAGGTCTGCTCTCAAAAGTCTATGGATGAAGTCAGTTTCCATGCGGAAGACTTGGAGACTCGGCAAAAGCAAAGGAAAAAAGAGAGAGAGAGAGAGAGAAAAGAAGAAAGGAGGAAAAAAGAGAGAGAAAAAAAAAGAGAGGGAAGAATGGCATGATGAATTAAGATTCATGAAAAGTTTCTTGTCTAACTTTTTCTTTACTTCATGTAAAATTTCAAGTACTTTTCATGATGTATTAAGATTCATGAAAAAAATGAAAGTTTCGTATATCTTTTTGTTTGTTATTTATGTTTCTTTTATCGGATGTTGTCGTAAACGTAATTTACAGTTGATTTTTTAGCCATCTAAGAATATGAATCAACTTTACAAAATAGTAAACATCGTTATATATATACAATAGAATTTAGTGATACAAGTTTCGACGCTAATCAATAACGCAAATAATCTGTCATCAAATGCATAATTATGGATGGTCAAAAAAGCGTCAAACATAATAAAACAAACCAATTAAAAAATATATATTGCTACTCTAATGTTATATTATTATCTCTTTTTTAGGGTTAATTCTGTATTTTAGAAGGCTGGTTTGAAATAGCTTTGCATGCTTCTATTTCTGTTCCAAAGGTTTATTTTCCTGACATGTTTTTTAGTAGGTCATTTAAGTGTAGGCAATAATTACTAAATAAGGTGTTTGTTCTTTTTTTACTTTCTTTTATACTTTTTTATTTTCAAAGTAGAGAAATGTGATTGAGCTCTAATTTGATTTTTGTAACGAGCTCTATTAGAGATATATATCTCTAATAGAAAAATGTTGGTGGATGGAGTGTGCCACAGGTGGAAAATTAAAAAGATGTCTCACACTTATATGTATCGAGTATTGTTAAAACGTTTAATTAATATGTAAGTGAATGAAAATATGATTTCTTGAAATTTTTACTGGTTCAGCCATCCTTTTCCTAATTAAAAAAAAAACAATCAGTACTTTAAACCCCGTAACATAAAGCAACATTCTTATTTGGTATGAAATAATTGATTATTTATTGCACACTTCACTTTGTCAGTACTTTCTTTTTTGACTTTCAAATCTTAATTTGAAGTGCACTTAAACGGTAATTTTATATGTCATTTCGAGTAAAGAAAATAAAATTTGCCATCACAAAAGTATCTGTAGTGTCATTTAAGCATAATTTTGTGATTCATGTCTTGCCCACTTAATTTCACAGATCTTATACAAAATCAAAGACAAATTCATAAGAAACAAATATTAATTATTTTGGTTTCTTTATACATGTTTTAAGTATGATAAACTAGACCTAAATAGAGTTTCGATCCATTTCGCATATCTCTTATTCAAACACATAGCTCTGTAATATTCCTTCTGACCCTAATTTATTAATCATATTTTCTTTTTGAACTGTCCCAAAAAAATTGATCATTTTTCAAATTAAGAATTATTCCGTATGTGTTTTTTCATGTTTATCCTTCTTTTATTTTTTTTTTCTTTTCTGTTTCTCTCTTCATATCTAATCCTCCACCAATCTATTTTTCTCTATTCACAGTTTCTTTCCCGCCTCTTTCTCTTTCTCTTTCTTGGGATAGAATGAAAAACTCATAAAATATGACTCATATGCTAAATAAACGTGCAAGTCAAACACGATCAATTAATTAGAGACGGAAGAAATAATTACCAAAAAAATAATTGTACAGTAATTCTTCTAATATTATTTTATTGTAATCATATGGTAATTCACAAAGATAATATACGTGAAATCTTGGAACAATTTCAGTATTATACTTTTATTGAATTTCTCTTTATTATGACATTGCTTATATGAGAAATGCATGATTGTGATTTATATTAAATTTAATTATTCGTTTAACGCAAGTAGAAATGAAGCATAGTCCAAAGCCATCGATATAACACTTAAATACACAATCTTAAGCCTCCGAAAATATAAAGACACTTTTATATAACTGAACCGGGCCTCACCCTGGTTATGGAACAAGCAATAAATAATAAGTGAAGTAAAAAACTCAGTAAAACTCAATGATACCTTCTTTGTATACACATCGTTGCTTCTTTACGATCGAAAACCTAACTTGATATAAATCGACTAAGAAGATATAAATTTACTAATATAAATTTTATAAAGACTTTATACTAAATATAAAAATATCGTAAAAGGTCAATACTATACTGGATGGGTCCTTATTTCAAGATTAGTTAATTTCTTTATTAGCAAGTGTTATATATTGTGGAAAGTAATTTTAAACATTTTAAAACTCTATCAAACCAATATATTAGTCTATTACGACTTAATTTCGAAATTTACATCTCTGAAAAGCATTCTCTAATACGAAGATAAAATCCATAGATCAAATGATATAATAACTTATGAGATTTTGAACATGTTATTCATAAGGACCCTATGAATTATATTTCTCAAAGCTTTCCGTAATATGAACCATACATACAAAATTAATAGATCCAAAAAACATGAACAGACTAATGAGATTTAGAACCAAAAAAAATTTGATCTAACAATAGATATAAATTTGGAAAGGGTCCTTGTTTAGCATATATTTTTCTATGAATTTTTATTATAAGTAATTAAAGTTTAAGCAGCATTCTCAATTCCATCTTAGAAATATGCCAACATATCATGACTTTATTTTAATTTTGTACTCTAAAAAAATACTCTCTTACATGAAAAAAAATATATGATATCTAGAAAATTGCATATAAGATCTAAGAAGATACTAGTTATGTTGTAATTATGGTCTCCCCAATTTCGATTGAAGATCTTAATATATTTGCAGATAAATTTACTATACTAATTACATAATATGCTACATTTTGTTTAAATATTATTCAACAATTTGCTTAATACGAGGTTTTATGTCACCCTATTAAGTCATGTTGGTCAAAGTTTTGATAGTTAAATATGCACTTGATCACTGTTTATCACACAAATTTCACTTTGGTTCTTAGACTTTGATCGGTGTCAAAGTGACCATCTCTGATTGGGTTACTCTATTAGTTTAAGGCCGTTAACAGCCCATGTGCGAGGTACGTGAAGCTTAAGTAAGAGGAAAATGTTTCAAATTAAAAAGGAAAACAAGATTATACTTTGTTTTTTTCTAATTTTCGGTCTTACTTTTCTTCGATTAACTCCAATAATATATTCTTCATCTTCTCTCACAATCGCCAATCTACCCACGTCCACCACCAGCTCACACCCAGCCACCACAACCTCAACCAAGCCTCACCGCGCCACCCAACTTGCTATCCACCACCACAACCACGACTAAGCCGTAACCGTCATCCAAGCCTCGCCGTCGCCACCCACCACAACCAAGCCTCTCTAGCCATCACCATCGCAACCAAGCCGCCGCACCACCTATTACCACCACCACACCTTTATTTGAGCCCCAACCAAATTAATGACAATATGTTATTCAATCAATCGTGTTTGTTTGTGTTTGATTGTGGACCAATTAATCAGTGTCTCTGTGTTTTTTTTCTTATGTTAGGGCATCAGTAGGTGGCTCGATTGTGATCAGATGTTGATGGATTGATCGTAATGATGGGTGGATGGTGGCTGAGTGGTGATTGGAGGATGATGGCGTGGTGGTGATGGCGGAGATGGCGAGGGCTTGGACGGGTGGCTCAGTTGTGATTGTATGATGTGTGGTGGTGATGGGTGAAGAGGAAGTGCGTGGTGGCTCGGTTATGGTATGGCGTGATTGTGATGGGCGGCAATTGGTGAGGGCTTGGGTGGATGCTTTGTGCAGTAGTGATTGTATGATTATGGCATGGTGGTGTTGATGAGTGGTGAGTAATGAGAATTGGGGTGGTAGTAGTAGGCCAGTGGTTCTGAAACGATGGTGGCGGCAGTAATGATAGCATGGGGTGGTGATAGTGCTGGGCTATGGTGGTGGCTTGAGCTGCTTTCAGAAATAAAAAGAGAAAAATTGGAAAACTTCAGAAAAATTACTAGATGAAGGGGTTTTTGGCGAGACAATGATGAAGGTGTGGTGGCGGTGATGGGTGATAGAAAAAGAAAGTGGGGGGAAAAATAAAAGGAGAGGGATAAAGAGAAAAGAGATTGACGAAATTGCAAATATTGAACAAACTATCGAGTTCAATAGTCACTTTGACACAAAATTAAAAGTAAAATTTATTTATAGTACAGCGACCAATAGCGTATTGAACTCAACTTTTAAAACCTTATCTAATTGCCTAATGCAATAAACATATTGATCTTACTATTTTCTCTACATACTTTAATTACTGAATTCTATTCACTTTTTCCTTAATTAATTGGTTGGGTTGGTTAATATTCATAAATCATATGCAATAAGAGAAAATAAACGCTTAAGTTTTCTTTAGCAAAATTAAACTAACATTTAGTTCATATTATAGGCAAGCCATTGAAATTCGCAAATTATTTTCAAAAGATACTTACAGAAACATAATAAAAATGTCTCATGCAATAGTAAATTGCTCTCGATAATTATTTGCATACTTTTATCAGTAGATTCTACTTGTTTTCTCTTTTACATACTTTTTTGTTCCTCTATACAGTTAATAAATTTGAAATAACTATATGCACAAGGACGTTACTTATCGTATTTCACCATAAGGGTTGATTTAAGGAAGTTCACCCCCTTAAAAAAGCAAACGTCACTATCTTTGATGAAATAAGAATGAAAATGTAGATTGCGAACTAGATTTTATTATGTAATTCAAACCTTCTAACTTAGATGACTATTAATAAGACTCCCTCGTGTTTGACATGAGTTTCCTAGTTAGTAGCCGATGAGTTACTTATTTTGAGATATCTGTTAAATCCAAAACTATTGAGGATTTTGCATACTCTTTGATGCACTCTTTGGTCATTTTTTCCCATTAAAACTGTTTTCGGCACTTTTTTCAAACACTTTACAACTTTTCAGCAAATGTTTTCATAACTTTTGCCAAACGAAAATTGGTTCTACTTAAAGTTGTTGGAAATTGTTTCTGTTTTACTCTAAAAACTATATATGAGAATTAATCTCAAACATGCTCTTTATGCATTTAATTATTGATTTAACTGGTTGTCTTTATCCTAATTTGACTTACCACTAAATCTATCTCTAGAATTCACACAGTGAGTCAGAAAGAAACATTCAATGATGATTGCCATTGGGTAGTAGCAACTCCCGTTCATAGACATCAAACCTCATTACACGTGTACCAAATAACAATTACGAGAAGATTCTTATAACTTAGACATTTAATTTTATCACACCGTCACTAAATGAATGCTCATAATCGTAGACATCAAACCTCATCACATGCTCATGATCCCTAATTATAGTTGCGGAAGGCATTCATAACTGGTTTGACTTCGGGAGCTTATGCTTGAAAATTGGATAATAGGTATAACATTAGTTGGAAAAACACAAGAGAAGTTATTTATTGTCAAAAGCGTACCTTCTTAGAACCCTCTTCTCTTCTTGAGACAAGCTGAAACCCCTCTTTACGTCTCCGTGAGTTGAAGGCAACGAGATCGCAGATTCTTAAGTAGCTGTTTAGGCATCATTCATCGATCCACACTTGCCGGAATAAGTTGCAATATATAATGGAGAAGAAGGGCCAATTTGAGAGTATTTTATGTATGCACATGTCTTTGTTAAGACTGGCACGAATACTAAAAATGAAAGACCTGTGGTGTTGAAACTTTGCATGGGTCACTCTGCAGGATTTAGATCTCCTTGCTATAAGGAGTGATGTCCCCCTTGTTGAGACTTACAGGGGATCCAAATCCCACTCTGCATCTCGGTGGTTTCTTGCAAGTTTTGCTATCAAATGGTCAAACTTTGCTAAATTATAAAAAAAAAAAAAAAAAACCTATTGGCAATTTAAATGGACTGAATGACAAGACAAAATCATTATTCATTTATAAATGTATTGGTATCTGTGAGTTGAAGGCTAAAAGGGAAAATATGTTAGATTGTAAATAATAAAATAAGTAAGATCAGTAATGTCCTAACTAAAGTGAATAATTTTTGACTAAGTGGAACACTTTTTTACTATTTCTTCTAAAGTCATGTGTTAGTGGTTGTTTTAACTTCTCACTTCTCCTAATTTTTCTCTGTATTTGCTTATATATATATATATATATATTGGTCAAAAGCCAATGAATTTCATTTCACTTGAAAACTTGAAATAGCCTATACATCCACATTGACACAATATGAGGTTATACAAAATGCTGCCCACCTATATCTACCGGTGTATATTTACATCATACTTATATCTTTAGTTATTTACAAGAATGGTTTTACTGATTCCCCATGCTTCACACATCCTTTTGTTTCTATCATTTGCTGTGACTTTCTTCCAACTGCTCACCCTGTATTTGATCAATTGGTTGATTACATGAAAACAACCCTGAGGATGGGATTGCACTTGAGAACACATTCTCGAGTTCATCTCTTGCCACAGGGCATAGACCATTATAGCAACCATTAATTTGCAAAGCTTAGCCTTAAAGCTTTTTTCCCCTTAAATTCTCAGCTGCAAATTGTATGACTTGATTCCATGATTCCAAGGGTATCTTCATATCCATCTTTTCCAGCACCATTTTCCATATTTCTTGTCCATTTGGACACTTGATGAACAAGTGATCTACATTTTCCTATAATATATTTTTGACCATGATACTAGTACGTGAAACCACAAACTATTAAGATAACGATGAACTCAAATTCATAGTATACATATCTTTGATATTCCAACCAGTGGGGCCTATCTTACAATGATCAATACCTTAGCTACTGGGTAGCATGTGTTATGAATGTTGAGAACATTATCTATGATACTGTCATGAAGTTCTACGTTCTCGTTTTAGAAGATGAGATTCCCTTAAGTTAATTCATTGTGACTTACGAAACTTGGACAAGTATTTTAGTAAGGTATATTAATAAAAGTTTGATTCAATTTGTTAAATCAATAGATTATCAGGGTTATGAAGTAGATACGTAAGGATTATATATAAATGTTTCACAGCTATAGTGAATAAATTTTGAGACATTTAGTAAAGAAAAAATGAGCAGATAATTAGTAATAAGAGCTTAAATAATATTTCTTAAGCTAGATTGCAATTACAGTTATTCAATAAACGTAATTGTCATTAGTAGATTGTGGATAAGGTTATGAGATAAGCTTGTGATTGTATGATTCTATAATAGCTAGTAGAGGAAACCTTTTTAGGATTTCCCTTAATTGTTACCAAATTCAAAAGAGTAGGATTAGTCCAAGTATTATAGATACTAAGCTAATTACTTTTTTTTAATAACCAAGAACACAGTTTTCTTTTTTTTATTTTTTTTTATTTTTTTGCTCTCATCCTTTAGAATAAGTTTGGTAACAGCTAAGTTTTTGAGTTATCCTACAAGGCAAAGTCATAGCAGGGACGATATCAAGAGAAGCTCAGTTCATGATGGCCGAAATCATGCTAAATCAGACAACAGTTGATTGGCTTTCTTTCGGTCTTGTTTTATAGCATGTTCATGTAATGCCATAAAGAAGATCGTGTAGCAATAATTGTTTGTTAATTTTTTTAGAAAAATCTTTACTTCTTCAAAAATTTCAAACACATTATTGGTCATTAGAATTCCTGATCTTATATGGTCAAGAATAGCTGATTCTTAGTCAGCCGGTCTCGTTGACCATTGTAGGATCCTTTTTATTAGTACTTTTTACTTTGTCACATCCATCCGCAGTCAAGAAGACGTCCACATTGAAGTACAAAATGTGTCATCAAAGCATCCTATTGTGCCTCACCGCCTGCTATCATTCACACGCACAAAATAATGGCTCAAATGGTACCTATTAGAGATGTCAAAGGGCCGCGCTAGGACCGGCCCAGCCCGAGCCTAACGGGCCTCCAACGAAAACGGGCCGGGGCCGGGCCATAAATTTGGGATATATGGGCCCAGTCCAAGCCCTGGCCCTAGGCCCAATATTTAGGGTCGGGCCCGGGCCCAAAATTAGGCCCAAATCTGGCCCTTTTTCCTGGCAGGTCCCACTTATTTTCAAAATTTATTTTCCCTCCCCTTTTCCCCCCAACGATCATATTCCTCAATAATTCCGAAAATTTCACTCTTAAAAGGAATTAGGGTGTCATTAAGATTACGAAATTTAAAAGAATTCATTTTGATGTCCTTAATAATTAACACATGTGGGCTTCAAATAAAGGAATAACTGCTTTTTTCATTGTAAATTACCATAAAAAATTTCAATGGTATAACACCACCACCATCTTTTGTTTCGACACACACAATATAGAAAGGCAAGACTTCTTGTGATTTAACACCTCTTTCATGTTATCAACTATTTATTTAGAATGCTGACAAGTGACATGTGAAGAATTTTTTTGAAAGATGACACAAAATACAAATCTTAAATGGTAATAATTACCTATAAAGACATGTTTAGTTTGCATATATTAGACTTTATTAAAAAATAGTTAAAATAAATTATAAAGCTCAAACTTGATATTACAAAAATATCATATTACTTACTTTATCTTTGCACATGTTTGGTTTTAACAAAAAAAACTTTAGTTAAAAATTAAATTTAAGTTTGATATGATGATAATATTTTGTTAACTTATTATGTCATACGCATAACTAACTTATATTGTGTACGTGTCTAGGACAATTTAACGTTGCTACTACTTGCTTGCATACACATAAAGTAAAAAGTTTGTACATATGACTTCAACAGATGTTTATTGCAAAAGAAAAAAAAAATGAAAGAAAAGAGAGAAAAAGATGTTACTGTATTAAAAAAGGAAAGAAATGCCAAATACCGTGCAAGCATTTACGAAAATTTAAAGAGCTACTGTATTAAGCAATTTGATAGATGTAATCGTCATTTTCTATTTACCAAACTTCCAAAAAATGCTACTTATAAATTATAATTGTAGTAGGCTAAAAAAAGCTTGTCAATATTACACCAAATTAACATGTATCAATCTCAACCTTAATTTGATGTATTCTTGTTGCCCATCCACGCAGGTAAATAACAAATAGTTGGGAACTAAAAAAAAAATTTTTGGGCCCGGCCCTGACTATTGGGCCTAGGGCCAGGGCTTGGACTGGGTCCATATATCCCAGATTTCAGGCCCCGCCCCGACCCTTTTTCATTAGAGGCCCGTTGGGCTCGGGCTGGCCCGGCCCATTGACATCTCTAGTTCAAGCCCAGGTCCGAAGCCCCTTTTTTCTTGGGCCGCCACTGTTCACTGGAGGGTCAGGCTGGGCCGCTGGCCACCCGACCCTTTTGACATCTATATTCCTATGCAACTAAATGAGACCATTATACAGCCTGCTATAACTCTTTCGCGGATCCCCCACGTTAAAACAACGTGTGTTCGTAGATTCCTTGAACTAACATAAAAACAACATTTTTTGTCCCATGACTACATGAGACAGTGAGACATCAGGTTCACGCATATTAAAACTTTTGGCTTATACAAGGTTGAAACTGAATGGCCCATTGGCCATTAATTTCTCTGTGATTAGACGGAAATATATCCTGCTGATATGCACCATTGCACCTACATCTAGATGCTATGTCAAAGAGTTGAACTTCTTGCACTGTGGTTACAAGTCATGGAACAGCAAGAGTCCATAAATAACAGGTAATGCGCGCAGGTAACAGAAACTGCCCTTTTGATACGTGCTTCCCAAAATGTTTGTGTACAAACTCAAGGCATGCATCAACCTTACAATTTAGTTGCAACTGCTCTTAAGCTTTGCCCCAGTATTTACATTTCTTTACAGCTACTCGATAGCCCAGATAACTAGTGAAAAGTGAGTCTCAACAGAAGACAAGATTGTGATGCTGGAAGCAGAAAGTTCTATAGATGAAACGGGACAGCAACTTTGAAGCCGCAAAGCTTGGCACTGCCCTGATTACCAATGCACTTAAACTGTGACCTCAAGTGCATTTAGACCTCACACTGTTAACTAAAGCAATTCACCAAAATGGACTGTTATTTGGCTATGAGATGTTTGCCTACTTCAGGATCAATTTAACCAGGAGATGAACCATACAGAAAAGAAAAACAAATACGAGGAGAACCAGAGAAAAGGAGACACCAGCCGTACCAAGATCATTTTTAACGGATATGACAGAACATACGGTTTGTGCCCCAGCAAGCAAGAGTAACGTCACAGCAGCGTACGTCGAAACGGTTTTCCACGGATTGCCAAAGTATTCACGGTTTAAGGTGGTCTTCCACCTGTTCCAGTTGACCTTGTAGAATTCATTCAGGTCATGGCAAACTTGAGCAAAATAGAAGTTGGCATTGTCGTAAGAAATTTGCGTAGTAGCATTGTTAAACAAAGTTGTTACTCCTGCACTTTGACCAAGCCAGTTCACTATGATCCCTTGTTCAACCAGCAAGTCAACATCCTCAACAGTGTCGATCAGGAAATTCATCATGAAAACGTAGTCAATGATGTAGCTGTCGTTCGGGTAATGACAAACCTCTAGTGCCATCAAGTTTCGAAGGAGCAGCTTTGTAGTGTCATATATACCGAAAGTCGGGATTTCTAGCACCCCGTTTTCAAACTTTACATCCAGTAAGCAGTTGCTAGGCTTAACCTTAAACTTGAGTCCGACGTTACTCAGCCGGGTTGCGCTGTTTACGAAACTAAATGCAGGAAGATTTCTTTGGGGACTTGTGTCCGGCGGCGGAGCTGGTATGAAGAAGGTTCTAATCAAATCAGCAAAATGCAGTACACCATCTAAAGAATCAAGAGGTAGACCCTGCTTGTTATGGTCTTCAAAGAAATACAAAGCTAACTCAAGCACAGATGAGTTGGACGTAGAGGTTAGTACCCCATCGTATAGATCCTTGAGAACAAACAAGGGAATCTGATTTTCTAGCAATATGAGGTCGTGGGCTACGCAAGTGCTCACAGTCGGAGTCTTTAGAAATTCATCGTCTGCATCTCTACGAGAGCGTTCTCTATCCCGCAAGAGCAATTCAATGATGAAGCCACTGTCAACTAAAATCATCTCCACAAACTCATCGGCATTCAAACCAGTGATTTCCTCTGCATAACAATCCCGAATATCTTGTTCACATTGCTTCACGCGGTCAACAAAGCCTTGCAACTCCAAATCAAACCTAGAAAGAAAGTACTTGAAATATCTCAGTTTGAGTGCTTCCATGGATTTCAGAGTTTCTCTGCCACGATGAAAAGGGCCTACTGAAACTACTTGAGGGGTATAGGCTCCTTCATCTGTATCACGAACTACCTTAGGAACTTGGTAGATGCAACATTTATTGCAAGCTCCGGAAGGCTTAAGTTCTCCAAACGTCTTCTTAAACCGATCCCAGTAAGAGGGAAGGGGTTGATTTTCTGGAGCAATGTTCCCAGCTCTTTCATTATCAAGACCTACTTCGACATCAATTTCTTCCGTCCCATGTACTGGACCAGGTGACATAATTCAGCTTCTTTTTCCTAGTGTGATCACAAGAAATAGACCACAATGTATGTATGAGGTAATACTCTTCTAAAGGAAAATTTGTTTACAGAGAGTTGAACCTCAAGTTATGTTACACATTTAGTTCAAGCATGAAACTTAGGATCGAGGCGTTTTGACGGAATAATTCTGAAATATCCATGCTAGGATCCGTTTGATTCCAGCCAAAAGGCCACTTTTCATGCTACATGTCGCCCTTCTTAAGTTAGCGGTGATATCTGCTACCATTAAAATGAACACCAAAACACCACTTCAAAATTCTTGAACATTGTCTTAAGGAAAGCGTTTAAAAAACGTGTCTTTGTTCATGAACTTGTCCAAAGGATACAATTAAGTCAATCTAAAGATTGTATCTGTCTCCACAGTGTGCGTAGTGTTGAAGACGGAACCAGATATCTCTTCTATTTTCAAGTCTTTTAAAAAGTGGGAATCACTATTACAGTGCATAGAAGATGACTAGAATTTGTATGCAAGTATATGTATCGAAGTAGAAGTAGAATGCAAAAAAGAGAAATACAAAATTTTCACTGTGTAAAAATGGCTGAATCTGCAGCCATTTTGTAGACCCACTCGTGGCCCTTTATGGGAGTCACGCCCCTTCAGCCAAACCTATTCATTTCTTTTGGGCCGCTAGATTGACAGACCCTTGATCCAATAGTCCAAACGTGGCAATTGTTCATTACCAGAGTCCGTTGACCGTTGGATAAGATGGACGGATCATTTCGTATACGGACATGTCTGTTCGATCCCACACATTCATGATCAACATATAAGATTGAATCTAAAGAAATTAACGCCCCCAACAGCGACCATGTGTACGTGCAACAATAGGATCATTACTGATCGGACGTGTCCGCTCGAAGCCACCCATACGTGATCAATCTATCAATCTACCAAATTGAATGTGAAAAAATAACGCACCCAATCGCGACGATATGTACGTTCAAAGTCGCCATCAAAAGCGCCACATCACGTCTCACAGTTCACTCCCATGCTCACACGCATGTGGGATCGTGGCTAGTACGGTTTTGCACACCATATTATAAGTGTATGACCAATTAAAACGTTACAACTTGGAAAAGGGATTCAGCGACACTTGCGATGAAATAATGAGGGCTTGGTGAAAAGTAACTCAAAGCTCATGCACGGTTTTGCATAATTAGCCTTTTTTTATAGGGAAGTACGGACGCTATTTTTTTTTTTTTTTCCTTACAGGCAATTAACAAGGAAACTGGAGACATACCGAATTAGCAACAATCACCAAAGTCCATATAGAACACAGAATAGGGACTCTATAGCACACAGAGTCCATAATATTTGATATACATCAACTATTGCAGACTCTGGAGCAAAACATATTTTATTTACAAAGATACCCAACATATGCAACACACATTATTGCTTTCTAATATATATATATATATATATGGGGGAGTTGATCCATTACCCGCGCGATCTTACCGTCCATCTGGCCCGATGGGCGGGCCAAAATTTCGTCGTCCGCTACATAACGTAGCGGACGGTACTTTTGACAATAATATCGTACGCTACAGGACAACGAAAAAAAAATGCAAAAAATAGATCTGGACCGTCCACATCTCGTGCGTGGACGGCCAGATCACGTGGGCAACTTAGCGGAAGTTGCCCGCGTGAGTAATGGATCAGTTCAAACATAGACCGGGAAGCAACTGATGGTTGGTTCACTTGTATTTGATGCAGATTTTTCTAGAAACGAGATGCTTAGAAGTTGGAACTTATTTTTTTGTGGACGAAACAATGATCAGATGTGAGCACTGAAACAGAATGACAACAACGTTAAGCTACAGGGAAGCTTAGTTTGGGATCAGTGGTAGGAATACTTGCATGATTTGAACAAAATGATGCTTTTGCAGTGGAAAAGATTGAACGGAGTTGTTCAATCTCTACT
Source organism: Escallonia rubra (assembly GCA_033065855.1). Lineage (NCBI taxonomy): Eukaryota > Viridiplantae > Streptophyta > Magnoliopsida > Escalloniales > Escalloniaceae > Escallonia > Escallonia rubra. The sequence goes on along the minus strand of JAVXUO010002074.1, from coordinate 15,514 downwards.
CTATTTGTACATGAACAAGTTAATTGTAATTCTAAAGAAACTGGTTTGAGAATTAATTCTTTTTAAAGAAATTTTTTTTGCTCCTATTCGAACTGTAGGGAGATACCTACAACTATCATATATGACAATTCATTGTCGATAAATGTTTTTAATGATTTTCATCGAGGGACACTAAAAAAATCTCATTAAGAATTGCCGTCGAAAGTGTTGTCAGAAAAGTCACTAAAAGTATTTAGCGACCATTGGGGTTACTAATACCTTCCTACAACCAAGAAAATAATGGTTTACATAGTACTTTGTAGCTTTGCGGATGACTGTGATCTATTCGGGGCTACGCTGACATTTTAGATTATGTTGCTAAAGAAGGCAAGAGCCTAGTTTCTGCAGTACATCGTGCATGACTTGTGGTACTCTACAGTCTACCAGCAATTGATGTATTGAGTGCAAGCTCTGTAGATCTATTGCATCCTTAAAGGAAGAAAGATGAAATGCAGCAAGTTGGCATAGACGAGAAAGATATTGGACGAACCTGCAAGCTGGAAACCTGAAATTTCAAAGCCTTGTGATCCTGGTTTTTGTTCCTTCTTCTTCCATGCCAGGACTCCAACAATGAGTTTCACTCTCTAAGCTTACCTTTCTTTGAGATACCTTACCCAGTGGGTGCTCATTGTTAAACTTTACACTTTGTTTTCCTTGTACAAATATGCAAAAAGGATGGGTTATATGCTTTTGGCTTTGGGGAAAGTAGGGAATGACTCCTCTATTTTACACGTTGTGCAATTTGTCCCCCTCCACTTCAAATTTAAGTACTAAACTCCCCCATAGTTACAGAAAATAGGCATCTTAAACGGATCCGTTATGAATAGCGTGAAATGACCAAAATACTATTATTTCTTTATTAACTAATGACCCCATGTACTATACACGGTGTGCAATTTTTCCCCCTCAACTTCAAAATTAACCACTAAACCCCCTTACATTTACAGAAATTGGACACCTTAGATGGAAACCGTTAAATTTAAATTACAATTTTGCTCATGACCCACCCCCCTTCCTTCCCCCCCACACCCGTCATACCAGTCCCCCACCACATTCTGCGCTACCAGATTCACCTCAAATAAGGGATTGTCGTAATCTGCACCTCCTCCTCTGGTCAACCCCGCTACAATTGGTGATTCACTGAGCACAACCACTGGTCTTTTTCTCCGACCACCAGGGAGTTATAAAAAAAAAAGGAACCACGATTGCCGTTAGGATTTGCAACTAATTTGCAAATTAAGCTTTTGAAATCTTAAAATTAGGAGGATTTGAAACCCTGATTTAAAAATTAGGGTTTCAAAACCCTAATTTTCAAATTAGGGTTTCTCTTCTCCTTCTCCAGATCTGATCTCGTCGCCGGCAGCCCAAGCGTCCTCCTCACCCCACGCCGCCGACAGCCTCTCTCAGCCCACCATCCGGCAGACTCGTCCAACCCCACCACGCCGGCAAGCCCCTTGGCAAACCCACCCCACCACGCCGGCAAGCCCTTTGGCAAACCCACACCGCCGATACGCCGCCGGCAAGCCCCTTGGCAAACCCACGTCGTTGAGACACCGCCGGCAGTCATTTCTCTCTCTAAATCCCATTTCAATTCAATTCAAATTTTCATCAATGCCGTGTTAATTAATGGATCACCTCGACGGGGTGCGTTGTTACCTCCATCACTGTTGACTAACTTTGCGGCGACGGGGAAGGGAAGGGGGAGGGCGGTCGCGGAGACGGGGAATGGGAAGGGCGGTCGTTGCGACGGGGAAGGGGAAGAGGGAGGGTGGTGCGGCGACAGGGAAGGGGGAGGCAGACGGGGAGACGAAGGGGTGTGGTGGTCGGGGGAGTTTGAAAGACAGAATTGGGTTGGGGGGATAGGGGGGGTTGGGTGGCAGGGGGGTGGTTAGAATTAGGGTTTTTCTTTTTCTAAAAAGAGACAATAGGCAAAAACGTCGTTTACAAAAAAAAATCGTTAGTCAACGCACGTGTTAACCACGCGCTGTTATATTTAACGGTTTCCGTCTAAGGTGCCCATTTTCTGTAACTGTGAGGGGGTTTAGTGCTTAAATTTGAAGTTGAGAGGGGCAAATCGCACAACGTGTAAAGTAGAAGGGGTCATTCCCTACTTTCCCCTTTGGCTTTTGGGGATTGAACCTTACTTTACTCTATGGATGGATACTTGACATTCAAGTGATACGGGTCATATTTGTCATCAATAAACCAACTTGCAACACACTCTCTCTCTCTCTCTCTCTCTAGAGTTAACAAAATGACGTTACTGATGTTCACTTTTCTTTTTTTTCTTTTTGTGGATCTGACTAAAAGATTTCAACACACATATGTGAATAACAAAATTGAGAAACAAAGGGTATTACCTTCTTTTTTTTGTCATTTAGAAATGTGAGACCCCTCAAATAAACAAGAAAATAGGCCAACAAAAAATATGCCAATTATTTTATGCTTGAACAGGAGAGACACATATGAAGTACTCTCCCTCCCTCTCATGTTCAGTGGCGAAGGCCGAAGGGAAGGGTGGAGCACAACAGGCACATGCCCACCTCCATACTTTGAAAAAACGGTTTAGTAATACGAACGATATATTTGTGGCTTTGTTACTTTCGTATCGTTTTGACAATTTTATAATTTTTGAGAGCTTTTTTAAAACCATTGACCCAATATACAAAAACAACTCCTACCATATACCATGAAGGAAATTTATGACTGCAAAAGTTATTATTTTTTATGCTAGACACGTATTGGTATTTATATTCTTTCTAGGAATATTTTATTAATTTTCAATTATAAAAGTAGAGTGCAAGTGATCAAAGATAGAGTATTGTTGTCATTTTTCCCTAGAAACCAGAGATGTCAAGGCCGGCCCAGCCTAGGCCCAACGGGCCAACCGACAAAACGGGTTGGGGCCGGGCTCAGTGGGTGGGGAACTAGGCTGGGCCAAAAGAGATTAATATCTAGGCCCAATCCAAGCTCAGGTCCTAAGCCCAATATTTAGGACCCGGCTCGGACCTTAAATAAATAATTATTTTTTCAAACATTCTTCTTATTCGTTTTTTTACTTTGTGGAGGAATTAAATTCAAGATAAATTGTTCATAGGCCCTCCTCCTTTTATCCAGGCTGGGATCGGCTACTTGTAAATCACACACACACACATATATATATATATATATATATATATATATATATATATATATATATATAATGCTCGTAAATAGTCATATTCTCATCTGCATTGTTTACTTTAAATACATTTAATTTGTTTAAAAATAATCAACGGCGAAAATGAAAACTATATTTTGTGAAAAAAATTATTCTAAAAACTTGAGAAAAAGAAAATAAAAGAAAAATCTCTAATCAACCGGAAGTGCGTTTTGACGTTTGAATCGCTGCTCTTTCTATCATCAATCGGTTTATTTTGCTCGCGGTATTTCGTATCAAGATAATCCTTCCAACATACACATAACTCAGCTGACTCGGGGTTAAGACGATTCTTCCTGTCATCCAACACCTTCCCGCTCGCTGAAAATGCTGACTCTGAAACAACCGTGGAGGCTTGCACAAATAATACATCCCGGGCAATTTGGGATAAAGTTTTGTGCATTTTTTATTTTGTTTCTAAAAAATTAACATGTTCTTCCATTGATAAAAAAAATAATGATTACTATTAGTATACAAACCAATTTCATTAAAAAAGGAAAAAATAGACAAACCTGCAGAATTAGAAGTACATTCCCCTGATAGTTGACTTGTTACTAGATATTCAAAGCTCTTTATTTTTTTTGATAGAAATATCATAAGAATTATGATACAGGTTGTACAGATTCTCAAATGTCTTGCTCACTTTCGTTGTAAGTTTAGATGTATCCGCATCCATGTAGTCTCTTGTATCGAGACGTTCACGCCATGCAACTTTAACCTAAGATCCAAACAAGTGGCTACAACAAAAATAATATACAGTTTCTTTCAATATTTATTAAACTTTTTGTCCATATCTTATACTATTTTCTAAAAGGGTCCTACATGTCTCAATTTCGTTAATATTGTAGCTATTTTCACAAGTTGCACATTAAAGTTCCGGGTGACCATTATAAGTCCTGCGTAACTCTTGCTGCCAATCTTACACAGGCTTACAAATCAAGTTACCAGCTAGTGTTCACTGCCATGGATTCCTTCAACTTGCATTCATATACCAGTACGCAGCAATTTCAGTCCATTGAATACATAAACAGCATTTACCATTATCGACCACCCGCCCACTCAAAGTGCATCTGGGAAAAATATCAGGTTCCAAAACCATACAACTTTCGCCATACAATCTGAGGACGTCCCAAGCAAGTTCAAAGTGAACAGCTCATTTGGCTGTGGTTTCTAAAGATTATATCGTACTGATCTGAACATATATATGGGGAAGTCATGGGGAACCCTCGGATGGCAATAAAATTGGATTGTTGACAAATAGTTAAAATTCTATAGGCATTGTGATAGCCGGTAAGGTAGAAGTAACTATTTTATTAGTACGTGCTTCCCAATATGTTTGTATACATACTCAAGGCGTGTATCGACCTTACCTGTTGATCTCAACTATGCATAAACAGTGTAGCCATATATACATCCACCGAATGGTGACTCCAAAGCCGGATAATAAGTTAGAAGGGGAGTCTCAGCGGAAGGCATGGTTGTAGTCATGAAACCGGAAATTTTTGTAGATGAAGTGGGACAGCCACTTTGAAGCCGCAAATGACAATACTGCTGCAATTACCAGAGTATTCCTAGTGACGGCTGATATGATACCTTGCTTGGATACAGCAACAATCGCAATTGACGCAATGGAGATGATCTGCAGAGCAACCTCAAGTGCATTCAGACCTTTATATGCAACACTGCAACTGCGGCAGTTTACCACATGAGACCAGTATCTGAGATCCATGAAAAGGCCTTTATCAACAATCAGCGTGGTAAGAAAGCTTCTATAATCATATCATATATGCTTAAAAGTGCATTTTAGCAAAAACAAGAGAACAATTGCATGTACTCCCACGAGCTATCTGGCTCACATGTGCGTCTAAAGTTCTTTCCTTCAGGATTAAGTCCATTTAGGCGGACACAGTAAATAAGCAGAAGGGCTACGATTAACTAATCTAACCTCCAGAGGACCACAATTATGTGTGCATTACAATTTCGTTTTTTAGATTTTAGGTCTCATGATTAGCAGGGCCATGTATCTCATCTTGTCATTCAATAACAAAGGGTAGTTTGGTGTTCTGTCATCTTATTTTTCTTTGTCTTTGACTACAACTTCTGTGCAATTAAAAATCAGGTTTCCTGCTAGTAATACAATGAACTAATAAACACGTATCAGTTATTTCTCTAGTTGATAACCCAAAGTGCATCAGGCAATGCCAAGTTTATCATCAGCATGTACACATGGGGTGAAGTAGCTGGAATTTCAGTTCTTATGCTACATTTGCAAATTCTCCGTCATCAACACAGCCAAAGAAAATACTACGGAACCTCCCCAAACGGAGATATAGCCCTAGTCACTCAAGAAAAAGAAAAAGCGGGAAACAGTTATAACTGTCCATAGAACTTCAGGATATGACTAACTGAACCTTTTCACTAAAAGTTGCACATAGTTACCTATCCATCAGCTGCTCTTTCGGAGGGGTGGGGGGAAGGGCTCCGGTGAACTTGGTTCCCCAATCGGTTTGACCTCCTGCATACTTCTTTAACCACTTTCTGAATGCAATTACAAGGGCATCTGATTTTGTCGGCACAAAGCAAGCTTTCTGCCAGTTGGAAACACCAGCGTCCATTATCTTCCGCTCCTATTCAGAAAATCACGAGTTAGGAAATACTAACAACAACCAGGCGATGTGTTGCAATATTTACATGAGCTACCTAGGATAGAAACGTATCTTCTGATATTTGACAAAATTTAAGGGGCATAAGCACTACCTCTACATGGAGAAGATATAAATCTGAATCAAGAATTAGGTTCTGTCCCACATGAAACATCCATCGTGGAACAATTCGATCGATCCAAACAGCAAAGTTTCTTGGAAAGGAATAGATCAATCTGCTATTACCCGGACTAACTGGAATACAGATAAAAATCAATAGGAGTTTTCTTTGCGGAGTAACTGATGACGAATCCTGACCAATCGAAATGATAGATGAGTTAAAGAGCAACAACACACACAAGTAAATCCGAAGTTCAAAGCTAAACAGATAACAAAATGGGTTGATATCATCGACTAATTTGACTTGAAATGATAATCAATTAGTTACCTCTGTGGTTCCTGTTGATGATGCAGCTGATCCATTACTGGAGCTTCCCATAGGAGAGCCATAAAATATACAAGGAGCAATAAAGTTATAAGCTCCAGGTTCCTGCTTCGCAGTGAAACCATTGACGTCTAATTTCTCTATACTAATTTCAAGTGGTCTTCCCCCTTCTCTATCGGCCTTCGCTGTGTTGTAACTGTTGTTAGCCAGGTGATCATGTATAAATAGAGAAATTTTGAACGCCATTTTCAAAAGTAATGCTTTGATAGAAGTTCTTATCTTTTTTTGGGTGTTTGACCACCCATTATTCCATAATGCGCATAGGGAACATGAGCAGGGTCCATCAAATTTTCAGCCAGAACCTCGTATCTGAAAATGATACACTCCATCAATCCTTAAAGAACTAAGAATCAATTCATTCATTAATGACATTTCCAGATTTCATTTATAATATAAAATTAACAGCTGCTATTACCTACTGTTTTCGGCTAATAAATGTGATATAGATCAAAGAGTCTACTTTTGGGTTAAATGGTGCCTGTTTTAAGGAAGCTGTTCCATTAAGGTTTTAGATTTGCAAAGGTAAAAGAAAGGGACAGTCTGGTGTTTGAATTAGTTAAGGAATATGGACTACATGCTGAATTTTTCAAGGACATCCAATGGGAACCTGTAATATGCATGATAAGGGTGGAATAAAAGATGGAAAAAGAAAGACCAGATTTGTGTTATGGTTGAAATGAAAACAAATGGAGATGAGTTAAAGAAAAAAATTGAAGTAGATTATTTGGTCACCTCACACACAACCAAGACCAATCACTATGTTGGTAAGTACGAAGTGACATGAAAGCTATCAAAAATAAAGCTGCAGTAACCCAGATGAAAATAGTAAAGGAAAAGACATGGCACATGAGCTCAAAAAAAAACTGCCTTAAACCGCGGAAGTAAATTGAAGGAGCTGAGCCAAAGCAGTTTGCATCAAGGCTTTGTTGAGGTATGTTGAACGACCTTATTAAGAGCAAAAAACCAGCCTAATAACTGGAGAGAGAGAGAGAGAGATAACTTTCTCGTATTTTGCCTTCAACATCTTTGACGCCATAGGGACAAACAGGAGGCAATCTCCAATGACGTTTCGGGGTTCTATGAGAACCACCAATGTATCAATATTGGGAGGATATTCAATGCAAATACCCTTGAGATGTGCTAGGAGTATTAAAATGAGTATCCAGGTTTCTTTATAATCCTTTTTCTTTTTATGGATTTGCTATAACAAAAAGGTAAAGTTTCGGGGTTCAAATCTATTTAGTCCTTGGCCTTTCAATTGTGGCATTTGTGGAACTGGCGCCTATCTCACTCTTTTTCTTTCAGATTTGGAAAAAGAAAGGAACATCACATGCCATTTCATAGGCTATCTGATGGGACAAGGTGAAAACACACGGGATTTCACATGACTGACTTCAGTAACCAACGTGAAGTCGAAATACGAACCATATCAAAACATAAAGAATGCAACCATCTTCTTCAACATTCGGGGGTGTGTTTTTGTCTGTGTGAATTATTATGCATAAACTGTTGAATAGTGGTGCTAGAGGTGAAAACCGAGCTGGGAAGGAGTAGGATGAGAAATTCACACTTGATGAAAGCGGTACCAGGTTTGTTGGCAAGCTTGAAGCTGAAGGTCCTTCGGGCATCTGTGGTTCTGCGGTAGAGGTCATGCCTTCTCAGGAGCAGACCCTCTTTGGCTAGCTCTTTTAATTGACTGTTGGATGAGAACAATTTTCTAATACCTAAGAGCTCCTAACCTCATTTACCACTTTGTGCATGAGCATAAACTAGGGACAAGATCAGATTGCAGGCCATCAATAAAGTTTCCCCGTTTTATTTCTCTAATATCTCATCAGAGGGCAATCTAACCCTCCCCAGGCCCCACAATGGAGGAAGTGGCGGAGCCAGAAAACTTGATTAGAGGGGTCATTCAGGAACTCATTAGTGAGTTAGCATTTATCTGTTGAAGCAACAAATTTTGTGACAAATGAAATTTGGACACGTGTAAAAGGTTGTCTATTTTCTCATTGCTTTTGTATTAAAAGGTTGATCCTGCTAACATCAGTTTTTATTGTTTTCCAGATGTTTAGGTGGAAGCATATGCCAAAATAACACACTAATAATGCGGTCCGCCACTGAATGGAGGAAACCTCTTCATTGGAATCCCCTTAAAATTGGCCAGCATAAAGATGCAAAAATTATAAACCACAGCTCAATGCTGTGTTTACTTGCTATTGTGCTCCGACAGATGGTGTGTTGGGGGCACTTAATTCTCCATTGTCTACACCCAGGTTGATTTTGGGCTCTGAATCAGGAGCCTTTTTCTGTTTTTCTCTCCATTTCTGTCCAACAGAATAAGTAAAACGCCATCGCTTCGTCTATGGACCTATAGCTTACAACTGATGACCTATAAGTACTTACTAATGCTTTTTCTCAAAGAGGTGGTGGGGGGCAGTGTTTGCTTCTGTAAGCATATATACAGACATTTATATGCGATTTTTCCATTTTGCACTTCTGAGGGTACATGACTGTTACAACTTACATGATTGGCCAAATGGTCACATGAGTCTCATGCGATATTTTGCCCATCTGCGATTGCAATGAATCCAGACGCGAGGCTTGGCTTTGTTCAAATAGAACTCAACCCATGAGTTTAAGGTGCATAATTGAGTTTGTCTTTTATGGTGACAGTTCATTAATCTTCTATAGCCGCCTTCTTGTTGATCGGTTGAGGATTCTTACAGCCAAAAAGTGGAGACAATAGAAGCTGGGAACGAAACTCTAGGCATCACAGGTAGATTTTAAGATGCATTACACAAAAGAAAAGAGCTTTAGTTGCTTAACATGCTTTCTATAGTTATATATAAGAGTTCCATGTATATAAGGACTTCGACTGTGGATTCAATTAAGAAGCGCTTTATGTTCGTGGTAGGCCCGTTAATATACACACCAAATAATCTTAATTCCAAGATTCATCTATGCTCTAAGTTTGTTCTTCCTTAAGCTTCTACTAGGAAACAGTTTTCCTCCTATTTACTTCCTTTTAAAGTACTATTCCTGCTCCCAAATCAACGAAAAAATTCACATGCGATATATGGTATGTATTATGTTGTCGTACACTGCAGAAACTTCGAAGGTTTTACTGCTAGATTGGAAATCTGTTAGAATTTAGTTTCACTTAGCAAAAATTTTGCACAAAATTTCTGTCACATATAACAAGATATGGTAAAGATTATAGTTGCATACCCATAAGGTATATCTCTGTTTCCCATCAACCTAGAATATGATGGGTCATCCAGTTCTGGGATGCAGGGAGGCTTTTTCTTCGTAAGGATATCTTTGTATTGAGGATCAGAGTTTGGCCAAAACCAAACAATATCATTTTGCACTGTACTGGGATAAGCAGCTACACATGCTTTCTTGTTTGTGTGAATCTGCAAATTTACGGGAAAAAGTCACCGAAATTGCATCATCTGAGAGTGTACTTAACATAAGAATGTACAAGTCTGAAGGAACGAGTAGATAAAACTTGTGTTCAATTCTGGAGATGAGATATATAGAATTGCTTCAAGTCTATTTGAAAATCGTACGGGAAGCTGAAATACAAGACTAGTACCCCTAGCAATCCACAGCTTGAACCATATAAAATTGTTAGAAGTACGGTGCTTCTGCTTTCTAGAATGCTAAGAGATTACCACGGGAGAGTGTACTTAACATAAGAATGTACAAGTCTGAAGGAATGAGTTATAAAACTTGTGTTCAATTCTGGAGATGAGATATATTGAATTGCTTCAAGTCTAATTGAAAATCGTACGGGGAGCTGAAATACGAGAGTAGTACCCCTAGCAATCCGCAGCTTAAACCATATAAAATTGTTAGAAGTATGGTGCTTCTGCATTCTAGAATGCTAAGAGATTACCACGGGAAAAAGTATTTAGTTTACCATCCAGATATCCCGCAAAACTTAATTCTTGATCATATTCTCAAAGAAAATAAACCAAGAGAAAAAAAGGTAGGTGGAATAGATAGTCAACAATACAATAGAACTACCACTGACGTAGCAAGTTTTGGAAGCACAAGTATAAATCTTGTCCATCGAAAAATGTGAGAAGAAGAAAAAGGATCCTTCAACTTTGAAAGAGAAAAAAAGTTGTAACTGACAGTTACATGGTGAAGTCCCACTAGAGTACCTCAATCATATCGTGCCTAGAATTGTTATTAACATATTCTTACTGATCCATGTATCAAGTGTATGAAAGTTCGTAGCAATCTTGGTACGGGGCATGAGTTAATCATGATTGCTAAATATTGCTCAAGCAAGACACTGGATTAAGGATTGTGAAATAACTGATCCGATATATCATCCATCGGTACATGTCAGATCTTCCCTTGAAAAATTTTACCGGAACAAGCTCTGACTTTGCCCGAAGTTAACTGATTACGTGCATTATTGCCCATGTCTTTTCGAGCATAGCCGAAGCTCATAGAAACTTTGAGGATACAACATAGTTCTCAACCTGCCTAGGGTCCCCTTGTAGTCAAACTTTCTCTTGTGGGTGGATGAAACACTTTGATGGATTGGATTGGGTATTAGCAACGTGTCTGCTTTATAGAGAGGTCTCATTGACCTGCTCAGATATAATCAGTTTGCTTTAAGGAAATGGACCAACATAACATATATCATGCTTTCTTCAAGGTGCACCAAAAGAGTAAACATGAAAAAAATATTTTGACAAGAAGTGTGAGGACCACATATATAATTAGAGAGCACAGGTTTAGGGAATCCGACCTGAAAATAACAGTTGTATTGAAGTTATTTGTCAATCAACAAGCAAATTATCATAGTATGCCCCATCACTCCATGATGATAGACAAGCAAATCATCCTAGTATGCCCCACCAATCCCCGACTATTTCGTGCATATGACTATCATGTTATTCCCCCCTTCAATTCCGACTCTTGCTCCAATAATCCTCGGTAACTATGAGGTAATTCATCGTTCTTAACTAAAATCTGCTATTGTTGTTCATGTTAATGCTTCCACGTTTCTGTCATTCGCAGTTCCTTGGAAAAGTACAGTGATCCCCTCCTGTGACGTAGTATGATGAAGCACCAACATCTCTCTCTTACCATTATTGTATAGTTTTCTTCTGTATCCGAAGGGCCTAACTATTGATAGTCAGGCAACATTAGCTTGACCTTGCATTATTGCTAACTAGCTCAAATCTAAAATCTCATATATCTCTAGAATCTCCCTACTTCCTACATTAATAGAAGATGTCACGCACTTCCTTTGAATGCTGGCCTTTGCCATTCAGTCACATCTTTTAAATTTCTGGTCACCTCTTTCCACGCCATGACTAAATTTTCGTCTAGATAACAATACTGACTACTCAAAATGAAAAGTTTTGAAGTTCATATGCATAAGGTGCTTGTCATATGTCTTAGGTCGATTGCCTACGGCTGAAAACTTTTCTCATCTGGTTCAGACAGAGCCGAACAACTAACAAAATATCTCGCACATGAGGCTGTATCTCCTTGGAAGCTTCTATCCTTCCTACGTTTCCTTAGCATTAATCATCACAACGGCAAGTCGTTCTGCAGAATATACACTCCACTAACTCAAAGTCTGCAGTCATAGTGTTCTTCTTGACATTAAAATATTCTTCCTCAGTTCTATGTTTTTACCCTCCTTTTTCAAGGTACATTCTCTAAGGTGCTAGCCAAATGACTTGCAATAAACACCCAACAAAGCAGGCAGAGTTGAATAACTTCGAGTATAGTTAACCTTTATACAAGTAGAACTTGCGGCACAGTAACTCCATAGAACGAAATAGTTCAGCTACTAAAACATTTCTGCCGGAGAAAAACACTTGAGGCCATTCATTGATGGGATTTTTTTGTCAAATCAATATTTCTCATGGGCAAGATGTGAGTAATATAACCCAACATGGAGGAAACTAAAGACAAGCACTTCGTACTATAAGCCTTGTGCACTTTTGCACTTAGTCAATGGGTTTTGACTTGAATGCTTTCGTATGGTATCATATATCAAGATTAGCGACTCGACTATCTGTACCCCATAAACCATTGGTGGAATTATTAGAGCGAGTTGATCCAGGCCCAACGGATACCTCAAACTAAGAATTACTCTCACCGAAAGTAATTAATCCAGGACACTGAACAAATTTGAAGCCTCGCCACACAGGTCATGCAAAAAGTCAGAAAAGCAACTAGGAAGAAAAGACAAAAGAAAGAAGTCAAACTTCCCGAGTCATTTAGGATCGTTACCGGAGGACCATCTGTGGGTGCTTGAGGGATGAACTTGCACTCGCCAGAACTACCAAAACACCAACCATGATACACACACTGCAACCTTCCACACTGATCAATCCTCCCTTCAGACAATGGGGCCAGCCTGTGAGGACACGCGTCATCAAACACCTTCCACTCGCCCTCATTTCGGTCCCACCACACCACCACATCAATCCCCATCACCTTCTTCCCATGCGGTGCCCTCTTGTCAAGATCACAAACGGGCATCACAGGGTACCACTGGGCATACCAGTCGAATTTCTCATCTGAACGTTCTACCTCAGTTTCTTGTCCTGGTGGGTCTGCAAATTCGGTTGATACACTTGGAGAAATGGCGGTAAAAAGCTTGGATTTTGACTTTATACTATGCAACGAAGGGAGGGGAGAAATGGGTTTTTCACGTAGTGGGAGGTGTAAAATGGGTTTGTCAAATTGGGTTCTGGGAAGTGAAGGTGGTGCGAAACTGCGGTGAAATGAAGAGAAAGAGGAAGCTCTCAGAGTTTCCATGGCAGTATGTCTTCTTCACAACATTTTCGGGCAAATAAAACTCGCTATATATAGTTGCTATTGCGGAGAATGGAAGGTAGTTCGATTAAAGCAATAACAGAAGTCTTGCTAGGAGTAATGGACGATGAGATGAATGGATAAGCAAATGAAGAGGTCGAGTGAATGGCTGCGGTTTGAAATCAACCAAGCATGCAACTTCAACAGTCAACTAATATAATATTTTTTGGGAACAATATAAGAAATTCTCTTGTTCTTTTCAAATTTGTTTTCCTAGTTTTAATTTTCAAAGTGATGTCATACTTCATGTAATTTAAAATACATAAAACTTAATACATATTTCTTTTCACGTAAGAATGAGTCTAACCCAAGACCCATTCTTATGGGTTTCTTTTGTTTGCGCTTGAAAGTAAATTTGTAATCAATTTATTGGTAATACGCTACAATGATTTTTAATGTGTCAATTATTTTGGCCTCTTGATGAGGGTTCCTTTAAATTTAAAAAATATAGATTAAAATAGATAGAAAGTGCGCCCACAAAGGCAGAGAAACTAGATTTTGATTAATGATGAGACAGTTTTACAGAATATCAAGTGTAGAACATGAGTTACGAAATTGATACGTGGCAAAAGTTCTAACACAAAAAAGGAAGAAGGAAAAAGAAGAAGAAAAAGACATGTATGTTGATTTGTTTTCGGTGTTCAATTGTCTTTTTTTAGTTTTGACATAGTACTTATAGTATAACAAAATATGAAAAACTAGCGAATATGTTGCACCAAAGAATTAGACTACTTTCTAAAGTCCCCTAAATAAAAAAAAAATGCTTGAAAGTTTGGAAGTCGTCCCGACTATTTGACGTAATCTATATGATGAGAAAGTAACACCAGGTTAAATTCACCCTGATGGTTCCTAAATATTATACTTGACCGTAAGACCACGGACATGCCCCTGGTGAATGAGTCTAGAGATTTCCAAAGGTCCAGACGGCCCCGGGCCTGGCCCGACCCGGCCAGGAAGTGAACAGTAGAGGCCCAAAAATAAAGGGCCTTGGACCTGGGCTTGGACCAGGCTGAGGTTTCATCCAAAAAAACCCGGGCCAAGCCCGGCTCGAAAAAGCCCAGGTTTTTGCCCGGTCCGAAATTGGCCATGATGCGGTTCCTCCACGAGTGCATCGCCTACCAGCGCTCCGTCAACCTCAGCCTCGACGCCATCGTCTCCCCCAGCGCCGACCTCGACCGCCACCTCTCGTCCCTCCTCCGCTCAGCCGACGTCCTCCACCTCGTCAAGTTCGACTCCGACCTTGTCCTGTCCAACGACGAATCCACCTCCGATCTCGCCGACCGCGTCAGCCTTAAGGTCCGCGAGCTCGACCTCGCCCAGTCGCGCGTCTCCCACACCCTCATCCGCATCGACGCCATCGTCGAGCGCACCGCTTGCATCGACGGTGTCAAAAAAGACTTTGAATCCGCCGCCACATTCGTCCAGACGTTCCTCCAAATCGACTCCAAGTACAAGGATTTCGCTTCCGATCAGAGAGAGCAGCTCTTGGCCTCAAAGAAACAGCTCGAGTCGATCGTTCGGAAGCGATTGTCTGCGGCCGTCGATCAGCGCGACCACGCGACGATCCTGCGGTTCGTGAGGCTATACCCTCCCCTAGGTTTGGAGGAGGAAGGGCTCCAGGCTTACGTCGGCTACTTGAAGAAGGTCGTCTCGATGAGATTGCGGCTCGAGTTTGACCAATTGGTAGAGCTGATGGAGCAATCGTATTCATCTTCATCTGTGGGCAATCAAGGTCAGGTGAATTTCGTAGCGTGCTTGACGAATTTGTTTAAGGACATCTTCATCTGTGGGGAAAAAAATGTAGGCCCGGGCCTTGCCCAAGCCCGGCCCTAAATATTGGGCCTAGGGCCAGGGCTTGGATTGAGCCCATATATCCAGATTTTAGGCCCGGGCCCGGCCCATTTTCGTTGGAGGCCCGTTGGGCTTGGGTTGGGCCGGCCCATTGACATCTCTAGGTGAATCTAAAAAAAGTTATCTAAGAGGCATGATAAATTTTCTTTTTAAATTTCTCGAATTTCTTAATATCACAACGCACCCACTTGCAAGATGCAAAGATCATAATTGCTCAAGTTTTTTTGCATTCCTTAGTTTTTTTTTCTCCCCCACACCCAAATTAAGACAGTCCTCCTCCACATTTTGATCCTGATATTTTCCCACTTGCTCACCACCGCTACTAACAATGCCATCCATCCCATATTACTCTCACATTCAAGAGAATATGCCCATCCTAAGCCACAAAATTAACCAAAGCAAAAGATTAGTTACGCT